>JAOPSE010000658.1:0-369843 GCA_029449295.1 Zea luxurians
AAAATCCGTAGGTGTTAGCCTTCGGTATTATTGAAAATGGTCGTTCATGGCTATTTTCGACAAAAATGGGGGTTGTGTGGCCATTGATCATCGACCAGAGGCTCATACACCTCACCCCACATATGTTTCCTTGCCATAGATCATATTCTTGGATTTCTGGTGGAGACCATTTCTTGGTCAAAAATCCGTAGGTGTTAGCCTTCGGTATTATTGAAAATGGTCGTTCATGGCTATTTTCGACAAAAATGGGGGTTGTGTGGCCATTGATCATCGACCAGACGCTCATACACCTCACCCCACATATGTTTCCTTGCCATAGATCACATTCTTGGATTTCTGGTGGAGACCATTTCTTGGTCAAAAATCCGTAGGTGTTAGCCTTCGGTATTATTGAAAATGGTCGTTCATGGCTATTTTCGACAAAAATGGGGGTTGTGTGGCCATTGATCATCGACCAGACGCTCATACACCTCACCCCACATATGTTTCCTTGCCATAGATCACATTCTTGGATTTCTGGTGGAGACCATTTCTTGGTCTAAAATCCGTAGGTGTTAGCCTCTAGTATTATTGAAAATGGTCGCTCATGGCTATTCCACACAACCCCCATTTTGCCGAAAATAGCCATGAATGACCATTTTCAATAATTCCGAAGGCTAACACCTACGGATTTTTGACCAAGAAATGGTCTCCACCAGAAATCCAAGAATGTAATCTATGGCAAGGAAACATATGTGGGGTGAGGTTTATGAGCCTCTAGTCGATGATAAATGGCCACACAACCCCCATTTTTTATGAAAATAGCCATGAGCGACCTTGAAAATAGCCATGAGCGACCATTTTCAATAATACTAGAGGCTAACACCTACGGATTTTAGACCAAGAAATGGTCTCCACCAGAAATCCAAGAATGTGATCTACGACAAGGAAACATATGTGGGGTGAGGTGTATGAGCCTCTAGTCGATGATCAATGGCCACACAACCCCCATTTTGCTGAAAATAGCCATGAACGACCATTTTCAATAATACCGAAGGCTAACACGTACGAGTTTTTGACCAAGAAATGGTATCCACTAGAAATCCAAGAATATGAACCATGGAAAGGAAACATATATGGGGTGAGGTGTACGAGCCTCTGGTCGATGATCAATGGCCACACAACCCCCATTTTTGTCGAAAATAGCCATGAACGACCATTTTCAATAATATCGAAGGCTAACACCTACGGATTTTTGACCAAGAAATGGTCTCCACCAGAAATCCAAGAATGTGATCTATGGCAAGGAAACATATGTGGGGTGAGGTGTATGAGCCTCTAGTCGATGATCAATGGCCACACAACCCCCATTTTTGTCGAAAATAGCCATGAATGACCATTTTCAAAAATACCAAAGGCTAACACGTACGGATTTTTGACCAAGAAATGGTCTCCACCAGAAATCCAAGAATGTGATCTATGGCAAGGAAACATATGTGGGGTGAGGTGTACGAGCCTCTGGTCGATGATCAATGGCCACACAACCCCCATTTTGCCGAAAATAACCATGAACGACCATTTTCAATAATACCGAAGGCTAACACCTACGGATTTTTGACCAAGAAATGGTCTCCACCAGAAATCCAAGAATGTGATCTATGGCAAGGAAACATATGTGGGGTGAGGTGTATGAGCCTCTGGTCGACGATCAATGGCCACACAACCCTAATTTTTGTCGAAAATAGCCATGAACGACCATTTTCAATGACACTGAAGGCTAACACGTACGGATTTTGGACCAAGAAATGGTCTCCACCATAAATCCAAGAATGTGATCTATGGCAAGGAAACATATGTGGGGTGAGGTGTATGAGCCTCTGGTCGATGATCAATGGCCACACAACCCCCATTTTTGTCGAAAATAGCCATGAACGACCATTTTCAATAATATCGAAGGCTAACACGTACGAGTTTTTAACCAAGAAATTGTTTCCACCAGAAATCCAAGAATGTAATCTATGGCAAGGAAACATATGTGGGGTGAGGTGTATGAGCCTCTGGTCGATGATAAATGGCCACACAACCCCCATTTTTATGAAAATAGCCATGAGCGACCTTGAAAATAGCCATGAGCGACCATTTTCAATAATACTAGAGGCTAACACCTACGGATTTTAGACCAAGAAATGGTCTCCACCAAAAATCCAAGAATGTGATCTATGGCAAGGTAACATATGTGGGGTGAGGTGTATGAGCGTCTGGTCGATGATCAATGGCCACACAACCGCCATTTTTGTCGAAAATAGCCATGAACGACCATTTTCAATAATACTGAAGGCTAACACCTACGGATTTTTGACCAAGAAATGGTCTCCACCAGAAATCCAAGAATGTGATCTATGGCAAGGAAACATATGTGGGGTGAGGTGTATGAGCCTCTGGTCGATGATCAATGGCCACACAACCCCCATTTTTGTCGAAAATAGCCATGAATGACCATTTACAATAATACCGAAGGCTAACACCTACGGATTTTTGACCAAGAAATGGTCTCCACCAGAAATCCAAGAATGTGATCTATGGCTAGGAAACATATGTGGGGTGAGGTGTATGAGCCTCTGGTCGATGATCAATGGCCATACAACCCTAATTTTTGTCGAAAATAGCCATGAACGACCATTTTCAATGACACTGAAGGCTAACACGTACGGATTTTTGACCAAGAAATGGTCTCCACCAGAAATCCAAGAATGTGATCTACGACAAGGAAACATATGTGGGGTGAGGTGTATGAGCCTCTGGTCGACGATCAATGGCCACACAACCCCCATTTTGCCGAAAATAGCCATGCGTAGGTCTTAGCCTCTAGTATTATTGAAAATGGTCGCTCATGGCTATTTTCAAGGTCGCTCATGGCTATTTTCATAAAAAATGGGGGTTGTGTGGCCATTTATCATCGACTAGAGGCTCATAAACCTCACCCCACATATGTTTCCTTGTCGTAGATCACATTCTTGGATTTCTGGTGGAGACCATTTCTTGGTCAAAAATCCGTAGGTCTTAGCCTCTAGTATTATTGAAAATGGTCGCTCATGGCTATTTTCATAAAAAATGGGGGTTGTGTGGCCATTGATCATCGACCAAGCCATGAACGACCATTTTCAAAAATACCAAAGGCTAACACGTACGGATTTTTGACCAAGAAATGGTCTCCACCAGAAATCCAAGAATGTGATCTATGGCAAGGAAACATATGTGGGGTGAGGTTTATGAGCCTCTAGTCGATGATAAATGGCCACACAACCCCCATTTTTTATGAAAATAGCCATGAGCGACCTTGAAAATAGCCATGAGCGACCATTTTCAATAATACTAGAGGCTAACACCTACGGATTTTAGACCAAGAAATGGTCTCCACCATGAAATCCAAGAATGTGATCTATGGAAAGGAAACATATGTGGGGTGAGGTGTATGAGCATCTGGTCGATGATCAATGGCCACACAACCCCCATTTTTGTCGAAAATAGCCATGAACGACCATTTTCAATAATACCGAAGGCTAACACCTACGGATTTTTGACCAAGAAATGGTCTCCACCAGAAATCCAAGAATGTGATCTATGGCAAGGAAACATATGTGGGCTGAGGTGTATGAGCCTCTTGTCGATGATCAATGGCCACACAACCCCCATTTTTGTCGAAAATAGCCATGAATGACCATTTTCAAAAATACCAAAGGCTAACACATTCGGATTTTTGCCCAAGAAATGGTCTCCACCAGAAATCCAAGAATGTGATCTATGGCAAGGAAACATATGTGGGGTGAGGTGTAAGAGCCTCTGGTCGATGATCAATGGCCACACAACCCCCATTTTGCCGAAAATAGCCATGAACGACCATTTTCAATAATACCGAAGGCTAACACGTACGAGTTTTTAACCAAGAAATGGTCTCCACCAGAAATCCAAGAATGTGATCTATGGCAAGGAAACATATGTGGGGTGAGGTGTACGAGCCTCTGGTCGATGATCAATGGCCACACAACCCCCATTTTGCCGAAAATAGCCATGAACGACCATTTTCAATAATACCGAAGGCTAACACGTACGAGTTTTTAACCAAGAAATGGTCTCCACCAGAAATCCAAGAATGTGATCTATGGCAAGGAAACATATGTGGGGTGAGGTGTATGAGCCTCCTAGTCGATGATCAATGGCCACACAACCCCCATTTTGCCGAAAATAGCCATGAATGACCATTTTCAATAATACCGAAGGCTAACACGTACGAGTTTTTGACCAAGAAATGGTCTCCACCAGATATCCAAGAATGTGATCTATGGCAAGGAAACATATGTGGGGTGAGGTGTATGAGCCTCTGGTCGATGATCAATGGCCACACAACCCCCATTTTTGTCGAAAATAGCCATGAACGACCATTTTCAATAATACCGAAGGCTAACACGTACGAGTTTTTGACCAAGAAATGGTCTCCACCAGAAATCCAAGAATGTGATCTATGGCAAGGAAACATATGTGTAGTGAGGTGTACGAGCCTCTGGTCGATGATCAATGGCCACACAACCCCCATTTTTGTCGAAAATAGCCATGAACGACCATTTTCAATAATACCGAAGGCTAACACCTACGGATTTTTGACCAAGAAATGGTCTCCACCAGAAATCCAAGAATGTGATCTATGGCAAGGAAACATATGTGTAGTGAGGTGTACGAGCCTCTGGTCGATGATCAATGGCCACACAACCCCCATTTTTGTCGAAAATAGCCATGAACGACCATTCTCAATAATATCGAAGGCTAACACCTACGGATTTTTGACCAAGAAATGGTCTCCACCAGAAATCCAAGAATGTGATCTATGGCAAGGAAACATATGTGGGGTGAGGTGTATGAGCCTCTGGTCGAAGATCAATGGCCACACAACCCCCATTTTTGTCGAAAATAGCCATGAACGACCATTTTCAATAATACCGAAGGCTAACACCTACGGATTTTTGACCAAGAAATGGTCTCCACTAGAAATCCAAGAATGTGATCTATGGCAAGGAAACATATGTGGGGTGAGGTGTATGAGCGTCTGGTCGATGATCAATGGCCACACAACCCCCATTTTTTATGAAAATAGCCATGAACGACCATTTTCAATAATACCGAAGGCTAACACCTACGATTTTTTGACCAAGAAATGGTCTCCACCAGAAAAACAAGAATGTGACCTATGGCAAGGAAACATATGTGGGGTGAGGTGTACGAGGCTCTGGTGTATGATCAATGGCCACACAACCCCCATTTTTATGAAAATAGCCATGAGCGACCTTGAAAATAGCCATGAGCGACCATTTTCAATAATACTAGAGGCTAACACCTACGGATTTTAGACCAAGAAATGGTCTCCACCAGAAATCCAAGAATGTGATCTATGGCAAGGAAACATATGTGGGGTGAGGTGTATGAGCGTCTGGTCGATGATCAATGGCCACACAACCCCCATTTTTGTCGAAAATAGCCATGAACGACCATTTTCAATAATACCGAAGGCTAACACCTACGGATTTTTGACCAAGAAATGGTCCATTTTGCCGAAAATAGCCATGAATGACCATTTTCAATAATACCGAAAGCTAACACGTACGAGTTTTTAACCAAGAAATGGTCTCCACCAGAAATCCAAGAATGTGATCTATGGCAAGGAAACATATGTGGGGTGAGGTGTATGAGCCTCTAGTCGATGATCAATGGCCACACAACCCCCATTTTGCCGAAAATAGCCATGAATGACCATTTTCAATAATACCGAAGGCTAACACGTACGAGTTTTTGACCAAGAAATGGTCTCCACCAGAAATCCAAGAATGTGATCTATGGCAAGGAAACATATGTGGGGTGAGGTGTATGAGCCTCTGGTCGATGATCAATGGCCACACAACCCCCATTTTTGTCGAAAATAGCCATGAACGACCATTTTCAATAATACCGAAGGCTAACACGTACGAGTTTTTGACCAAGAAATGGTCTCCACCAGAAATCCAAGAATGTGATCTATGGCAAGGAAACATATGTGTAGTGAGGTGTACGAGCCTCTGGTCGATGATCAATGGCCACACAACCCCCATTTTTGTCGAAAATAGCCATGAACGACCATTTTCAATAATACCGAAGGCTAACACCTACGGATTTTTGACCAAGAAATGGTCTCCACCAGAAATCCAAGAATGTGATCTATGGCAAGGAAACATATGTGTAGTGAGGTGTACGAGCCTATGGTCGATGATCAATGGCCACACAACCCCCATTTTTGTCGAAAATAGCCATGAACGACCATTCTCAATAATATCGAAGGCTAACACCTACGGATTTTTGACCAAGAAATGGTCTCCACCAGAAATCCAAGAATGTGATCTATGGCAAGGAAACATATGTGGGGTGAGGTGTATGAGCCTCTGGTCGAAGATCAATGGCCACACAACCCCCATTTTTGTCGAAAATAGCCATGAACGACCATTTTCAATAATACCGAAGGCTAACACCTACGGATTTTTGACCAAGAAAGTGGTCTCCACCTAGAAATCCAAGAATGTGATCTATGGCAAGGAAACATATGTGGGGTGAGGTGTATGAGCGTCTGGTCGATGATCAATGGCCACACAACCCCCATTTTTTATGAAAATAGCCATGAACGACCATTTTCAATAATACCGAAGGCTAACACCTACGATTTTTTGACCAAGAAATGGTCTCCACCAGAAAAACAAGAATGTGACCTATGGCAAGGAAACATATGTGGGGTGAGGTGTACGAGGCATCTGGTGTATGATCAATGGCCACACAACCCCCATTTTTATGAAAATAGCCATGAGCGACCTTGAAAATAGCCATGAGCGACCATTTTCAATAATACTAGAGGCTAACACCTACGGATTTTAGACCAAGAAATGGTCTCCACCAGAAATCCAAGAATGTGATCTATGGCAAGGAAACATATGTGGGGTGAGGTGTATGAGCGTCTGGTCGATGATCAATGGCCACACAACCCCCATTTTTGTCGAAAATAGCCATGAACGACCATTTTCAATAATACCGAAGGCTAACACCTACGGATTTTTGACCAAGAAATGGTCCATTTTGCCGAAAATAGCCATGAATGACCATTTTCAATAATACCGAAGGCTAACATGTACGAGTTTTTAACCAAGAAATTGTCTCCACCAGAAATCCAAAATGTGATCTATGGCAAGGAAACATATGTGGGGTGAGGTGTATGAGCGTCTGGTCGATGATCAATGGCCACACAACCCCCATTTTGCCAAAAATAGCCATGAATGACCATTTTCAATAATACCGAAGGCTAACACCTACGGATTTTTGACCAAGAAATGGTCTCCACCAGAAATCCAAGAATGTGATCTATGGCAAGGAAACATATGTGGGGTGAGGTGTATGAGCCTCTGGTCGATGATCATTGGCCACACAACCCCCATTTTTTATGAAAATAGCCATGAGCGACCTTGAAAATAGCCATGAGCGACCATTTTCAATAATACTAGAGGCTAACACGTACGGATTTTTGACCAAGAAATGGTCTCCACCAGAAATCCAAGAATGTGATCTATGGCAAGGAAACATATGTGGGGTGAGGTGTATGAGCCTCTAGGTCGATGATCAATGGCCACACAACCCCCATTTTTGTCGAAAATAGCCATGAACGACCATTTTCAATAATACCGAAGGCTAACACCTACGGATTTTTGACCAAGAAATGGTCTCAACCAGAAATCCAAGAATGTGATCTATGGCAAGGAAACATATGTGGGGTGAGGTGTATGAGCCTCTAGTCGATGATCAATGGCCACACAACCCCCATTTTTGTCGAAAATAGCCATGAATGACCATTTTCAAAAATACCAAAGGCTAACACGTACGGATTTTTAACTAAGAAATGGTCTCCACCAGAAATCCAAGAATGTGATCTATGGCAAGGAAACATATGTGGGGTGAGGTGTACGAGCCTCTGGTCGATGATCAATGGCCACACAACCCCCATTTTGCCGAAAATAGCCATGAATGACCATTTTCAGTAATACCGAAGGCTAACACCTACGGATTTTTGACCAAGAAATGGTCTCCACCAGAAATCCAAGAATGTGATCTATGGCAAGGAAACATATGTGGGGTGAGGTGTATGAGCCTCTGGTCGATGATCAATGGCCACACAACCCCCATTTTTTATGAAAATAGCCATGAGCGACCTTGAAAATGGCCATGAGCGACCATTTTCAATAATACTAGAGGCGAACACGTACGGATTTTTGACCAAGAAATGGTCTCCACCAGAAATCCAAGAATGTGATCTATGGCAAGGAAACATATGTGGGGTGAGGTGTATGAGCCTCTGGTCGATGATCAATGGCCACACAACCCCCATTTTTTATGAAAATAGCCATGAACGACCATTTTCAAAAATACCAAAGTCTAACACCTACGGATTTTTGACCAAGAAATGGTCTCCACCAGAAATCCAAGAATGTGATCTATGGCAAGGAAACATATGTGGGGTGAGGTGTACGAGCCTCTGGTCGATGATCAATGGCCACAGAACCCCCATTTTGCCGAAAATAGCCATGAACGACCATTTTCAATAATACTGAAGGCTAACACCTACGAGTTTTTAACCAAGAAATGGTCTCCACCAGAAATCCAAGAATGTGATCTATGGCAAGGAAACATATGTGTAGTGAGGTGTACGAGCCTCTGGTCGATGATCAATGGCCACACAACCCCCATTTTTGTCGAAAATAGCCATGAACGACCATTTTCAATAATATCGAAGGCTAACACCTACGGATTTTTGACCAAGAAATGGTCTCCACCAGAAATCCAAGAATGTGATCTATGGCAAGGGAAACATATGTGGGGTGAGGTGTATGAGCCTCTGGTCGAAGATCAATGGCCACACAACCCCCATTTTTTCGAAAATAGCCATGAACGACCATTTTCAATAATACCGAAGGCTAACACCTACGGATTTTTGACCAAGAAATGGTCTCCACCAGAAATCCAAGAATGTGATCTATGGCAAGGAAACATATGTGGGGTGAGGTGTATGAGCGTCTGGTCGATGATCAATGGCCACACAACCCCCATTTTTTATGAAAATAGCCATGAACGACCATTTTCAATAATACCGAAGGCTAACACCTACGATTTTTTGACCAAGAAATGGTCTCCACCAGAAAAACAAGAATGTGACCTATGGCAAGGAAACATATGTGGGGTGAGGTGTACGAGGCTCTAGGTGTATGATCAATGGCCACACAACCCCCATTTTTATGAAAATAGCCATGAGCGACCTTGAAAATAGCCATGAGCAACCATTTTCAATAATACTAGAGGCTAACACCTACGGATTTTAGACCAAGAAATGGTCTCCACCAGAAATCCAAGAATGTGATCTATGGCAAGGAAACATATGTGGGGTGAGGTGTATGAGCGTCTGGTCGATGATCAATGGCCACACAACCCCCATTTTTGTCGAAAATAGCCATGAACGACCATTTTCAATAATACCGAAGGCTAACACCTACGGATTTTTTACCAAGAAATGGTCCATTTTGCCGAAAATAGCCATGAATGACCATTTACAATAATACCGAAGGCTAACACCTACGGATTTTTGACCAAGAAATGGTCTCCACCAGAAATCCAAGAATGTGATCTATGGCAAGGAAACATATGTGGGGTGAGATTTATGAGCCTCTAGTCGATGATAAATGGCCACACAACCCCCATTTTTTATGAAAATAGCCATGAGGGACCATTTTCAATAATATTAGAGGCTAAGACCTACAGATTTTTGACCAAGAAATGGTCTCCACCAGAAATCCAAGAATGTGATCTATGGCAAGGAAACATATGTGGGGTGAGGTGTATGAGCCTCTGGTCGATGATCAATGGCCACACAACCCCCATTTTTGTCGAAAATAGCCATGAATGACCATTTACAATAATACCGAAGGCTAACACCTACGGATTTTTGACCAAGAAATGGTCTCCACCAGAAATCCAAGAATGTGATCTATGGCAAGGAAACATATGTGGGGTGAGGTGTATGAGCGTCTGGTCGATGATCAATGGCCACACAACCCCCATTTCTTGGTCAAAAATCCGTAGGTGTTAGCCTTCGGTATTATTGAAAATGGTCGTTCATGGCTATTTTCGACAAAAATGGGGGTTGTGTGGCCATTGATCATCGACCAGACTCTCATACACCTCACCCCACATATGTTTCCTTGCCATAGATCACATTCTTGGATTTCTGGTGGAGACCATTTCTTGGGCAAAAATCCGAATGTGTTAGCCTTTGGTATTTTTGAAAATGGTCATTCATGGCTATTTTCGACAAAAATGGGGGTTGTGTGGCCATTGATCTTCGACCAGAGGCTCATACACCTCACTACACATATGTTTCCTTGCCATAGATCACATTCTTGGATTTCTGGTAGAGACCATTTCTTGGTCAAAAATCCGTAGGTGTTAGCCTTCGGTATTATTGAAAATGGTCGTTCATGGCTATTTTCGACAAAAATGGGGGTTGTGTGGCCATTGATCATCGACTAGACGCTCATACACCTCACCCCACATATGTTTCCTTGCCATAGATCACATTCTTGGATTTCTGGTGGAGACCATTTCTTGGTTAAAAACTCGTACGTGTTAGCCTTCGGTATTATTCAAAATGGTCGTTCATGGCTATTTTCGGCAAAATGGGGGTTGTGTGGCCATTGATCATCGACCAGAGGCTCGTACACCTCACCCCGCATATGTTTCCTTGCCATAGATCACATTCTTGGATTTCTGGTGGAGACCATTTCTTGGTCTAAAATCCTTAGGTGTTAGCCTCTAGTATTATTGAAAATGGTCGCTCATGGCTATTTTCAAGGTCGCTCATGGCTATTTTCATAAAAAATGGGGGTTGTGGGGCCACTTGGATTTCTGGTGGAGACCATTTCTTGGTCTAAAATCCGTAGGTGTTAGCCTCTAGTATTATTGAAAATGGTCGCTCATGGCTATTTTCAAGGTCGCTCATGGCTATTTTCATAAAAAATGGGGGTTGTGTGGCCATTTATCATCGACTAGAGGCTCATAAACCTCACCCCACATATGTTTCCTTGCCATAGATTACATTCTTGGATTTCTGGTGGAAACCATTTCTTGGTTAAAAACTCGTACGTGTTAGCCTTCGGTATTATTGAAAATGGTCATTCATGGCTATTTTCGGCAAAATGGGGGTTGTGTGGCCATTAATCGTCGACCAGAGGCTCATACACCTCACCCCACATATGTTTCCTTGTCGTAGATCACATTCTTGGATTTCTGGTGGAGACCATTTCTTGGTCAAAAATCCGTAGGTGTTAGCCTTCGATATTATTGAAAATGGTCGTTCATGGCTATTTTCGACAAAAATGGGGGTTGTGTGGCCATTGATCATGGACCAGAGGCTCATACACCTCACCCCACATATGTTTCCTTGCCATAGATCACATTCTTCGATTTCTGGTGGAAACCATTTCTTGGTCAAAAATCCGTAGGTGTTAGCCTTCGGTATTATTGAAAATGGTCGTTCATGGCTATTTTCGGCAAAATGGGGGTTGTGTGGCCATTGATCATCGACCAGAGGCTCGTACACCTCACCCCACATATGTGTAGTGAGGTGGCCACACAACCCCCATTTTTTATGAAAATAGCCATGAGCGACCTTGAAAATAGCCATGAGCGACCATTTTCAATAATACTAGAGGCTAACACCTACGGATTTTAGACCAAGAAATGGTCTCCACTAGAAATCCAAGAATGTGATCTATGGCAATCTGTGTAAAAAATCCGTAGGTCTTAGCCTCTAATATTATTGAAAATGGTCGTTCATGGCTATTTTTGACAAAAATGGGGGTTGTGTGGCCATTGATCATCGACCAGACGCTCATACACCTCACCCCACATATGTTTCCTTGCCATAGATCACATTCTTGGATTTCTGGTGGAGACCATTTCTTGGTCTAAAATCCGTAGGTGTTAGCCTCTAGTATTATTGAAAATGGTCGCTCATGGCTATTTTCAAGGTCGCTCATGGCTATTTTCATAAAAATGGGGGTTGTGTGGCCATTGATCATACACCAGAGCCTCGTACACCTCACCCCACATATGTTTCCTTGCCATAGGTCACATTCTTGTTTTTCTGGTGGAGACCATTTCTTGGTCAAAAAATCGTAGGTGTTAGCCTTCGGTATTATTGAAAATGGTCGTTCATGGCTATTTTCGACAAAAATGGGGGTTGTGTGGCCATTGATCATCGACCAGACTCTCATACACCTCACCCCACATATGTTTCCTTGCCATAGATCACATTCTTGGATTTCTGGTGGAGACCATTTCTTGGGCAAAAATCCGAATGTGTTAGCCTTTGGTATTTTTGAAAATGGTCATTCATGGCTATTTTCGACAAAAATGGGGGTTGTGTGGCCATTGATCTTCGACCAGAGGCTCATACACCTCACTACACATATGTTTCCTTGCCATAGATCACATTCTTGGATTTCTGGTAGAGACCATTTCTTGGTCAAAAATCCGTAGGTGTTAGCCTTCGGTATTATTGAAAATGGTCGTTCATGGCTATTTTCGACAAAAATGGGGGTTGTGTGGCCATTGATCATCGACTAGACGCTCATACACCTCACCCCACATATGTTTCCTTGCCATAGATCACATTCTTGGATTTCTGGTGGAGACCATTTCTTGGTTAAAAACTCGTACGTGTTAGCCTTCGGTATTATTCAAAATGGTCGTTCATGGCTATTTTCGGCAAAATGGGGGTTGTGTGGCCATTGATCATCGACCAGAGGCTCGTACACCTCACCCCGCATATGTTTCCTTGCCATAGATCACATTCTTGGATTTCTGGTGGAGACCATTTCTTGGTCTAAAATCCTTAGGTGTTAGCCTCTAGTATTATTGAAAATGGTCGCTCATGGCTATTTTCAAGGTCGCTCATGGCTATTTTCATAAAAAATGGGGGTTGTGGGGCCACTTGGATTTCTGGTGGAGACCATTTCTTGGTCTAAAATCCGTAGGTGTTAGCCTCTAGTATTATTGAAAATGGTCGCTCATGGCTATTTTCAATGGTCGCTCATGGCTATTTTCATAAAAAATGGGGGTTGTGTGGCCATTTATCATCGACTAGAGGCTCATAAACCTCACCCCACATATGTTTCCTTGCCATAGATTACATTCTTGGATTTCTGGTGGAAACCATTTCTTGGTTAAAAACTCGTACGTGTTAGCCTTCGGTATTATTGAAAATGGTCATTCATGGCTATTTTCGGCAAAATGGGGGTTGTGTGGCCATTGATCGTCGACCAGAGGCTCATACACCTCACCCCACATATGTTTCCTTGTCGTAGATCACATTCTTGGATTTCTGGTGGAGACCATTTCTTGGTCAAAAATCCGTAGGTGTTAGCCTTCGATATTATTGAAAATGGTCGTTCATGGCTATTTTCGACAAAAATGGGGGTTGTGTGGCCATTGATCATCGACCAGAGGCTCATACACCTCACCCCACATATGTTTCCTTGCCATAGATCACATTCTTGGATTTCTGGTGGAAACCATTTCTTGGTCAAAAATCCGTAGGTGTTAGCCTTCGGTATTATTGAAAATGGTCGTTCATGGCTATTTTCGGCAAAATGGGGGTTGTGTGGCCATTGATCATCGACCAGAGGCTCGTACACCTTACCCCACATATGTGTAGTGAGGTGGCCACACAACCCCCATTTTTTATGAAAATAGCCATGAGCGACCTTGAAAATAGCCATGAGCGACCATTTTCAATAATACTAGAGGCTAACACCTACGGATTTTAGACCAAGAAATGGTCTCCACCAGAAATCCAAGAATGTGATCTATGGCAATCTGTGTAAAAAATCCGTAGGTCTTAGCCTCTAATATTATTGAAAATGGTCGTTCATGGCTATTTTTGACAAAAATGGGGGTTGTGTGGCCATTGATCATCGACCAGACGCTCATACACCTCACCCCACATATGTTTCCTTGCCATAGATCACATTCTTGAATTTATGGTGGAGACCATTTCTTGGTCAAAAATCCGTAGGTGTTAGCCTTCAGTGTCATTGAAAATGGTCGTTCATGGCTATTTTCGACAAAAATTAGGGTTGTGTGGCCATTGATCATCGACCAGACTCTCATACACCTCACCCCACATATGTTTCCTTGCCATAGATCACATTCTTGGATTTCTGGTGGAGACCATTTCTTGGGCAAAAATCCGAATGTGTTAGCCTTTGGTATTTTTGAAAATGGTCATTCATGGCTATTTTCGACAAAAATGGGGGTTGTGTGGCCATTGATCTTCGACCAGAGGCTCATACACCTCACTACACATATGTTTCCTTGCCATAGATCACATTCTTGGATTTCTGGTAGAGACCATTTCTTGGTCAAAAATCCGTAGGTGTTAGCCTTCGGTATTATTGAAAATGGTCGTTCATGGCTATTTTCGACAAAAATGGGGGTTGTGTGGCCATTGATCATCGACTAGACGCTCATACACCTCACCCCACATATGTTTCCTTGCCATAGATCACATTCTTGGATTTCTGGTGGAGACCATTTCTTGGTTAAAAACTCGTACGTGTTAGCCTTCGGTATTATTCAAAATGGTCGTTCATGGCTATTTTCGGCAAAATGGGGGTTGTGTGGCCATTGATCATCGACCAGAGGCTCGTACACCTCACCCCGCATATGTTTCCTTGCCATAGATCACATTCTTGGATTTCTGGTGGAGACCATTTCTTGGTCTAAAATCCTTAGGTGTTAGCCTCTAGTATTATTGAAAATGGTCGCTCATGGCTATTTTCAAGGTCGCTCATGGCTATTTTCATAAAAAATGGGGGTTGTGGGGCCACTTGGATTTCTGGTGGAGACCATTTCTTGGTCTAAAATCCGTAGGTGTTAGCCTCTAGTATTATTGAAAATGGTCGCTCATGGCTATTTTCAAGGTCGCTCATGGCTATTTTCATAAAAAATGGGGGTTGTGTGGCCATTTATCATCGACTAGAGGCTCATAAACCTCACCCCACATATGTTTCCTTGCCATAGATTACATTCTTGGATTTCTGGTGGAAACCATTTCTTGGTTAAAAACTCGTACGTGTTAGCCTTCGGTATTATTGAAAATGGTCATTCATGGCTATTTTCGGCAAAATGGGGGTTGTGTGGCCATTGATCGTCGACCAGAGGCTCATACACCTCACCCCACATATGTTTCCTTGTCGTAGATCACATTCTTGGATTTCTGGTGGAGACCATTTCTTGGTCAAAAATCCGTAGGTGTTAGCCTTCGATATTATTGAAAATGGTCGTTCATGGCTATTTTCGACAAAAATGGGGGTTGTGTGGCCATTGATCATCGACCAGAGGCTCATACACCTCACCCCACATATGTTTCCTTGCCATAGATCACATTCTTGGATTTCTGGTGGAAACCATTTCTTGGTCAAAAATCCGTAGGTGTTAGCCTTCGGTATTATTGAAAATGGTCGTTCATGGCTATTTTCGGCAAAATGGGGGTTGTGTGGCCATTGATCATCGACCAGAGGCTCGTACACCTTACCCCACATATGTGTAGTGAGGTGGCCACACAACCCCCATTTTTTATGAAAATAGCCATGAGCGACCTTGAAAATAGCCATGAGCGACCATTTTCAATAATACTAGAGGCTAACACCTACGGATTTTAGACCAAGAAATGGTCTCCACCAGAAATCCAAGAATGTGATCTATGGCAATCTGTGTAAAAAATCCGTAGGTCTTAGCCTCTAATATTATTGAAAATGGTCGTTCATGGCTATTTTTGACAAAAATGGGGGTTGTGTGGCCATTGATCATCGACCAGACGCTCATACACCTCACCCCACATATGTTTCCTTGCCATAGATCACATTCTTGAATTTATGGTGGAGACCATTTCTTGGTCAAAAATCCGTAGGTGTTAGCCTTCAGTGTCATTGAAAATGGTCGTTCATGGCTATTTTCGACAAAAATTAGGGTTGTGTGGCCATTGATCATCGACCAGACTCTCATACACCTCACCCCACATATGTTTCCTTGCCATAGATCACATTCTTGGATTTCTGGTGGAGACCATTTCTTGGGCAAAAATCCGAATGTGTTAGCCTTTGGTATTTTTGAAAATGGTCATTCATGGCTATTTTCGACAAAAATGGGGGTTGTGTGGCCATTGATCTTCGACCAGAGGCTCATACACCTCACTACACATATGTTTCCTTGCCATAGATCACATTCTTGGATTTCTGGTAGAGACCATTTCTTGGTCAAAAATCCGTAGGTGTTAGCCTTCGGTATTATTGAAAATGGTCGTTCATGGCTATTTTCGACAAAAATGGGGGTTGTGTGGCCATTGATCATCGACTAGACGCTCATACACCTCACCCCACATATGTTTCCTTGCCATAGATCACATTCTTGGATTTCTGGTGGAGACCATTTCTTGGTTAAAAACTCGTACGTGTTAGCCTTCGGTATTATTCAAAATGGTCGTTCATGGCTATTTTCGGCAAAATGGGGGTTGTGTGGCCATTGATCATCGACCAGAGGCTCGTACACCTCACCCCGCATATGTTTCCTTGCCATAGATCACATTCTTGGATTTCTGGTGGAGACCATTTCTTGGTCTAAAATCCTTAGGTGTTAGCCTCTAGTATTATTGAAAATGGTCGCTCATGGCTATTTTCAAGGTCGCTCATGGCTATTTTCATAAAAAATGGGGGTTGTGGGGCCACTTGGATTTCTGGTGGAGACCATTTCTTGGTCTAAAATCCGTAGGTGTTAGCCTCTAGTATTATTGAAAATGGTCGCTCATGGCTATTTTCAAGGTCGCTCATGGCTATTTTCATAAAAAATGGGGGTTGTGTGGCCATTTATCATCGACTAGAGGCTCATAAACCTCACCCCACATATGTTTCCTTGCCATAGATTACATTCTTGGATTTCTGGTGGAAACCATTTCTTGGTTAAAAACTCGTACGTGTTAGCCTTCGGTATTATTGAAAATGGTCATTCATGGCTATTTTCGGCAAAATGGGGGTTGTGTGGCCATTGATCGTCGACCAGAGGCTCATACACCTCACCCCACATATGTTTCCTTGTCGTAGATCACATTCTTGGATTTCTGGTGGAGACCATTTCTTGGTCAAAAATCCGTAGGTGTTAGCCTTCGATATTATTGAAAATGGTCGTTCATGGCTATTTTCGACAAAAATGGGGGTTGTGTGGCCATTGATCATGGACCAGAGGCTCATACACCTCACCCCACATATGTTTCCTTGCCATAGATCACATTCTTGGATTTCTGGTGGAAACCATTTCTTGGTCAAAAATCCGTAGGTGTTAGCCTTCGGTATTATTGAAAATGGTCGTTCATGGCTATTTTCGGCAAAATGGGGGTTGTGTGGCCATTGATCATCGACCAGAGGCTCGTACACCTCACCCCACATATGTGTAGTGAGGTGGCCACACAACCCCCATTTTTTATGAAAATAGCCATGAGCGACCTTGAAAATAGCCATGAGCGACCATTTTCAATAATACTAGAGGCTAACACCTACGGATTTTAGACCAAGAAATGGTCTCCACTAGAAATCCAAGAATGTGATCTATGGCAATCTGTGTAAAAAATCCGTAGGTCTTAGCCTCTAATATTATTGAAAATGGTCGTTCATGGCTATTTTTGACAAAAATGGGGGTTGTGTGGCCATTGATCATCGACCAGACGCTCATACACCTCACCCCACATATGTTTTCCTTGCCATAGATCACATTCTTGGATTTCTGGTGGAGACCATTTCTTGGTCTAAAATCCGTAGGTGTTAGCCTCTAGTATTATTGAAAATGGTCGCTCATGGCTATTTTCAAGGTCGCTCATGGCTATTTTCATAAAAATGGGGGTTGTGTGGCCATTGATCATACACCAGAGCCTCGTACACCTCACCCCACATATGTTTCCTTGCCATAGGTCACATTCTTGTTTTTCTGGTGGAGACCATTTCTTGGTCAAAAAATCGTAGGTGTTAGCCTTCGGTATTATTGAAAATGGTCGTTCATGGCTATTTTCGACAAAAATGGGGGTTGTGTGGCCATTGATCATCGACCAGACTCTCATACACCTCACCCCACATATGTTTCCTTGCCATAGATCACATTCTTGGATTTCTGGTGGAGACCATTTCTTGGGCAAAAATCCGAATGTGTTAGCCTTTGGTATTTTTGAAAATGGTCATTCATGGCTATTTTCGACAAAAATGGGGGTTGTGTGGCCATTGATCTTCGACCAGAGGCTCATACACCTCACTACACATATGTTTCCTTGCCATAGATCACATTCTTGGATTTCTGGTAGAGACCATTTCTTGGTCAAAAATCCGTAGGTGTTAGCCTTCGGTATTATTGAAAATGGTCGTTCATGGCTATTTTCGACAAAAATGGGGGTTGTGTGGCCATTGATCATCGACTAGACGCTCATACACCTCACCCCACATATGTTTCCTTGCCATAGATCACATTCTTGGATTTCTGGTGGAGACCATTTCTTGGTTAAAAACTCGTACGTGTTAGCCTTCGGTATTATTCAAAATGGTCGTTCATGGCTATTTTCGGCAAAATGGGGGTTGTGTGGCCATTGATCATCGACCAGAGGCTCGTACACCTCACCCCGCATATGTTTCCTTGCCATAGATCACATTCTTGGATTTCTGGTGGAGACCATTTCTTGGTCTAAAATCCTTAGGTGTTAGCCTCTAGTATTATTGAAAATGGTCGCTCATGGCTATTTTCAAGGTCGCTCATGGCTATTTTCATAAAAAATGGGGGTTGTGGGGCCACTTGGATTTCTGGTGGAGACCATTTCTTGGTCTAAAATCCGTAGGTGTTAGCCTCTAGTATTATTGAAAATGGTCGCTCATGGCTATTTTCAAGGTCGCTCATGGCTATTTTCATAAAAAATGGGGGTTGTGTGGCCATTTATCATCGACTAGAGGCTCATAAACCTCACCCCACATATGTTTCCTTGCCATAGATTACATTCTTGGATTTCTGGTGGAAACCATTTCTTGGTTAAAAACTCGTACGTGTTAGCCTTCGGTATTATTGAAAATGGTCATTCATGGCTATTTTCGGCAAAATGGGGGTTGTGTGGCCATTGATCGTCGACCAGAGGCTCATACACCTCACCCCACATATGTTTCCTTGTCGTAGATCACATTCTTGGATTTCTGGTGGAGACCATTTCTTGGTCAAAAATCCGTAGGTGTTAGCCTTCGATATTATTGAAAATGGTCGTTCATGGCTATTTTCGACAAAAATGGGGGTTGTGTGGCCATTGATCATCGACCAGAGGCTCATACACCTCACCCCACATATGTTTCCTTGCCATAGATCACATTCTTGGATTTCTGGTGGAAACCATTTCTTGGTCAAAAATCCGTAGGTGTTAGCCTTCGGTATTATTGAAAATGGTCGTTCATGGCTATTTTCGGCAAAATGGGGGTTGTGTGGCCATTGATCATCGACCAGAGGCTCGTACACCTTACCCCACATATGTGTAGTGAGGTGGCCACACAACCCCCATTTTTTATGAAAATAGCCATGAGCGACCTTGAAAATAGCCATGAGCGACCATTTTCAATAATACTAGAGGCTAACACCTACGGATTTTAGACCAAGAAATGGTCTCCACCAGAAATCCAAGAATGTGATCTATGGCAATCTGTGTAAAAAATCCGTAGGTCTTAGCCTCTAATATTATTGAAAATGGTCGTTCATGGCTATTTTTGACAAAAATGGGGGTTGTGTGGCCATTGATCATCGACCAGACGCTCATACACCTCACCCCACATATGTTTCCTTGCCATAGATCACATTCTTGGATTTCTGGTGGAGACCATTTCTTGGTCTAAAATCCGTAGGTGTTAGCCTCTAGTATTATTGAAAATGGTCGCTCATGGCTATTTTCAAGGTCGCTCATGGCTATTTTCATAAAAATGGGGGTTGTGTGGCCATTGATCATACACCAGAGCCTCGTACACCTCACCCCACATATGTTTCCTTGCCATAGGTCACATTCTTGTTTTTCTGGTGGAGACCATTTCTTGGTCAAAAAATCGTAGGTGTTAGCCTTCGGTATTATTGAAAATGGTCGTTCATGGCTATTTTCATAAAAAATGGGGGTTGTGTGGCCATTGATCATCGACCAGACGCTCATACACCTCACCCCACATATGTTTCCTTGCCATAGATCACATTCTTGGATTTCTGGTGGAGACCATTTCTTGGTCAAAAATCCGTAGGTGTTAGCCTTCGGTATTATTGAAAATGGTCGTTCATGGCTATTTTCGACAAAAATGGGGGTTGTGTGGCCATTGATCTTCGACCAGAGGCTCATACACCTCACCCCACATATGTTTCCTTGCCATAGATCACATTCTTGGATTTCTGGTGGAGACCATTTCTTGGTCAAAAATCCGTAGGTGTTAGCCTTCGATATTATTGAAAATGGTCGTTCATGGCTATTTTCGACAAAAATGGGGGTTGTGTGGCCATTGATCATCGACCAGAGGCTCGTACACCTCACTACACATATGTTTCCTTGCCATAGATCACATTCTTGGATTTCTGGTGGAGACCATTTCTTGGGCAAAAATCCGAATGTGTTAGCCTTTGGTATTTTTGAAAATGGTCATTCATGGCTATTTTCGACAAAAATGGGGGTTGTGTGGCCATTGATCTTCGACCAGAGGCTCATACACCTCACTACACATATGTTTCCTTGCCATAGATCACATTCTTGGATTTCTGGTAGAGACCATTTCTTGGTCAAAAATCCGTAGGTGTTAGCCTTCGGTATTATTGAAAATGGTCGTTCATGGCTATTTTCGACAAAAATGGGGGTTGTGTGGCCATTGATCATCGACTAGACGCTCATACACCTCACCCCACATATGTTTCCTTGCCATAGATCACATTCTTGGATTTCTGGTGGAGACCATTTCTTGGTTAAAAACTCGTACGTGTTAGCCTTCGGCACACAACCCCCATTTTTGATGAAAATAGCCATGAACGACCATTTTCAATAATACCGAAAGCTAACACCTACGGATTTTTGACCAACAAATGGTCTCCACCAGAAATCCAAGAATGTGGAATATGGCAAGGAAACATATGTGGGGTGAGGTGTATGAGCCTTTGGTCGATGATCAATGGCCACACAACCCCCATTTTTGTCGAAAATAGCCATGAACGACCATTTTCAATAATACCGAAGGCTAACACCTACGGATTTTGACCAAGAAATGGTCACCACCAGAAATCCAAGAATGTGGTCTATGGCAAGGAAACACATGTGGGGTGAGGTGTATGAGCCTTTGGTCGATGATCAATTGCCACACAACCCCCATTTTTGTCGAAAATAGCCATGAACGACCATTTTCAATAATACCGAAGGCTAACACCTACGGATTTTTGACCAAGAAATGGTCTCCACCAGAAATCCAAGAATGTGATATATGGCAAGGAAACTTATGTGGGGTGAGGTGTACGATCCTCTGGTCGATGATCAATGGCGACACAACCCCCATTTTTGTCGAAAATAGCCATGAATGTCCATTTTCAATGACACTGAAGGCTAACACCTATGAATTTTTGACCAACAAATGGTCTCCACGAGAAATCCAAGATTATGATCTATGGCAAGAAAACATATGTGGGTGAAGTGTACGAGCCTCTGGTCGATGATCAATGGCCACACAACCCCCATTTTTGTCGAAAATAACCATGAATGACCATTTTCAATGACACTGAAGGCTAACACCTACGGATTTTTGACCAAGAAATGGTCTCCACCAAAAATTCAAGAATTTGATCTATGGCAAGGAAACATATGTGTAGTGAGGTGTATGAGCCTCTGGTCGAAGATCAATGGCCACACAACCCCCATTTGTGTCGAAAATAGCCATGAATGACCATTTTCAATAATACCGAAGGCTAACACGTACGGATTTTTGACCAAGAAATGGTCTCCACCAGAAATCCAAGAATGTGATCTATGGCAAGGAAACATATGTGGGGTGAATTGTACGAGCCTCCGGTCGATGATAAATGGCCACACAACCCCCATTTTAGTCAAAAATATCCATGAACGACCATTTTCAATAATACCGAAGGCTAACACCAACAGATTTTTGACCAAGAAATGGTCTCCTCCAGAAATCCAAGAATGTGATCTATGGCAAGAAAACATATGTGGGGTGAAGTGTACGAGCCTCTGGTCGATGATCAATGGCCACACAACCCCCATTTTTGTCGAAAATAGCCATGAACGACCATTTTCAATGACACTAAAGGCTAACACCTATGGATTTCTGACCAAGAAATGGTCTCCACCATAAATCCAAGAATGTGATCTATGGCAAGGAAACATATGTGTAGTGAGGTGTATGAGCCTCTGGTCGAAGATCAATGGCCACACAACCCCCATTTTTGTCGAAAATAGCCATGAATGACCATTTTCAAAAATACCGAAGGCTAACATATTCGGATTTTTTCCCAAGAAATGGTCTCCACCAGAAATCCAAGAATGTGATCTATGGCAAGGAAACATATGTGGGTGAGGTTTACGAGCCTCTAGTCGATGATAGATGGCCACACAACCCCCATTTTTGATGAACATAGCCATGAGCGACCATTTTCAATAATACTAGAGGCTAACACCTACGGATTTTTGACTAAGAATTGGTCTCCACCAGAAATCCAAGAATGTGATCTATGGCAAGGAAACATATGTGGGGTGAGGTGTATGAGCCTCTGGTCGATGATCAATGGCCACACAACCCCCATTTTTGTCGAAAATAGCCATGAACGACCATTTTCAATAATACCGAAGGCTAACACCTACGGATTTTTGACCAAGAAATGGTCTCCACCAGAAATCCAAGAATGTGATCTACGGCAAAGAAACATATGTGGGGTGAGGTGTACGAGCCTCTAGTCGATGATCAATGGCCACACAACCCCTATTTTTGTCGAAAATAACCATGAACAACCATTTTCAATGACACTGAAGGCTAACAACTACGGATTTTTGACCAAAAAATGGTCTCCACCATAAATCCAAGAATGTAATCTATTTCAAGGAAACATATGTGGGTTGAGGTGTACGAGCCTCTGGTCGATGATCAATGGCCACACAACCCTAATTTTTGTCAAAATTAGCCATGAACGACCATTTTCAATGACACTGAAGGCTAACACATTCGGATTTCTGACCAAAAAATGGTCTCCACCAGAAATCAAAGAATGTGATCTATGGCAAGGAAACATATGTGGGGTGAGGTTTACGAGCCTCTGGTTGATGATCATTGGCCACACAACCCCCATTTTTGTCGAAAATAGCCATGAACGACCATTTTCAATAATACCGAAGGCTAACACCAACGGATTTTTGACCAAGAAATGGTCTCCACCAGAAATCCTAGATTGTGATCTCTGGCAAGGAAACATATGTGGGGTGAAGTGTACGAGCCTTTGGTCGATGATCAATGGCCACACAAACCCCATTTTTGTCGAAACTAGCCATGAACGACCATTTTCAATGACACTGAAGGCTAACACCTACGGATTTTTGACCAAGAAATGGTCTCCACAATAAATCCAAGAATGTGATCTATGGCAAGGAAACATATGTGTAGTGAGGTGTATGAGCCTTTGGTCGAATATCAATGGCCACACAACCCCCATTTTTGTCGAAAATAGCCATGAACGACCATTTTCAATAGTACCGAAGGCTAAAACATTCAGATTTTTTACCAAGAAATGGTCTCCACCAGAAATCAAAGAATGTGATCTATGGCTAGGAAACATATGTGGGGGAAGTTTACGAGCCTCTGGTCGATGATCAATGGCCACACAACCCCCATTTTTGTCGAAAATAGCCATGAATGACCATTTTCAGTAATACTGAAGGCTAACACGTACAGATTTTTGACCAATAAATGGTCTCCACCGGAAATCCAAGAATGTGATCTATGGCAAGGAAACATATGTGGGGTGAGGTGTACGAGCCTCTGGTCGATGATCATTGGCCACATAACCACCATTTTTGTCGAAAATAGCCATGAATGACCATATTCAATAATACCAAAGGCTAACACGTATCGATTTTTGACCAAGAAATGGTCTCCACCAGAAATCCAAGAATGTGATCTATGGCAAGGAAACATATGTGGGGTGAATTGCACGAGCCTCTGGTTGATGATAAATGGCCACACAACCCCCATTTTAGTCGAAAATAGCCATGAACGACCATTTTCAATAATACCGAAGGCTAACACCAACAGATTTTTGACCAAGGAATGGTCTCCTCCAGAAATCCAAGAATGTGATCTATGGAAAGAAAACATATGTGGGGTGAAGTGTACGAGCCTCTGGTCGATGATCAATGGCCACACAACCCCCATTTTTGTCGAAAATAGCCATGAACGACCATTTTCAATGACACTAAACGCTAACACCTATGGATTTCTGACCAAGAAATGGTCTCCACCATAAATCCAAGAATGTGATCTATGGCAAGGAAACATATGTGTAGTGAGGTGTATGAGCCTCTGGTCAAAGATCAATGGCCACACAACCCCCATTTTTGTCGAAAATAGCCATGAATGACCATTTTCAAAAATACCAAAGGCTAACACATTCGGATTTTTGCCCAAGAAATGGTCTCCACCAGAAATCCAAGAATATGAGCTATGGCAAGGAAACATATGTGGGGTGAGGTGTACGAGCCTCTAGTCGATGATCAATGGCCACACAACCCCCATTTTGCCGAAAATAGCCATGAACGACCATTTTCAATAATACCGAAGGCTAACACCTACGGATTTTTGACCAAGAAATGGTCTCCACCAGAAATCCATGAATGTGATCTACGGCAAGGAAACATATGTGGGGTGAGGTGTATGAGCCTCTGGTCGACGATCAATGGCCACACAATCCTAATTTTTGTCGAAAATAGCCATGAACGACCATTTTCAATGACACTGAAGGCTAACACTTACGGATTTTTGACCAAGAAATGGTCTCCACCATAAATCCAAGAATGTGATCTATGGCAAGGAAACATATGTGTAGTGAGGTGTATGAGCTTCTGGTCGAAGATCAATGGCCACACAACCCCCATTTTTGTCGAAAATAGCCATGAATGACCATTTTCAAAAATACCAAAGGCTAACACATTCGGATTTTTGCCTAAGAAATGGTCACCACCAGAAATCCAAGAATGTGATCTATGGCAAGGAAACATATGTGGGGTGAGGTGTACGAGCCTCTGGTCGATGATCAATGGCCACACAACCCCCATTTTGCCGAAAATAGCCATGAATGACCATTTTCAATAATACCGAAGGCTAACACGTACGAGTTTTTGACCAAGAAATGGTCTCCACCAGAAATCCAAGAATGTGATCTATGGCAAGGAAACATATGCGGGGTGAGGTTTATGAGCCTCTAGTCGATGATAAATGGCCACACAACCCCCATTTTTTATGAAAATTGCCGTGAGCGACCATTTTCAATAATACTAGAGGCTAACACCTACGGATTTTTGACCAAGAAATGGTCTCCACCAGAAATCTAAGAATGTCATCTATGGCAAGGAAACATATGTGGGGTGAGGTGTATGAGCCTCTGGTCGATGATCAATGGCCACACAACCCCCATTTTTGTCGAAAATAGCCATGAACGACCATTTTCAATAATACCGAAGGCTAACACCTACGGATTTTTGACCAAGAAATGGTCTCCACCAGAAATCCAAGAATGTGATCTACAGCAAGGAAACATATGTGGGGTGAGGTGTATGAGCCTCTGGTCGACGATCAATGGCCACACAACCCTAATTTTTGTCGAAAATAGCCATGAAAGACCATTTTCAATGACACTGAAGGCTAACATCTACGGATTTTTGACCAAGAAATGGTCTCCACCATAAATCCAAGAATGTGATATATGCAAGGAAACATATGTGTAGTGAGGTGTATGAGCCTCTGGTCCAATATCAATGGCCACACAACCCCCATTTTTATCGAAAATAGCCATGAACGACCATTTTCAATAGTTCCGAAGGCTAACACATTCGGATTTTTGACCAAGAAATGGTCTCCACCAGAAATCAAAGAATGTGATCTATGGCAAGGAAACATATGTGGGGTGAGGTGTATGAGCCTTTGGTCGATGATAAATGGCCACACAACCCCCATTTTTGTCGAAAATAGCCATGAACGACCATTTTCAATAATACCGAAGGCTAACACCAACGAATTTTTGACCAAGAAATGGTCCCCACCAGAAATCCAAGAATGTGATCTATGGCAAGAAAACATATGTGGGGTGAAGTGTACGAGCCTCTGGTCGATTGTCAATGGCCACACAAACCCCATTTTTGTCGAAAATAGCCATCAACAACCATTTTCAATGACACTGAACGCTAACACCTACGGATTTTTGACCAAGAAATGGTCTCCACCATAAATCCAAGAATGTGATCTACGGAAAGGAAACATGTGTAGTGAGGTGTATGAGCCTTTGGTCGAATATCAATGGCCACACAACCCCCATTTTTGTCGAAAATAGCCATGAACGACCATTTTCAATAGTACCGAAGGCTAAAACATTCAGATTTTTGACCAAGAAATGGTCACCACCAGAAATCAAAGAATGTGATCTATGGCAAGGAAACATGTGTAGGGTGAGGTTTACGAGCCTCTGGTCGACGATCAATGGCCACACAACCCCCATTTTTGTCGAAAATAGCCATGAATGACCATTTTCAATAATACTGAAGGCTAACACGTACAGATTTTTGACCAATAAATGGTCTGCACCAGAAATCCAAGAATGTGATCTATGGCAAGGAAACATATGTGGGGTGAGGTGTACGAGCCTCTTGTCGATGATAAATGGCCACACAACCCCCATTTTAGTCGAAAATAGCCATGAACGACCATTTTCAATAATACCGAAGGCTAACTCCAACGGATTTTTGACTAAGAAATGGTCACCACCAGAAATCCAAGAATGTGATCTATGGCAAGAAAACCTATGTGGGGTGAAGTGTACGAGCCTCTGGGCGATGATCAATGGCCACACAACCCCCATTTTTGTTGGAAATAGCCATGAACGACCATTTTCAATGACACTGAAGGCTAACACCTACGGATTTTTGACCAAGAAATGGTCTCCACCATAAATCCAAGAATGTGATCTATGGCAAGGAAACATATGTGTAGTGAGGTGTATGAGCCTCTGGTCAAAGATCAATGGCCACACAACCCCCATTTTTGTCGAAAATAGCCATGAATGACAATTTTCAATAATACCGAAGGCTAACACATTCGGATTTTTGCCCAAGAAATGGTCTCCACTAGAAATCCAAGAATGTGATCTATGGCAAGGAAACATATTTGGGGTGAGGTGTACCAGCCTCTGATCGATGATCAATGGCCACACAACCCCCATTTTATCGAAAATAGCCATGAACGATCATTTTCAATAAAACTGAAGGCTAACATATGTTTCCTTAGCCTTCGGTATTATTGAAAATGGTCGTTCATGGCTATTTTCGACAAAATGGGGGTTGTGTGGCCATTGATCATCGACCAGAGGCTCGTACACCTCACCCCACATATGTTTCCTTGCCATATATCACATTCTCGGATTTCTGGTGGAGACCATTTCTTGGTCAAAAATCCATACGTGTTAGCCTTCTGTATTATTGAAAATGGTCGTTGATCGCTATTTTCGACAAAAAATGTGCGTTGTGTGGCCATTGATCAACGACCAGAGTCCCATACACCTCACCCCACATACGTACGAATTTTTGACCAAGAAATGGTCTCCACCAGAAATCCACGAATGTGATCTATAGCAAGGAAATATATGTGGGGTGAGGTGTACGAGCCTCTTGTCGATGATAAATGGCCACACAACCCCCATTTTTGATGAAAATAGCCATGAACGACCATTTTCAATAATACCGAAGGCTAACACCTACGGATTTTTGACCAAGAAAAGGTCTCCACCAGAAAACCAAGAATGTGATCTATGGAAAGGAAACATATGTGGGGTGAGGTGTATGAGCCTCTGGTCGGAATTATTGAAAATGGTCGTTCATGTCTATTTTCGACAAAAATGGGGGTTGTGTGGCCATTGATCATCGACCAGAGGCTCCTACACCTCACCCCACATATGTTTTCTTGCCATATATCACATTCTTGGATTTCCATTGGAGACCGTTTCTTGGTCAAAAATCCGTAGGTGTTAGCCTTCGGTATTATTGAAAATGGTCGTTCATGGCTATTTTCGACAAAAATGGGGGTTGTGTGGCCGTTGATCATCGACCAGAGGCTCGTACACCTCACCCCACATATGTTTCATTGCCATAGATCACATTCTTGGATTTTTGGTGGAGACCATTTCTTGGGCAAAAATCTGAATGTGTTAGCCTTCGGTATTATTGAAAATGGTCATTCATGGCGATTTTCTCCAAAAATGGGTGTTGTGTGGCCATTGATCTTCGACCAGAGGCTCATACACCTCACTACACATATGTTTCCTTGCCATAGATCACATTCTTGGATTTATGGTGGAGACCATTTCTTCGTCAAAATTCCGTAGGTGTTAGCCTTCAGTGTCATTGAAAATGGTCGTTCATGGCTATTTTCGACAAAAATGGGGGTTGTGTGGCCATTGATCATCGACCAGAGGCTCGTACACCTCACCCCACATATGTTTCCCTTCCATATATCACATTCTTGGACTTATGGTGGAGACCATTTCTTGGTCAAAAGTCCATAGGTGTTACCCTTCAGTGTCATTGAAAATGGTCGTTCATGGCTATTTTTGACAAAAATGGGGGTTATGTGGCCATTGATCATCGACCAAAGGCTCATACACCTCACCCCACATATGTTTCCTTGCCATAGATCACAGTTTGGATTTCTGGTGGAGACCATTTCTTGGTCAAAAATCCGTAGGTGTTAGCCTTCGATATTATTGAAAATGGTCGTTCATGGCTATTTTTGACAAAAATGGGGGTTCTTTGGTCATTGATCATCGACCAAAGGCTCATACACCTCACCCCACATATGTTTCCTTTCCATAGATCACATTCTTGGATATCTGGTGGAGACCATTTCTTGGTCAAAAATCCGTAGGTGTTAGCCTTCGGTATTATTGAAAATTGTCATTCATGGCTATTTTCATCAAAAATGGGGGTTGTGTGGCCATTGATCTTTGACCAGAGGCTCATACACCTCACTACACATATGTTTCCTTGCCATAGATCACATTCTTGGATTTATGGTGGAGACCATTTCTTGGTCAAAAATCCGTAGGTGTTAGCCTTCAGTGCCATTGAAAATGGTCGTTCATGGCTATTTCCGACAAAAATGGGGGTTGTGTGGCCATTGATCATCGACCAGAGGCTCGTACACTTCACCCCACATAGGTTTTCTTGCCATAGATCACATTCTTGGATTTTTGGTGGAGACCATTTCTTAGTCAAAAATCTGTTGGTGTTAGCCTTTGGTATTATTGAAAATGGTCGTTCATGGCTATTTTCGACTAAAATGGGGGTTGTGTGGCCATTTATCATCGACCAGAGGCTCATACACCTCACCCCACATATTTTTCCTTGCCATATATCACATTCTTTGATTTCTGGTGGAGACCATTTCTTGGTCAAAAATCCTAATGTGTTAGCCTTCGGAACAATTGAAAATGGTCGTTCATGGCTATTTTCGACAAAAATGGGGGTTGTGTGGCCATTGATATTGGACCAGAGGCTCATACACCTCACTACACATATGTTTCCTTGCCATAGATCACATTCTTGGATTTATGGTGGAGACCATGTTGGGGACTTGTTCTCAAATGCTAAGAATTAAGAACAAGGCAACATAAAAAGTGTTAAGTGTTAAGGTCCTTCGTCCTTTTAATTATTACGTCCCTTCGGGAAATAATAATCTCGGACGAAGGTTACGAAAGACATACCTTCGTAAACATGGCCATAAATGACGAAGGATTTCGTATAAGACACAAAGTATAATGCAAACATTTAAATTTTATGACAGAATCATTTCTATTTCATTATCATGGGAAAATAGAAATGATTTCAAATTACAAATGTACCTTCGGTCTTGAAGGAAGAGGAAAGTACAAGCGTGACGCAGTAATAAATGCCAAGTCAGCGTGAACAGTACGGGGATACTGTTCACCTATTTATAGGCACGGGACACAGCCCTTACAAAATTATATTCATGCCCTTTACATTTGATAATAATTCTATAGTATTCTATCGAGGTCTAAATGGCCTTTTCATCTTTAAGTCGGTTCCCTTTTCTGTGATCATGCCGAAGCTTTCCTGCTCACAGCTTCGGCGCTGTATCAACCTTCGTATCTTTTGAGCTTCTCCTTCTATGGTACCGATACGAATCCGAAGATACCTGTTCACAAATTATACTCCAGAAACGCTGTTAAATCATGTTTTTGAGGACCTTCGGATGCCGAAGGTCCCCAACAGTAGCCCCTCGCAATATTAATTTGTTCAAAATAATAAATTCAGATTGCGATATGGACGAAGGCTTTACGTCGAAGGTCCGAAAAAACACCTTCCCTTTGCTAGAATAGCAACATCCACTGACAAGTGGGGTCTTTCAATTTTCAACGCACCGAGCGTATAAATACAGTCATACCGCAAACTTATTTGGCACGCTTTCTGGCCAACCACTCCCGCTTACTCAATTTTTAGCTTTTGTGCGCTAAGATTTGCTGAGCTTTTAGTTTTGAAGCTTCGGCTTTTGAAAACAATTTTTTAGCGCTTCCGAAGATGTCTGAAGCTGCTAAGAAGGCTGTTGCTGAGACGAAGCTGACTCTTGATGAAGAGAAAAACTTGGGGTTTCTTATAGCAATGTCGAAGACCAACACAGAAAAAATCACCAAGGAGATTCTGGAAGGTTTGTCTGAAGATACTGGTGACAGTGAAAGTTACGATGTGGACAGTGGTAGTGAAGACTCCGAAGATCGTCCATGGAAAAAATGGAAGAGATAAAAGAAGCAACTGAGGGCTCCAAAACATCAGAAGTTTTGAGTCCTACAGCAAACATTGAGACAGTAAAAAATCAAAAAGTGCCAGCAGTGACTCCGAAGAGAAAGAGAATGGCTAATGTGCTAGATGTACTGGAAACGATCAAATCTTCAAGCACACCTCCGAATAAGGCTGCTGTCGTTCCTGAGACAACAACTGAAATTTCTGGTTCTAAATCTCCAGAGCAAAAGACTGAAGCCGAAGCTGCGCCCTCAGAGCCCGCAAAGATAAAACCCTTGGAAAGTGAGACAGAAAAAATAACAACGCCGACTTTTGTTGAAGAAACCGGTGTCATTACCCCCGAAGCATCCCCCAAAACTCGTGATTATATTGTTCGTCATGCTTCGGGGAAAAAACTATCGAAAAAAGAAGAGCAAGAGGCCCAGTACTACGCCCAAAAACTGAAATATCCAAAGGGGGCGTTAATATTCAATGGCAGTGGAGAAGAAGACTTCTTGTATTGTCTTCCCGACAACAAGGAAATTTCTGTCTGTCGGGAGATGAGCAGGAGCTTCGGATTCCCAACTTTAGAAGACGGACTTTCGGTGCTGTCAAAGAACAATCTGGCCGACAGCCTGGCTTACAATAGCTTAAAGGTGTGACAAATGAAATCCTTGTTTTTTTGTTGAGTTCAAAATTTTTCGTTTACTTAAACCTCTTGACGCAGACATATTTCTCTCTGCAGGGGCTGATACTCAGCAATGCCCTCAGGGCACAGAAAGATGCTGAAGACGAAGGGTGTTCTATAGCCCTGAGCAACCTTCGTTCCGAAGTTATTGAACTGAGGAACGAAGGTCTCGAAAAAGATAAAATGTTATACTCATTGATAAATAAAATAAAGGAGGACGAAGCTGCTTTTAAAAGTCAAGCTGAAGCTCAGAAGCGCGAAATTGAAGACCTTCGGAAACAATTGGCCAGAGCCAAGGAAGAACGCATACTTGAAGAAACAAAGCGAGAACTCAGCGACCAATGGGCCGATCACCTAGAAATAACTGTTGAAGAGCTTCGTTCGTCCAAAAAGAGATGTTATAACAAGTCTATAGAGTGTGTTAAAAAGTTAAAAGCTAGCTTCGCCAAGGTTGGCGCCTTCTCAAGCGAAGAAAACTTTACGAGAGGCAATCCCGAAGGTCCCATTGAATGGATCAGCCACGAAGCTGAAGCCTTCGAAGAAATTTTAAATAGCCGTGGGGATATATGTGCTTTCTCTGGGGCCAGAGGAATTGCCACTATTTTGGAGAAGAAAGGCTGCGAACACGTAAAAGTCTTAGCACAATCCGAAGCTGCTTTATCCTTTGAAGACTCAAGAGACCCTTCGGCTGAAGCAAGCATGATTAGTGGAAAGTTTTTCACTGATATCTGGGAAAATGGTGGCCGAGAAATGGCAGGAGAAATCATTCAAAGAAGTGAAAAGGGCATTCATGATGCTACAGAAGTGGCTAAGGCTGCTGAAAAGAGCGCAGAGCCCGAAGGTCAATTAGGTATTAATAAATAGTTTGTATTGTGTTGTAACTTTTGGTTTTAAGCTTCGTTTGCCATTTGTAATAGCAGCATAGCCGTGTCCTGTCCTTCAGATCCTGCCGAAGCGTCTCCAGGCCCTCAGCCGAAAGGAGATGATGAAATCAAAAAGATGGCCGAAGTAATTATGGACGAAGTCGTCAATCGACTGCTAAATGAGGCTGCAGAAGTTGTTCTAAGAGAAAATTGAACGCTATTGTAAATTAAACTTCTGAATTGTAACATTCTGTAATCCTGCATGTAATATACCGTTTTTATTGCTCAATTCTTTACGATGCATGAAACTTTACATACGTACCGTTTTTGAGCCTTCGGCGAAAAAACACCTTCCCTTCTTTTCATGCTTCGTGAAGAAAATTTTTGTGTATCACAAGAATGTCCATAGTGCTCTGATGAAGAATATCCAAGCTTTGTGAAAACATTCTCCGAAGCTATTTTCCGAAGGTTATCATTGTATTCTCCGAAGCTCATCCATGCTTCGTAAATTTGCTCCTGTTTCTCAAAACATCGCTTCGGAACTTGATACTGTGTCCCCTTCTTTTTGCCATATGCAACATGATGTATGATGCTTGTGTTATGCAAAATGATGTGATGATGTAATGTTATGCAAATGACATTTGTTCCGAAGATACACACAAAATATATTTGTGAGCTCTGCATTCCCCTAGGAACGTCTTTGGAGCTTCTTCGTCTTTTACTTAGACGGTATAAGTTCTGCATTCCCTTAGGAACGTCTTTTGAACTTCTTCGCCTTTTACTTAGGCGGTATAAGCTCTGCATTCCCTTAGGAACGTCTTTGGAGCTTCTTCGCCTTTTACTTAGGCGGTATCAGCGTTGACTTTTCGCTGTATGCTCTGCATTCCCTTAGGAACGTCTTTGGAGCTTCTTCTCTTTTTCAGTTCTGGCACTCGATGGTGCGTTCTCAGCTTTTTACATTTACATTTTTTGGGGGATTTTGCTCTTATAAGACTAAAAATAGAAATTACATATAATGGCCCCATTAAAAACCTTTCTCCCCCTTTGGAAAGAAAAATATAAAAAGTTACATCAAGTTATACATAATATCTCCGAAGCTCATCTGCATTCCAAGATCTTGAGATTTCGTTGCCATCCATGTCCTTTAATCTGTACGAACCAGGCCTTGACGAAGATATACTGCGCTCCTTTTGGAACAGCTTGTTATAACTTCAGCAACTGACTCTGTGTTCCTTAGGACGACTTTTTGTTACTTCGAAGGATTTTAAATAACTCGAAGATCCTCTGCTGCAAACTTTCAAACTTCAGCAACTTAAGCCTTCGGGGAAAACAGATTTACTTTATAACCAATCCAAAAAACTATTACATGAAAAACGAAATATTCTTTATTATATAGAGAATAGAACTGAATGGAAAAAGACTACTATCAAAGTAGGATACTTGTCAATAAATGTGCTTTGACTCCGGCACGGTGCTGTTGACTGTACGGGCTTCGGACTGCTCTCTAAAGTCTCTTTGGTGTGGAGCATACTGGCTCCCTTCTGGCTGCTGGCCTTGCTGTAACGGAGGTGGAGGCGGAGGTTGTTGCCATGAAGCTTGAGGTTGACTCGCCGAAGCTACAGAAACTGCAGGGTGGTTGCCCACGTATTCCGGGATGTAGGGCTGATGGCACGAAGCAGTATGCATGACCTGCTTCGGCTGACTTTGTTGCGCTGCAGCTTCCGCTAGCTCCTTTTGTTTCTGTATGGTAACGTGGCACGTCCTTGTGGTATGGCCCTTGTTTTCACCACAGAATAAGCAAAATATTTTCCTTGGTTGGTCTCCAAATCTTCCGCCGAAGCCCCTGGCACCTCTGCCTCTTGGAGCCGGTGGCCGGAAGAAGCTTTGCTGTTGACCCGAAGCTTGTGAGGAGCACTGCGGCCTGTGCTGCTGACTTCCCTTATCATCATTTTGAGTTGAGTTGTGGATGGACCTGACATGCCTCGGATAGAATCTTCCTCCGAAGCCCCTGGTCATTTCAGAAAATCTGAAGGCCTCCTCCCTTCTTTGGCGAAAATCGTTGTCAGCACGAATGTATTCGTCCATTTTCTGGAGCAGCTTCTCCAGAGTCTGAGGAGGCTTCCTAGCGAAATATTGAGCTGCAGGTCCAGGACGAAGCCCCTTGATCATGGCTTCGATGACAATTTCATTGGGCACCGTTGGCGCCTGTGCCCTCAATCGTAGAAACCTTCGGACATATGCCTGAAGGTACTCTTCATGGTCCTGAGTACACTGGAAGAGAGCCTGAGCAGTGACCGGCTTCGTCTGAAACCCTTGAAAACTAGTTATCAGCATATCTTTCAATTTCTGCCAAGAAGTGATTGTCCCTGGCCGAAGAGATGAGTACCAAGTCTGAGCGACGCTCCTGACAGCCATGACAAAAGATTTTGCCATGACTGCCGTATTGCCACCGTATGAAGATATGGTTGCTTCATAGCTCATTAGGAATTGCTTAGGGTCTGAGTGACCGTCATATACGGGGAGCTGAGGTGGCTTGTAAGTCTGTGGCCAAGGTGTGGCCTGCAACTCTGTTGAAAGAGGAGAAGCATCATCAAAAGCAAAGTTCCCATGATGGAAATCGTCATACCAGTCATCCTCATTACAGAAGTCTTCCTGGTGAAGCTCTCTGCGTGGAGGCCTTCGGTTTTGATCATCTTGAACAAGATGACGAACCTCTTCGGAAGCTTCATCTATTTGTCTCTGAAGATCAGCTAGACGGGCCATCTTCTCCTTCTTGCGTTGAACCTGCTGCTGAAGGATTTCCAGGTTTTGAATTTCCTGATCCAGATCGTCCTCCGGAGGTGTTGGACTGGCAGCCTTCCTCTTCTGGCTTCGTGCCTCTCTAAGAGAAAGGACGTCTTGATTGGGGTCCATCGGCTGCAGCGTGCCAGCCCCTGCTGCTGAAGCCTTCTTCGGCGGCATGACGAAGGTGATGCTTGCCGAAGGTGTTGAAAAGCTCAAAAAAGTGGAAGTGAGTTCACCGGAGGTGGGCGCCAATGTTGGGGACTTGTTCTCAAATGCTAAGAATTAAGAACAAGGCAACATAAAAAGTGTTAAGTGTTAAGGTCCTTCGTCCTTTTAATTATTACGTCCCTTCGGGAAATAATAATCTCGGACGAAGGTTACGAAAGACATACCTTCGTAAACATGGCCATAAATGACGAAGGATTTCGTATAAGACACAAAGTATAATGCAAACATTTAAATATTATGACAGAATCATTTCTATTTCATTATCATGGGAAAATAGAAATGATTTCAAATTACAAATGTACCTTCGGTCTTGAAGGAAGAGGAAAGTACAAGCGTGACGCAGTAATAAATGCCAAGTCAGCGTGAACAGTACGGGGATACTGTTCACCTATTTATAGGCACGGGACACAGCCCTTACAAAATTACATTCATGCCCTTTACATTTGATAATAATTCTATAGTATTCTATCGAGGTCTAAATGGCCTTTTCATCTTTAAGTCGGTTCCCTTTTCTGTGATCATGCCGAAGCTTTCCTGCTCACAGCTTCGGCGCTGTATCAACCTTCGTATCTTTTGAGCTTCTCCTTCTATGGTACCGATACGAATCCGAAGATACCTGTTCACAAATTATACTCCAGAAACGCTGTTAAATCATGTTTTTGAGGACCTTCGGATGCCGAAGGTCCCCAATAGACCATTTCTTGGTCAAAAATCCGTAGGTGTTAGCCTTCAGTGTCATTGAAAATGGTCGTTCATGGCTATTTTCGACAAAAATTAGGGTTGTGTGTCCATTATCGTCGACTAGAGGCTCATACACCTCACCCCACATATGTTTCCTTGCCGTAGATCACATTCATTGGTTTCTGGTGGAGACCATTTCTTGGTCAAAAATCCGTAGGTGTTAGCCTTCGGTATTAGTGAAAATGGTCGTTCATGGCTATTTTCGACAAAAATGGGGGTTGTGTGGCTATTGATCATCGACTAGAGGCTCAAACACCTAACCCCACATATGTTTCCTTGCCATAGATCACATTCTTGGATTTCTGGTGGAGACCATTTCTTGGTCAAAAATCCGTAGGTGTTAGCCTCTAGTATTATTGAAAATGGTCGCTCATGGCTATTTTCATAAGAAATGGGGGTTGTGTGGCCATTTATCATCGAGGCTCATAAACCTCACCCCACATATGTTTCCTTGCCATAGATCACATTCTTGGATTTCTGGTGGAGACCATTTCTTGGTCAAAAACTTGTACGTGTTAGCCTTCGGTATTATTGAAAATGGTCGTTCATGGCTATTTTCGGCAAAATGGGGGTTGTGTGGCCATTGATCATCGACCAGAGGCTCGTACACCTCACCCCACATATGTTTCCTTGCCATAGATCACATTCTTGGATTTCTGGTGGAGACCATTTCTTGGGCAAAAATCCGAATGTGTTAGCCTTTGGTATTTTTGAAAATGGTCATTCATGGCTATTTTCGACAAAAATGGGGGTTGTGTGGCCATTGATCTTCGACCAGAGGCTCATACACCTCACTACACATATGTTTCCTTGCCATAGATCACATTCTTGGATTTATGGTGGAGACCATTTCTTGGTCAAAAATCCGTAGGTGTTAGCCTTTAGTGTCATTGAAAATGGTCGTTCATGGCTATTTTCGACAAAAAATAGGGTTGTGTGGCCATTGATCGTCGACCAGAGGCTCATACACCTCACCCCACATATGTTTCCTTGCTGTAGATCACATTCTTGGATTTCTGGTGGAGACCATTTCTTGGTCAAAAATCCGTAGGTGTTAGCCTTCGGTATTATTGAAAATGGTCGTTCATGGCTATTTTCGACAAAAATGGGGGTTGTGTGGCCATTGATCACCGACCAGAGGCTCATACACCTCACCCCACATATGTTTCCTTGCCATAGATCACATTCTTGGATTTCTGGTGGAGACCATTTCTTGGTCAAAAATCCGTAGGTGTTAGCCTCTAGTATTATTGAAAATGGTCGCTCATGGCTATTTTCATAAAAAAATGGGGGTTGTGTGGCCATTTATCATCGACTAGAGGCTCATAAACCTCACCCCACATATGTTTCCTTGCCATAGATCACATTCTTGGATTTCTGATGGAGACCATTTCTTGGTCAAAAACTCGTACGTGTTAGCCTTCGGTATTATTGAAAATGGTTGTTCATGGCTATTTTCGGCAAAATGGGGGTTGTGTGGCCATTTATCATCGAGGCTCATAAACCTCACCCCACATATGTTTCCTTGCCATAGATCACATTCTTGGATTTCTGGTGGAGACCATTTCTTGGTCAAAAACTTGTACGTGTTAGCCTTCGGTATTATTGAAAATGGTCGTTCATGGCTATTTTCGGCAAAATGGGGGTTGTGTGGCCATTGATAATCGACCAGAGGCTCGTACACCTCACCCCACATATGTTTCCTTGCCATAGATCACATTCTTGGATTTCTGGTGGAGACCATTTCTTGGGCAAAAATCCGAATGTGTTAGCCTTTGGTATTTTTGAAAATGGTCATTCATGGCTATTTTCGACAAAAATGGGGGTTGTGTGGCCATTGATCTTCGACCAGAGGCTCATAAACCTCACTACACATATGTTTCCTTGCCATAGATCACATTCTTGGATTTATGGTGGAGACCATTTCTTGGTCAAAAATCTGTAGGTGTTAGCCTTTAGTGTCATTGAAAATGGTCGTTCATGGCTATTTTCGACAAAAAATAGGGTTGTGTGGCCATTGATCGTCGACCAGAGGCTCATACACCTCACCCCACATATGTTTCCTTGCTGTAGATCACATTCTTGGATTTCTGGTGGAGACCATTTCTTGGTCAAAAATCCGTAGGTGTTAGCCTTCGGTATTATTGAAAATGGTCGTTCATGGCTATTTTCGACAAAAATGGGGGTTGTGTGGCCATTGATCACCGACCAGAGGCTCATACACCTCACCCCACATATGTTTCCTTGCCATAGATCACATTCTTGGATTTCTGGTGGAGACCATTTCTTGGTCAAAAATCCGTAGGTGTTAGCCTCTAGTATTATTGAAAATGGTCGCTCATGGCTATTTTCATAAAAATGGGGGTTGTGTGGCCATTTATCATCGACTAGAGGCTCATAAACCTCACCCCACATATGTTTCCTTGCCATAGATCACATTCTTGGATTTCTGATGGAGACCATTTCTTGGTCAAAAACTCGTACGTGTTAGCCTTCGGTATTATTGAAAATGGTTGTTCATGGCTATTTTCGGCAAAATGGGGGTTGTGTGGCCATTGATCATCGACCAGAGGCTCGTACACCTCACCCCACATATGTTTCCTTGCCATAGATCACATTCTTGGATTTCTGGTGGGGACCATTTCTTGGGCAAAAATCCGAATGTGTTAGCCTTTGGTATTTTTGATAATGGTTATTCATGGCTATTTTCGACAAAAATGGGGGTTGTGTGGCCATGGATCTTCGACCAGAGGCTCATACACCTCACTACACATATGTTTCCTTGCCATAGATCACATTCTTGGATTTATGGTGGAGACCATTTCTTGGTCAGAAATCCATAGGTGTTAGCCTTTAGTGTCATTGAAAATGGTCGTTCATGGCTATTTTCGACAAAAATGGGGGTTGTGTGGCCATTGATCATCGACCAGAGGCTCGTACACTTCACCCCACATATGTTTTCTTTCCATAGATCACATTCTTGGATTTCTGGAGGAGACCATTCCTTGGTCAAAAATCTGTTGGTGTTAGCCTTCGGTATTATTGAAAATGGTCGTTCATGGCTATTTTCGACTAAAATGGGGGTTGTGTGGCCATTTATCATCGACCAGAGGCTCGTGCAATTCACCCCACATATGTTTCCTTGCCATAGATCACATTCTTGGATTTCCGGTGGAGACCATTTCTTGGTCAAAAATCCGTAGGTGTTAGCCTTCAGTGTCATTGAAAATGGTCGTTCATGGCTATTTTCGACAAAAATGGGGTTTGTGAGCCTCTGGTCGATAAATAGCCATGAACGACCATTTTCAATAGTACCGAAGGCTAAAACATTCAGATTTTTGACCAAGAAATTGTCTCCACCAGAAATCAAAGAATGTGATCTATGGCAAGGAAACATATGTGGGGTGAGGTTTACGAGCCTCTGGTCGATGATCAATGGCCACACAACCCCCATTTTTGTCAAAAATAGCCATGAATGACCATTTTCAATAATATTAAAGGCTAACACGTACAGATTTTTGACCAATAAATGGTCTCCACCGGAAATCCAAGAATGTGATCTATGGCAAGGAAACATATGTGGGGTGAGGTGTACGAGCCTCTGGTCGATGATCATTGGCCACACAACCCCCATTTTTGTCGAAAATAGCCATAAACGACCATTTTCAATAATACCGAAGGCTAACACGTACGGATTTTTGACCAAGAAATGGTCTCCACCAGAAATCCAAGAATGTGATCTATGGCAAGGAAACATATGTGGGGTGAATTGCACGAGCCTCTGGTCGATGATAAATGGCCACACAACCCCCATTTTAGTCGAAAATAGCCATGAACCACCATTTTCAATAATACCGAAGGCTAACACCAACAGATTTTTGACCAAGGAATGGTCTCCTCCAGAAATCCAAGAATGTGATCTATGGAAAGAAAACATATGTGGGGTGAAGTGTACGAGCCTCTGGTCGATGATCAATAGCCACACAACCCCCATTTTTGTCGAAAATAGCCATGAACGACCATTTTCAATGACACTAAAGGCTAACACCTATGGATTTCTGACCAAGAAATGGTCTCCACCATAAATCCAAGAATGTGATCTATGGCAAGGAAACATATGTGGGGTGAGGTGTACGAGCCTCTGGTCGATGATCAATGGCCACACAACCCCCATTTTGCCAAAAATAGCCATGAACGACCATTTTCAATAATACCGAAGGCTAACACGTACGAGCTTTTGACCAAGAAATGGTCTCCACCAGAAATCCAAGAATGTGATCTATGGCAAGGAAACATATGTGGGGTGAGGTTTATGAGCCTCTAGTCGATGATAAATGGCCACACAACCCCCATTTTTATGAAAATAGCCATGAACGACCATTTTCAATAATACTAGAGGCTAACACCTACGGATTTTTGACCAAGAAATAGTCTCCACCAAAAATCCAAGAATGTGCTCTACGGCAAGGAAACATATGTGGGATGAGGTGTATGAGCCTCTGGTCGACGATCAATGGCCACACAACCCTAATTTTTGTCGAAAATAGCCATGAACGACCATTTTCAATGACACTGAAGGCTAACACCCACGGATTTTGGACCAAGAAATGGTCTCCACCATAAATACAAGAATGTGATCTATGGAAAGGAAACATATGTTTAGTGAGGTGTATGAGCCTCTAGTCGAAGATCAATGGCCACACAACCCCCATTTTTGTCGAAAATAGCCATGAATGAACATTTTCAAAAATACCAAAGGCTAACACATTCGGATTTTTGCCCAAGAAATGGTCTCCACCAGAAATCCAAGGATGTGTTCTATGGCAAGGAAACATATGTGGGGTGAGGTGTACGAGCCTCTGGTCGATGATCAATGGCCACACAACCCCCATTTTGCCAAAAATAGCCATGAACGACCATTTTCAATAATACCGAAGGCTAACACGTACGAGTTTTTGACCAAGAAATGGTCTCCACCAGAAATCCAAGAATGTGATCTATGGCAAGGAAACATGTGGGGTGAGGTTTATGAGCCTCTAGTCGATGATAAATGGCCACACAACCCCCATTTTTTATGAAAATAGCCATGAGCGACCATTTTCAATAATACTAGAGGCTAACACCTACGGATTTTTGACCAAGAAATGGTCTCCACCAGAAATCCAAGAATATGATCTATGGCAAGGAAACATATGTGGGGTGAGGTGTATGAGCCTCTGGTCGAAGATCAATGGCCACACAACCCCCATTTTTGTCGAAAATAGCCATGAACGACCATTTTCAATAATACCGAAAGCTAACACCTACGGATTTTTGACCAAGAAATGGTCTCCACCAGAAATCCAAGAATGTGATCTACGGCAAGGAAACATATGTGGGGTGAGGTGTATGAGCCTCTGGTCGACGATCAATGGCCACACAACCCTATTTTTTGTCGAAAATAGCCATGAAGGTACATTTTCAATGACACTGAAGGCTAACACCTACGGATTTTTGACCAAGAAATGGTCTCCACCATAAATCCAAGAATGTGATCTATGGCAAGGAAACATATGTGTAGTGAGGTGTATGAGCCTCTGGTCCAATATCAATGGCCACACAACCCCCATTTTTGTCGAAAATAGCCATGAACGACCATTTTCAATAGTTCCGAAGGCTAACAAATTCGGATTTTTGACCAAGAAATCGTCTCCACCAGAAATCAAAGAATATGATCTATGGCAAGGAAACATATGTGGGGTGAGGTGTATGAGCCTTTAGTCGATGATCAATGGCCACACAACCCCCATTTTTGTCGAAAATAGCCATGAATGACCATTTTCAATAATACCGAAGGCTAACACGTACGGATTTTTGACCAAGAAATGGTCTCCACCAGATATCCAAGAATGTGATCTATGGCAAGGAAACATATGTGGGGTGAGGTGTATGAGCCTCTGGTCGATGATAAATGGCCACCAACCCCCATTTCAGTCGAAAATAGCCATGAACGACCATTTTCAATAATACCGAAGGCTAACACCAACATATTTTTAACCAAGAAATGGTCTCCACCAGAAATCCAAGAATGTGATCTATGGCAAGAAAACATATGTGGGGTGAAGTGTACGAGCCTCTGGTCGATGATCAATGGCCACACAACCCCCATTTTTGTCGAAAATAGCCATGAACGACCATTTTCAATGACACTGAAGGCTAACACCTATGGATTTTTGACCAAGAAATGGTCTCCACTATAAATCCAAGAATGTGAACTATGGCAAGGAAACATATGTGTAGTGAGGTGTATGAGCCTCTGGACAAAGATCAATGGCCACACAACCCCCATTTTTGTCGAAAATAGCCATGAATGACAATTTTCAATAATACCGAAGGCTAACACATTCGGATTTTTGCCCAAGAAATGGTCTCCACTAGAAATCCAAGAATGTGATCTATGGCAAGGAAAGATATGTGGGGTGAGGTGTACGAGCCTCTGGTCGATGATCAATGGCCACACAACCCCCATTTTGTCAAAAATAGCCATGAACGATCATTTTCAATAATACTGAAGGCTAACACGTACGAATTTTTGACCAAGAAATGGTCTCCACCAGAAATCCAAGAATGTGATCTATAGCAAGGAAAAATATGTGGGGTGAGGTGTACGAGCCTCTTGTCGATGATAAATGGCCACACAAACCCCATTTTTGATGAAAATAGCCATGAACGACCATTTTCAATAATACCGAAGGCTAACACCTACGGATTTTTGACCAAGAAATGGTCTCCACCAGAAATCCAAGAATGTGATCTATGGAAAGGAAACATATGTGGGGTGAGGTGTAAGAGCTTCTGGTCGATGATCAATGGCCAAAGAACCCCCATTTTTGTCAAAAATAGCCATGAACGACCATTTTCAATATTACCGAAGGCTAACACCTACGGATTTTTGACCAAGAAATGGTCTCCACCAGAAATCCAAAATGTGATCTATGGAAAGGAAACATATGTGGGGTGAGGTGTACGAGCCTTTGGTCGATGATCAATGGCCACATAACCCCCATTTTTGTCGAAAATAGCCATGAACGACCATTTTTAATGACACTGAAGGGTAACACCTATGGATTTTTGACCAAGAAATGGTCTCCACCATAAGTCCAAGAATGTGATCCATGGCAAGGGAACATATGTGGGGTGAGGTGTATGGGCCTCTGGTCGTTGATCAATGGCCACACAATGCCCATTTTTTGTCGAAAATAGCGATCAACGACCATTTTCAATAATACAGAAGGCTAACACGTATGGATTTTTGACCAAGAAATGGTCTCCACCAGAAATCCGAGAATGTGATATATGGCAAGGAAACATATGTGGGTGAGGTGTACGAGCCTCTAGTCGATGATCAATGGCCACACAACCCCCATTTTTGTGGAAAATAGCCATGAACGACCATTTTCAATGACACTGAAGGCTAGCAGCTACGGAATTTTGACAAAGAAATGGTCTCCACCAAAATCCAAGAATATGATCTATGGCAAGGAAACATATGTGTAGTGAGGTGTATGAGCCTCTAGTCGAAGATCAATGGCCACACAACACCCATTTTTGTCGAAAATCGCCATGAATGACCATTTCCAATAATACCGAAGGCTAACACATTCAGATTTTTGCCCAAGAAATGGTCTCCACCAGAAATCCAAGCATGTGATCTATGGCAATGAAACATATGTGGGGTGAGGTGTACGAGCCTCTGGTCGATGATCAACGGCCACACAACCCCCATTTTTGTCGAAAATAGCCATGAACGACCATTTTCAATAATACCGAAGGCTAACACCTACGGATTTTTGACCAAGAAACGGTCTCCACTGGAAATCCAAGAATGTGATATATGGCAAGAAAACATATGTGGGGTGAGGTGTAGGAGCCTCTGGTCGATGATCAATGGCCACACAACCCCCATTTTTGTCGAAAATAGCCTTGAACGACCATTTTCAATAATTCCGACCAGAGGCTCATACACCTCACCCCACATATGTTTCCTTTCCATAGATCACATTCTTGGATTTCTGGTGGTGACCATTTCTTGGTCAAAAATCCATAGGTGTTAGCCTTCGGTATTATTGAAAATGGTCGTTCATGGCTATTTTCATCAAAAATGGGGGTTGTGTGGCCATTTATCATCGACCAGAGGCTCGTACACCTCACCCCACATATGTTTCCTTGCTATAGATCACATTCTTGGATTTATGGTGGAGACCATTTCTTGGTCAAAATTTCGTACGTGTTAGCCTTCAGTATTATTGAAAATGATCGTAATGGCTATTTTCGACAAAATGGGGGTTGTGTGGCCATTAATCATCGACCAGAGGCTCGTACACCTCACCGCACATATGTTTCCTTGCCATAGATCACATTCTTGGATTTATAGTGGAGACCATTTCTTGGGCAAAAATCCGAATGTGTTAGCCTTCGGTATTATTGAAAATTGTCATTCATGGCTATTTTCGACAAAAATGCGGGTTGTGTGGCCATTGATCTTTGACTAGACGCTCATACACCTCACTACACATATGTTTCCTTTCCATAGATCACATTCTTGGATTTATGGTGGAGACCATTTCTTGGTCAAAAATCCGTAGGTGTTAGCCTTCAGTGTCATTGAAAATGGTCGTTCATGGCTATTTCCGACAAAAATGGGGGTTGTGTGGCCATTGATCATCGACCAGAGGCTCGTACACTTCACCCCACATAGGTTTTCTTGCCATAGATCACATTCTTGGATTTCTGGTGGAGACCATTTCTTAGTCAAAAATCCGTAGGTGTTAGCCATTTATCATCGACCAGAGGCTCGTACACCTCAACCCACATATGTTCCCTTGCCATAGATCACATTCTTGGATTTCTGGTGGAGGCCATTTATTTGTCAAAAATCCGTAGGTGTTAGCCTCTAGTATTATTGAAAATGGTCGCTCATGGCTATTTTCGACATAAATGGGGGTTGTGTGGCCATTTATCATCGACCAGAGGCTCATACACCTCACCCCACATATGTTTCCTTGCCATAGAAAACATTCTTGGATATCTGGTGGAGACCATTTTTTGGTCAAAAATCCGTACGTGTTAGCCTTCGGTATTATTGAAAATGGTCATTCATGGCTATTTTCGACAAAAATGGGGGTTGTGTGGCCATTGATCATCGACCAGAGGCTCATACACCTCACCCCACATATGTTTCCTTGCCATAGATCACATTCTTGGATTTCTGGTGGAGACCATTTCTTGGTCACAAATCCGTAGGTGTTAGCCTCTCGTATTATTGAAAATGGTCGCTCATGGCTATTTTCATAAAAAATGGGGGTTGTGTGGCCATTTATCATTGACCAGAGGCTCATACACTTCACCCCACATATGTTTTCTTGCCATAGATCACATTCTTGGATTTCTGGTTTAGACCATTTCTTGGTCAAAAATCTGTTGGTGTTAGCCTTCGGTATTATTGAAAATGGTCGTTCATGGCTATTTTCGACTGAAATGGGGGTTGTGTGGCCATTTATCATCGACCAGAGGCTCATACACCTCACCCCACATATGTTTCCTTGTCGTAGAAAACATTCTTGGATATCTGATGGAGACCATTTCTTGGTCAAAAATCCGTACGTGTTAGCCTTCGGTATTATTGAAAATGGTCATTCATGGCTATTTTCGACAAAAATGGGGGTTGTGTGGCCATTGATCATCGACCAAAGGCTCGTACACCTCACCCCACATATGTTTCCTTCCCATAGATCACATTCTTTGATTTCTGGTGGAGACCATTTCCTGGTCAAAAATCCGAATGTGTTAGCCTTCGGAACTATTGAAAATGGTCGTTCATGGCTATTTTCGACAAAAATGGGGGTTGTGTGGCCATTGATATTGGACCAGAGGCTCGTAAACCTCACCCCACATATGTTTCCTTGCCATAGATCACATTCTTGGATTTTTGGTGGAGACCATTTCTTGGGCAAAAATCCAAATGTGTTAGCCTTTGGTATTTTTGAAAATGGTCATTCATGGCTATTTTCGACAAAAATGGGGGTTGTGTGGCCATTGATCTTCGATTAGAGGCTCATACACCTCACTACACATATGTTTCCTTGCCATAGATCTCATTCTTGGATTTATGGTGGAGACCATTTCTTAGTCAAAAATCCGTAGGTATTAGCCTTCAGTGTCATTGAAAATGGTCGTTCATGGCTATTTTCGACAAAAATGGGGTTTGTGTGGCCATTGATCATTGACCAGAGGCTCGTACACTTCACCCCACATATGTTTTCTTGCCAGAGATCACATTCTAGGATTTCTGGTGGAGACCATTTCTTGTTCAAAAATCCGTTGGTGTTAGCCTTCGGTATTATTGAAAATGGTCGTTCATGGCTATTTTCGACTAAAATGGGGGTTGTGTGGCCATTTATCATCGACCAGAGGCTCATACACCGCACCCCACATATGTTTCCTTGCCATAGATCACATTCTAGGATTTCTAGTGGAGACCATTTCTTGGTCAAAAATCCGTATGTGTTAGCCTTCGGTATTATTGAAAATGGTCATTCATGGCTATTTTCGACAAAAATGGGGGTTGTGTGGCCAATGATCATCAACCAGAGGCTCGTAAACCTCACCCCACATATGTTTCCTTGCCATAGATCACATTCTTTGATTTCTGGTGGAGACCATTTTTTGGTCAAAAATCCGAATGTGTTAGCCTTCGGTACTATTGAAAATGGTCGTTCATGGCTATTTTCAACAAAAATGGGGGTTGTGTGGCTATTGATATTCGACTAGAGGCTCATAGACCTCACTACACATATGTTTCCTTGCCATAGATCACATTCTTGGATTTATGGTGGAGACCATTTCTTGGTCAAAAATCCGTAGGTGTTAGCCTTAAGTGTCATTGAAAATGGTTATTCATGGCTATTTTCGGCAAAAATAGGGGTTGTGTGACCATTGATCATCGACCAGAGGCTCGTACACCTCACCCCACATATGTTTCCTTGCCATAGATCATATTCTTGGATTTCTAGTGGAGACCATTTCTTGGTCAAAAATCCGTAGGTGTTAGCCTTCGGTATTATTGAAAATGGTCGTTCATGGCTATTTTCGACAAAAATGGGGTTGTGTGCCCATTGATCATCAACTAGAGGCTCATACACCTCACCCCACATATGTTTCCTTGCCATAGATCACATTCTTGGATTTCTGGTGGAGACCATTTCTTGGTAAAAAATCCATAGGTGTTAGCCTCTAGTATTATTGAAAATGGTCGTTCATGGCTATTTTCATCAAAAATGGGGGTTGTGTGGCCATTGATCATCAACCAGAGGCTCGTACACCTCACTACACATATGTTTCCTTGCCATAGATCACATTCTTGGATTTATGGTGGAGACCATTTTTTGGTCAAAAATCCGTAGTTGTTAGCCTTCAGTGTCATTGAAAATGGTCGTTCATGGCTATTTTCGACAAAAATTAGGGTTGTGTGGCCATTGATCATCGACCAGAGGCTCGTACACCTCACCCCACATATGTTTCCTTGTCGTAGATCACATTCTTGGATTTCTGGTGGAGACCATTTCTTGGTCAAAAATCCGTAGGTGTTAGCCTTCGGTATTATTGAAAATGGTCGCTCATGGCTATTTTCGACAAAAATGGGGGTTGTGTGGCCATTGATCATTGACCAGAGGCTCATACACCTCACCCCACATATGTTTCCTTGCCATAGATCACATTCTTGGATTTCTGGTAGAGTCCATTTCTTAGTAAAAAATCCATAGGTGTTAGCCTGTAGTATTATTGAAAATGGTCGCTCATGGCTATTTTCATCAAAAATGGGGGTTGTGTGGCCATCTATCATCGACTAGAGGCTCGTAAACCTCACCCCACATATGTTTCCTTGCCATAGATCACATTCTTGGATTTCTGGTGGAGACCATTTTTGGTCAAAAATTCGTACGTGTTAGCCTTCGGTATTATTGAAAATGGTCGTTGATGGCTATTTTCGGCAAAATGGGGGTTGTGTGGCCATTGATCATCGACCAGAGGCTCGTACACCTCACCCCACATATGTTTCCTTGCCATAGATCACATTCTTGGATTTCAGGTGGAGACCATTTCTTGGGAAAAAATTCGAATTTGTTAGCCTTTGGTATTTTTGAAAATGGTCATTCATGGCTATTTTCAACAAAAATGGGGGTTGTGTGGCCATTGATCTTAGACCAGAGGCTCATACACCTCACTACACATATGTTTCCTTGTCATAGATCACATTCTTGGATTTATGGTGGAGACCATTTCTTGGTCAGAAATCCATAGGTGTTAGCCTTTAGTGTCATTGAAAATGGTCGTTCATGGCTATTTTCGACAAAAATGGGGGTTGTGTGGCCATTGATCATCAACCAGAGGCTCATACACTTCACCCCACATATGTTTTCTTGCCATAGATCACATTCTTGGATTTTTTGAGGAGACCATTTCTTGGTCAAAAATCTGTTGGTGTTAGCCTTCGGTATTATTGAAAATGGTCGTTCATGGCTATTTTCGACTAAAATGGGGGTTGTGTGGCCATTTATCATTGACCAGAGGCTCGTACAATTCACCCCACATATGTTTCCTTGCCATAGATCACATTCTTGGATTTCTGGTGGAGACCATTTCTTGGTCAAAAATCCGTACGTGTTAGCCTTCGGTATTATTGAAAATGGTCATTCATGGCTATTTTCGACAAAAATGGGGGTTGTGTGGCCATTGATCTTCAACCAGTGGCTCATACACCTCACTACACTTATGTTTCCTTGCCATAGATCACATTCTTGGATTTATGGTGGAGACCATTTCTTGGTCAAAAATCCATAGGTGTTAGCCTTCAGTGTCATTGAAAATGGTCGTTCATGGCTATTTTCGAAAAAAATGGGGGTTGTGTGGCCATTGATCATCGACCAGAGGCTCGTACACTTCACCCCACATATGTTTTCTTGCCATAGATCACATTCTTGGATTTCTAGAGGAGACCATTTCTTGGTTGAAAATCTGTTGGTGTTAGCCTTCGGTATTATTGAAAATGGTCGTTCATGGCTATTTTTGACTAAAATGGGGGTTGTGTGGCCATTTATCATCGACCGGAGGCTCGTACAATTCACCCCACATATGTTTCCTTTCCATAGATCACATTCTTGGATTTCTGGTGGAGGCCATTTCTTGGTCAAAAATCCGTACGTGTTAGCCTTCGGTATTATTGAAAATGGTCATTCATGGCTATTTTCGACACAAATGGGGGTTGTGTGGCCATTGATCTTCGACCAGAGGCTCATACACCTCACTACACATATGTTTCCTTGCCATAGATCACATTCTTGGATTTATGGTGGTGACCATTTCTTGGTCGAAAATCCATAGGTGTTAGCCTTCAGTGTCATTGAAAATGGTCGTTCATGGCTATTTTCGACAAAATGGGGGTTGTGTGGCCATTGATCATCGACTAAAGGCTCGTACACTTCACCCCACATATGTTTTCTTGCCATAGAACAGAATCTTGGATTTCTCGTGGAGACCATTTGTTGGTCAAAAATTCGTAGGTGTTAGCCTTCAGTGTCATTGAAAATGGTCATTCATGGCTATTTTCGACAAAAATGGGGGTTGTGTCGCCATTGATCATCGACCAGAGGATCATACACCTCACCCCACATAAGTTTCCTTGCCATATATCACATTCTTGGATTTCTGGTGGAGACCATTTCTTGGTCAAAAATCCGTAGGTGTTAGCCTTCGATATTATTGAAAATCGTCGTTCATGGCTATTTTCGGCAAAATGGGGGTTGTGTGGCCATTGATCATTGACCAAAGGCTCGTACACCTCACCCCACATATGTTTCCTTTCCATAGATCACATTCTTGGATTTCAGGTGGAGACCATTTCTTGGGAAAAAATCCGAATGTGTTAGCCTTTGGTATTTTTGAAAATGGTCATTCATGGCTATTTTCAACAAAAATGGGGGTTGTGTGGCCATTGATCTTCGACCAGAGGCTCATACACCTCACTACACATATGTTTCCTTGTCATAGATCACATTCTTGGATTTATGGTGGAGACCATTTATTGGTCAGAAATCCATAGGTGTTAGCCTTTAGTGTCATTGAAAATGGTCGTTCATGGCTATTTTCGACAAAAATCGGGGTTGTGTGGCCATTGATCATCAACCAGAGGCTCATACACTTCACCCCACATATGTTTTCTTGCCATAGATCACATTCTTGAATTTCTGGAGGAGACCATTTCTTGGTCAAAAATCTGTTGGTGTTAGCCTTCGGTATTATTGAAAATGGTCGTTCATGGCTATTTTCGACTAAAATGGGGGTTGTGTGGCCATTTATCATCGACCAGAGGCTCGTACAATTCACCCCACATATGTTTCCTTGCCATAGATCACATTCTTGGATTTCTGGTGGAGACCATTTCTTGGTCAAAAATCCGTACGTGTTAGCCTCCGGTATTATTGAAAATGGTCATTCATGGCTATTTTCGACAAAAATGGGGGTTGTGTGGCCATTGACCTTCAACCAGATCATACACCTCACTACACATATGTTTCCTTGCCATAGATCACATTCTTGGATTTATGGTGGAGACCATTTCTTGGTCAAAAATCCATAGGTGTTAGCCTTCAGTGTCATTGAAAATGGTCGTTCATGGCTATTTTCGACAAAAATGGGGTTTGTGTGGCCATTGATCATCAACCCGAGGCTCGTACACTTCACCCCACATATGTTTTCTTGCCATAGATCAGAATCTTGGATTTCTCGTGGAGACCATTTGTTGGTCAAAAATTCGTAGGTGTTAGCCTTCAGTGTCTTCGAAAATGGTAATTCATGGCTAATTTCGACAAAAATGGGGGTTGTGTCGCCATTGATCATCGACCAGAGGATCGTACACCTCACCCCACATAAGTTTCCTTGCCATATATCACATTCTTGGATTTCTGGTGGAGACCATTTCTTGGTCAAAAATCCGTAGGTGTTAGCCTTCGGTATTATTGAAAATCGTCGTTCATGGCTATTTTCGACAAAAATGGGGGTTGTGTGGCAATTGATCATTGACCAAAGGCTCATACACCTCACCCCACATGTGTTTCCTTGCCATAGACCACATTCTTGGATTTCTGGTGGTGACCATTTTTTGGTCAAAAATCCGTAGGTGTTAGCCTTCGGTATTATTGAAAATGGTCGTTCATGGCTATTTTCGACAAAAATGGGGGTTGTGTGGCCATTGATCATCGACCAAAGGCTCATACACCTCACCCCACATATGTTTCCTTGCCATAGACCACATTCTTGGATTTCTGGTGGAGACCATTTGTTGGTCAAAAATCCGTAGGTGTTAGCTTTCGGTATTATTGAAAATGATCGCTCATGGCTATTTTCATCAAAAATGGGGGTTGTGTGGCCATTTATCATCGACCAGAGGCTCGTACACCTCACCCCACATATGTTTCCTTGCCATAGAGCACACTCTTGGATTTCTGGTGGAGACCATTTCTTGGTCAAAAATTCGTACGTGTTAGCCTTCGGTATTATTGAAAATGGTCGTTCATGGCTATTTTCGACAAAATGGGGGTTGTGTGGCCATTGATCATCGACCAGAGGCTCGTACACCTCACCCACATATGTTTCCTTACCGTAGATCACATTCTTGGATTTCTGGTGGAGACCATTTCTTGGTCAAAAATCCGTACGTGTTAGCCTTCGATATTATTGAAAATGGTCGTTCATGGCTATTTTTGACAAAATAGAGGTTCTGTGGCCATTGATCATCGACCAGAGGCTCATACACCTCACCCCACATATGTTTCCTTGACATAGATCACATTTTTGGATTTCTGGTGGAGACCATTTCTTGGGCAAAAATCTGAATGTGTTAGCCTTGGTATTATTGAAAATGGTCATTCATGGCTATTTTCGACAAAAATGGGGGTTGTGTGGCCATTTATCTTCAACCAGAGGCTCATACACCTCACTACACATATGTTTTCTTGCCATAGATCACATTCTTGGATCTATGGTGGAGACCAGTTCTTAGTCAAAAATGGGGGTTGTGTGGCCATTGATAATCGACCAGGGGCTCGTACACCTCACCCCACATATGTTTCCTTGCCATAGATCACATTCTTGGATTTCTGGTGGAGACCATTTCTTGGTCAAAAATCCGTTGGTGTTAGCCTTCGGTATTATTGAAAATGGTCGTTCATGGCTATTTTCGACAAAAATGGGGGTTGTGTGGCCATTTATCATCGACCAGAGGCTCGTACACCTCTCCCCACATATGTTTAATTCCCATAGATCACAATCTTGGATTTCTCGTGGAGACCATTTCTTAGTCAAAAATCTGTAAGTGTTAGCCTTCGGTATTATTGAAAATGGTCGTTCATGGCTGTTTTCGATAAAAAAGGGGGGTTGTGTGGCCATTGATCATCGACCAGAGGCTCGTACACCTCACCCCAAATATGTTTCCTTGCCATAAATCATATTCTTGGATTTCTGGTGGAGACGATTTCTTGGTCAAAATTCCGTAGGTGTTAGCCTTCAGAATTATTGAAAATGGTCGTTCATGGCTATTTTCGACAAAATGGGGGTTGTGTAGCCATTGATCATCGATCAGAGGCTCGTACACCTCACCCCACATATGTTTCCTTGCCATAGATCACATTCTTGGATTTCTGGTGGAGACCATTTCTTGGTCAAAAATCTGTAGGTGTTAGCCTTCGGTATTATTGTAAATGGTCGTTCATGGCTATTTTCGACAGAAATGGGGGTTGTGTGGCCATTGATCATCGACCAGAGGCTCATACACCTCACCCCACATATGTTTCCTTGCCATAGATCACATTCTTGTATTTCTGGTGGAGACCATTTCTTAGTCAAAAATCCGTACGTGTTAGCCTTCGGTATTATTGAAAATGGTCATTCATGGCTATTTTCGACACAAATGGGGGTTGTGTGGTCATTGATCTTCGACCAGAGGCTAATACACCTCACTACTCATATGTTTCCTTGCCATAGATCACATTCTTGGATTTATGGTGGAGACCATTTCTTGGTCAAAAATCCATAGGTGTTAGCCTTCAGTGTCATTGAAAATGGTCATTCATGGGTATTTTTGACAAAAATGGGGGTTGTGTGGCCATTGATCATCGACCAGATGGTCGTACACTTCACCCCACATATGCTTTCTTGCCATAGATCACAATCTTGGATTTCTCGTGGAGACCATTTGTTGGTCAAAAATTCGTAGGTGTTAGCCTTCGGTGTCATTGAAAATGGTCATTCATGGCTATTTTTGACAAAAATGGGGGTTGTGTCGCCATTGATCATCGACCAGAGGCTTGTACACCTCACCCCACATAAGTTTCCTTGCCATAGATCACATTTTTGGATTTTTGGTGGAGACCATTTCTTGGTCAAAGATCCGTAGGTGTTAGCCTTCGATATTATTGAAAATGGTCGTTCATGGCTATTTTCGACAAAAATGGGGGTTGTGTGGCAATTGATCATCGACCAAAGGCTCATACACCTCACCCCACATATGTTTCCTTGCCATAGACCACATTCTTGGATTTCTGGTGGAGACCATTTCTTGGTCAAAAATCCATAGGTGTTAGCCTTCAGTGTCATTGAAAATGGTCGTTCATGGCTATTTTCGACAAAAATGGGGGTTGTGTGGCCATTGATCATCGACCAGAGGCTCGTACACTTCACCCCACATACGTTTTCTTGCTATAGATCACATTCTTGGATTTCTGGTGGAGACCATTTCTTGGTTAAAAATCCGTACGTGTTAGCCTTCGGTGTTATTGAAAATGGTCATTTATGGCTATTTTCGACAAAAATGGGGGTTGTGTGGCCATTAATTATCGACCAGAGGCTCGTACACCTAACCCCACATATGTTTCCTTGCCATAGATCACATTCTTGGATTTCTTGTGGTGACCATTTCTTGGTAAAAAAATCCGTAGGTGTTAGCCTTCGGTAATATTGAAAATGGTCGTTCATAGCTATTTTCGAAAAAATGGGGGTTGTGTGGCCATTGATCATCAACCAAAGGCTCATAAACCTCACCCCACATATGTTTCCTTGCCATAGACCACATTCTTGGATTTCTAGTGGAGACCATTTGTTGGTCAAAAATCTGTAGGTGTTAGCCTTCGGTATTATTGAAAATGGTCGTTCATGGCTATTTTCATAAAAAATGGGGGTTGTGTGGCCATTTATCATCAACCAGAGACTCGTACACCTCACCCCACATATGTTTCCTTGCCATAGATCACATTCTTGGATTTCTAGTGGATACCATTTCTTGGTCAAAAATTCGTACGTGTTAGCCTTCGGTATTATTGAAAATGGTCGTGGTCGTTCATGGCTATTTTCGACAAAATGGGGGTTGTGTGGCCATTGATCATCGACCAGAGGCTCGTACGCCTCACCCACATATGTTTCCTCGCCGTAGATCACATTCTTGGATTTCTGGTGGAGACCATTTCTTGGTCAAAAATCCATACGTGTTAGCCTTCGGTATTATTGAAAATGGTCGTTCATGGCTATTTTCGACAAAATAGAGGTTCTGTGGCCATTGATCATCGACCAGGGGCTCATACACCTCACCCACATATGTTTCCTTATCGTAGATCACATTCTTGGATTTCTGGTGGAGACCATTTCTTGGGAAAAAATCCGAATGTGTTAGCCTTCGGTATTATTGAAAATGGTTATTCATGGCTATTTTCGACAAAAATGGGAGTTGTGTGGCCATTTATCTTCAACCAGAGGCTCATACACCTCACTACACATATGTTTTCTTGCCATAGATCACATTCTTGGATCTATGGTAGAGACTAGTTCTTGGTCAAAAATCCATAGGTGTTAGCCTTCAGTGTAACTGAAAATAGTCGTTCATGGCTATTTTGGACAATAATGGGGGTTATGTGGCCATTGATAATCGACCAGAGGCTCGTACACCTCACCCCACATATGTTTCCTTGCCATAGACCACATTCTTGGATTTCTGGTGGAGACCATTTCTTGGTCAAAAATCCGTAGGTGTTAGCCTTCAGTATTATTGAAAATGGTCGTTCATGGCTATTTTCGACAAAAATGGGGGTTGTGTGGCCATTGATCATCGACCAGAGGCTCGTACACCTCACCCCACATATGTTTTATTACCATAGATCAAAATCTTGGATTTCTCCTGGAGACCATTTCTTGGTCAAAAATCCGTAAGTGTTAGCCTTCGGTATTATTGAAAATGGTCGTTCATGGCTATTTTCGACAAAAATGGGGGTTGTGTGGCCATTGATCATCGACCAGAGGCTCGTACACCTCACCCGACATATATTTCCTTGCCATAGATCATATTCTTGGATTTCTGGTGGAGACGATTTCTTGGTCAAAAATCCGTAGGTGTTACCCTTTGGTATTATTGAAAATGGTCGTTCATGGCTATTTTCGACAAAAATGGGGGTTGTGTGGCCATTGATCATCGACCAGAGGCTCGTACACCTCACCCCACATATGTTTCCTTGCCATAGATCAAATTCTTGGATTTCTGGTGGAGACGATTTCTTGGTCAAAAATCCGTAGGTGTTTGCCTTCGATGTTATTGTAAATGGTCGTTCATGGCTATTTTCGACAAAAATGGGGGTTGTGTGGCCATTGATCATCGACCAGAGGCTCATACACCTCACCCCACATATGTTTCCTTGCCATAGATCACATTCTTGGATTTCTGGTGGAGACCATTTCTTGGTCAAAAATCTGTAGGTGTTAGCCTCTAGTATTATTGAAAATGGTCGTTCATGGCTATTTTGATAAAAAATGGGGGTTGTATGGCCATTTATCATCGACCAGAGGCTCGTACACCTCACCCCACATATGTTTCTTGCCATAGATCACATTCTTGGATTTCTGGTGGAGACCATTTCTTGGTCAAAAATTCGTACGTGTTAGCCTTCGGTATTATTGAAAATGGTCGTTCATGGCTATTTTCGACAAAATGGGGGTTGTGTGGCCATTGATCATCGACCAGAGGCTCGTACACCTCACCCCACATATGTTTCCTTGCCATAGATCACATTCTTGAATTTCTGGTGGAGACCATTTGTTGGGCAAAAATCCGAATGTGTTAGCCTTCGGTATTTTTGAAAATGGTCATTCATGGCTATTTTCGATAAAAATGGGGGTTGTTTCGCCATTGATCTTCGACCAGAGGCTCATACACCTCACTACACATATGTTTCCTTGCCATATATCACATTCTTGGATTTATGGTGGAGACCATTTCTTGGTCAAAAATCCATAGGTGTTAGCCTTCAGTGTCATTGAAAATGGTCGTTCATGGCTATTTTCGACAAAATAGAGGTTCTGTGGCCATTGATCATCGACCAGAGGCTCATACACCTCACCCCACATATGTTTCATTGCCATAGATCACATTCTTGGATTTCTGGTGGAGACCATTTCTTTGTCAATAATCCGTAGGTGTTAGCCTTCGCTATTATTGAAAATGGTCATTCATGGCTATTTTCGACAAAAATGGGGGTTGTGTGGCCATTTTTCTTCAACCAGAGGCTCATACACCTCACTACACATTTGTTTTCTTGCCATATATCACATTCTTGGATCTATGGTGGAGACCAGTTCTTGGTCAAAAATCCGTAGGTGTTAGCCTTCAGTGTCATTGAAAATAGTCGTTCATGGCTATTTTCGACAAAAATGGGGGTTGTGTGGCCATTGATAATCGACCAGAGGCTCGTACACCTCACCCCACAAATGTTTCCTTGCCATATATCACATTCTTGGATTTCTGGTGGAGACCATTTCTTGGTCAAAAATCTGTATGTGTTAACCTTCGGTATTATTGAAAATGGTCGTTCATGGCTATTTTCGACAAAAATGGGGGTTGTGTGGCCATTTATCATCGACCAGAGGCTCGTACACCTCACCCCACATATGTTTCATTACCATAGATCACAATCTTGGATTTCTCGTGGAGACCATTTCTTGGTCAAAAATCCGTACATTTTAGCCTTCTGTATTATTGAAAATGGTCGTTCATGGCTAGTTTCGACAAAAATGGGGGTTGTGAGGCCATTGATCATCGACCAAAGGCTCGTACACCTCACCCCACATATGTTTCCTTGACATAGATAATATTCTTGGATTTCTGGTGGAGATGTTTTCTTGGTCAAAAATCCGTAGGTGTTAGCCTTCTATATTATTGAAAATGGTCGTTCATGGCTATATTCGACAAAAATGGGGGTTGTGTGGCCATTGATCATCGACTAGAGGCTCGTACACCTCACCCCACATATGTTTCCTTGCCATAGATCACATTCTTGGATTTCTGGTGGAGGCCATTTCTTGGTCAAAAATCCGTAGGTGTTAGCCTTCGGTATTATTGAAAATGGTCGTTCATGGCTATTTTCGACAAAAATGGGGGTTGTGTGGCCATTGATCGTCGAACAGAGGCTCACACACCTCACCCCACATATGTTTCCTTGCCATAGATCACATTCTTGGATTTCTGGTGGAGACCATTTCTTTGTCAAAAATCCGTAGGTGTTAGCCTATGGTATTATTCAAAAATCCGTAGGTGTCTCCACGAGAAATCCAAGATTGTGATCTATGGGAAGAAAACATATGTGGGGTGAAGTGTACGAGCCTCTGGTCGATGATCAATGGCCACACAACCACCATTTTTGTCGAAAATAGCCATGAACGACCATTTTCAATGACACTGAAGGCTAACACCTATGGATTTTTGACCAAGAAATGGTCTCCACCATAAATCCAAGAATGTGATCTATGGCAAGGAAACATATGTGTAGTGAGGTGTATGAGCCTCTGGTCGAAGATCAATGGCCACACAACCCCCATTTGTGTCGAAAATAGCCATGAATGACCATTTTCAATAATACCGAAGGCTAACACGTACGGATTTTTGACCAAGAAATGGTCTCCACCAGAAATCCAAGAATGTGATCTATGGCAAGGAACATATGTGGGGTGACGTGTATGAGCCTCTGGTTGATGATCAATGGCCACACAACCCCCATTTTTGTCGAAAATAGCCATGAACGACCATTTACAATAATACTGAAGGCTAACACCTACGGATTTTTGACCAAGAGAAGATCTCCACCAGAAATCCAAGTATGTGATCTATGGCAAGGAAACATATGTGGGGTGAGGTGTACGAGCCTCTGATCAATGATCAATGGCCACACAACCCCCATTTTTGTCGAAAATAGCCATGAACGACCATTTTCAATAATTCCGAAGGCTAACACCTACGGATTTTTGACCAAGAAATCGTCTCCACCAGAAATCCAAGAATATGATCTATGGCAAGGAAATATATTGGGGTGAGGTGTACGAGCCTCTGGTCAATGATCAATGGCCACACAACCCCCATTTTTGTCGAAAACAGCCATGAACGACCATTTTCAATAATACCGAAGGCTAACACGTACGGATTTTTGACCAAGAAATGGCCTCCACGAGAAATCCAAGATTGTGATCTATGGCAATTAAACATATGTGGGGTGAGGTGTACAAGCCACTGGTCGATGATAAATGGCCACATAACCCCCATTTTTGTCGAAAATAGCCATGAACGACCATTTTCAATAATACCGAAGGCTAACACCTACGGATATTTGACCAAGAAATGGTCTCCACCAGAAATCCAAGAATGTGATCTATGGCAAGGTAACATATGTGGGGTGAGGTGTACGAGCCCCTGGTCGATTATCAATGGCCACACAACCCCCATTTTTGTCGAAAATTGCCATGAACGACTATTTTCAATGACACTAAAGGCTAACACCTATGGATTTTTGACCAAGAACTGGTCTCCACCATAGATCCAAGAATGTGATCTATGGCAAGAAAACATATGTGTAGTGAGGTGTATGAGCCTCTAGTTGAAGATAAATGGCCACACTACCCCCATTTTTGTCGAAAATAGCCATGAATGACCATTTTCAATAATACCGAAGGCTAACACATTCAGATTTTTGCCCAAGAAATGGTCTCCACCAGAAATCCAAAAATGTGATCTATGTCAAGGAAACATATGTGGGGCGAGGTGTATGAGCCTCTGGTCCATGCCAATGGCCACAGAACCTGTATTTTGTCAAAAATAGCCATGAACGACCATTTTCAATAATACCGAAGGCTAACACGTACGGATTTTTGACCAAGAAATGGTCTCCACCAGAAATCCAAGAATGTGATCTACGGCAAAGAAACATATGTGGGTGAGGTGTACGAGCCTCTGGTCGATGATCAATGGCCACACAACCCCCATTTTTGATGAAAATAGCCATGAACGACCATTTTCAATAATACCGAAAGCTAACACCTACGGATTTTTGACCAACAAATGGTCTCCACCAGAAATCCAAGAGTGTGCTCTATGGAAAGGAAACATATGTGGGGTGAGGTGTATGAGCCTTTGGTCGATGATCAATGGACACACAACCCCCATTTTTGTCGAAAATAGCCATGAACGACCATTTTCAATAATACCGAAGGCTAACACCTACGGATTTTTGACCAAGAAATGGTCACCACCAGAAATCCAAGAATGTGGACTATGGCAAGGAAACACATGTGGGTGAGGTGTATGAGCCTTTGGTCGATGATCAATTGCCACACACCCCCCATTTTTGTCGAAAGTAGCCATGAACGACCATTTTCAATAATACCGAAGGCTAACACCTACGGATTTTTGACCAAGAAATGGTCACCACCAGAAATCCAAGAATGTGGACTATGGCAAGGAAACACATGTGGGTGAGGTGTATGAGCCTTTGGTCGATGATCAATTGCCACACAACCCCCATTTTTGTCGAAAGTAGCCATGAACGACCATTTTCAATAATACCGAAGGCTAACACCTACGGATTTTTGACCAAGAAATGGTCTCCACCAGAAATCCAAGAATGTGATATATGGCAAGGAAACTTATGTGGGGTGAGGTGTACGATCCTCTGGTCGATGATCAATGGCGACATAACCCCCATTTTTGTCGAAAATAGCCATGAATGACCATTTTCAATGACACTGAAGGCTAACACCTACGAATTTTTGACCAACAAATGGTCTCCACGAGAAATCCAAGATTCTGATCTATGGCAAGAAAACATATGTGGGGTGAAGTGTACGAGCCTCTGGTCGATGATCAATGGCCACACAACCCCCATTTTTGTTGAAAATAGCCATGAACGACCATTTTCAATGACACTGAAGGCTAACACCTATGGATTTTTGACCAAGAAATGGTCTCCACCATAAATCCAAGAATGTGATCTATGGCAAGGAAACATATGTGTAGTGAGGTGTATGAGCCTCTGGATGAAGATCAATGGCCACACAACCCCCATTTGTGTCGAAAATAGCCATGAATGACCATTTTCAATAATACCGAAGGCTAACACGTACGGATTTTTGACCAAGAAATGGTCTCCACCAGAAATCCAAGAATGTGATCTATGGCAAGGAAAGATATGTGGGGTGAATTGTACGAGCCTCCGGTCGATGATAAATGGCCACACAACCCCCATTTTAGTCGAAAATAGCCATGAACGGCCATTTTCAACAATATTGAAGGCTAACACCAACAAATTTTTGACCAAGAAATGGTCTCCTCCAGAAATCCAAGAATGTGATATATGGCAAGAAAACATATGTGGGGTGAAGTGTACGAGCCTCTGGTCGATGATCAATGGCCACATGTTCTCAAATGCTATGAATTAAGAACAAGGCAACATACATTGTTAAATATCAAAGCCCTTCGTCCTTCGAAGCATTATTTCCCCTTGGATATAATGAGTTTCGGACGAAGGTTATGAAGGTCATACCTTCGTAATCATAATTAAAGATAAGAAAAGGTTTATGCACAAAATACGGAAAATAACATAATTACTTTAAACATTATTATTAATTTATTTCTATTCATTTTACTTATATAAACGATAACAAATTACAAATGTACCTTCGGCTTGAAGGAAAGTAAGGGTACAAGCGTGATGCCAATGCCAAGTCAGCGTGAACAGTACGAGAGTACTGTTCATCTATTTATAGGCACGGGACGCAGCCCATGTAAAATTACATTAATGCCCTTTGCTTTTATCAATAACTCTATAGTAATTCTCCGAGGTCTAATTTGGCTTTTCATCTTTAGGTCGGTTCCCCTTTTCTGTTGTCATGCCGAAGCTTTTCTGCACATAGCTTCGTGATTGTTTCAACCTTCGTCACGATCGTCTTCCATTTCAGTCAAGCTTCGTCTTGACCATGCTTTTGTATATCCGCCACCTGATTCCGAAGATATCTGCTCGCATACTTGGAAAACATTGTCAAATTATGTTTTTTGAGGACCTTCGGAAGCCGAAGGCCCCCAACAGTAGCCCCTCGCAATATTAATTTGCTGTAATGATAAATTCATATTGCGATATGGACGAAGGCCTTAGGCCGAAGGTCCGAAAAAACACCTTCTCTTTACTAGAATAGCAATAGTCTTTGACAAGCGGGACCCTCCAGTTTTCAACGCACTGGGTGTATAAATAAGAGCTCATCCCGAGTTTATTTGGCACGCTCTCTTGCCAACTGCTTTTACTCACCCAGCTATTAGCCTGCGCGCAGCAACACTTGCTTGGCCTTTTGGATTTTTAAGCTTCGGTTTCGAGAGCACTTTCTCAGCGTTTTCAAGGATGTCTGAGGATAAAAAAGCTGTTAGTGAATCGAAGCTAAGTCTTTCTAAGGAGATGCATCTGGGCTTCCTTCAATCAATGTCGAAGACTAATACAGAGAAGATTACTAAAGAAATTTTGGAGGGTTTGTCTGAAGATACAGGTGACAGTGACAGTTATGATGTAGAAAGTGGGGGCGAAGACTCCGAAGATCGACCGTGGCGACCGAGTCACGCAGTCTTCGGCAAATCGAGCATTAAGCAGAGTCATCTTGATACCATGAAAGGAAGGTATTTTCGAGACATGTCTATTGTGAGGGCGGATATTGGAGAGAAAACTGTGCCTACTCCCGAAGAAAATGAAGTCGTGGTATTCCGAAGCTTCTTGAAAGCTAGACTACGATTTCCCTTAAGCAGTTTTGTTTTGGAAGTACTGAAGGTATTTGAAGTCTACCTTCACCAACTCACTCCTGAATCAATCATAAGGATGGGCATCTTTGTCTGGGCCGTGAGGAGCCAAGGTTTGGAACCAAATGCTAAAAGTTTTTGCAACATACATGAGTTAATGTACGAGACGAAACCTTGGGGCAAAGAGCAGTATCACAGCAATTTTGCCTGCTACAGCTTCGGTGCCCGATCTAGGTCAAGTTGCCCCGTGCCAACCTTTCGGAAAAGATGGCCTGGCAACTGGATGACAGAATGGTTTTATGTGAAGAATGATTTAAAGATCTGATAAGATATTAAAGGTATCATTATGCGCCCTATTTGGCAACGCTTCAACCTTCGGAGGCCAAAGGTTGTGATGGATGAAACAGCTGAAGAATGCCAAAGAGCCTTCGGCGCAGTGTGTTCTTTTATTGGGACAAGGGATTTAATGCAAGAACATATTGCCTTCAGAGTATGGCCACTTGCAGACAACTGGGAAATGCCGCAGGAAACCGTTAAAGAACCTGATGAAGGTGGGCTAGTCAGGCTAAAATACACATTCAAGTATGGAGATAAATTCGTTGAGCCAGATGATGACTGGCTAAAAAGCATTAAGACTGTAAGTAATGAACTACTTGGGTATATTCAAAGGCCGAAGATACTGCATTATCAGCAGCCTTCGGAGGCCGAAAGAAGAAGAGGCTGAACCGAGTATTTGACGCAATTGGGTTTGTCTACCCCGACTACCATTATCCAGTGCGGGGTCAAAAAAGAAAGAATACTTCCTCTGCGAAGGAAACTACTTCAGCTGCTCCTAGTGAGCCGGCGCCGAAGAAGAAAAGGGTAAAGGTTCTCACACACCGGCCACGTTATATTGAACTGGCCACAGTGCCTGAGTTCGCCGGTGAGACCTCTTCGGCCACCGAAGCTAAAGAATCAACTCTGCTGCCAGAAATCGAAAAGTTGGCCAAAGTGCCAGCAACAGAAAAGATGGAAGAACCAAGGACTGAAGAAGCAAAAACATTAGAAGTTTTAAGTCCTTCAGCAAAGATTGAGACAGGGAAAAACCAGAAGGGTCCAACAGTGACCCCGAAAAGAAAAAGGATGGTTAATGTGTTAGATGTTTTGGAGACAATTAAATCTTCAAGCATAACTCCAAAGAAAACTGTTGAAACTTCTGAAGTGTCTACTGAAGCCTTTGTTGCTGAAGCTTCGAAGCAACAATTTGAAACTGAAGCTGGGCCTTCAGAGCCCACCAAGGTAAAACCTTTGGAAGCTGAAGAAACGAAAATTGCAAAGGCAGCCGAAAAAATAAAAATATCAGAGCCAATTTTGGTTGAAGAAATTGACACTGCTGCCCCCGAAGCACCTTCCAAAATATACGATTATATTGTGCGACACGCTTCGGGGAAGAAATTATCCGAAGAAGAGATTTTTGAAGCTAATCACTATGCTAGAGAATTGAAATATCCGAAGGGGGCACTAGTGTTCAATGGGACAGACGAAGATGACTTCCTATACTGCCTCCCAGACAATAATGAATTATCCGTCTGCCGGGAGATGGCTAGAAGCATGGGGTTTCCGAAGCTTGAAGCTGGACTCTGCGCTATGACGAAGGACGATCTTGCGGATAGCCTTGCCTATAATAGTCTGAAGGTGTGAGAATTGTATATATGGAAATTTACAATTTTTGAATCATTCTTTTATTCTTATAGTAATTCTTTTTTCATATAGGGTTTAATACTGAGCAACGCTTTGAGAGCACAAAAGAATGCTGAAGACGAAAGCTATAATATTGCTTTCAACAACCTACAAGCAGAGGTTTTCAAGCTGAGGAACGAAGCTTTGGAAAAAGATAAAATTCTGCTTACACTAGTGGATAAAATAAAGGAAGACGAAGCTACCTCTAAGGCTCAAGCTGAAACCCAAAAACGCGAAATTCAGGATCTTCAGAAACAACTGGCCAGGGCTAAAGAAGAACGCATACTAGAAGAAACAAAACGAGAACTTAGTGATCAATGGGCAAATCATTTGGAAATAAATGTTGAAGAGCTTCGTGCTTCCAAGAAAAGATACTATGATAAATCCATAGAGTGTGTTAAGAAGATAAAATCCAGCTTCGCCAGCGTTGGTGCATTCTCTAGCGAAGAGAATTTCACAAGGGGGAATCCAGAAGGCCCGATTGAATGGATCAGTCACGAAGCTAAGGCCTTCGAAGAAATCTTGAATACCCACGGAGACATATGTGCTTTTTCAGGCGCCAGGGGCATTGCTACTGTTTTGGAAAGAAAAGGCTGTAATCATGTGAAATTTTTAGCACAAACCGAAACCGCCTTGTCTTCCGAAGACATAAAGGACCCCTCGGCCGAATCAAGCCTGGTTGGTGGAAAATTTTTCACCGACATTTGGGACAATGGCGGCCGAGAAATGGCTCAAGAAATCATTCAAAGAAGCGAAAAAGGCATCCATGATGCTAGGAAGATAGCAGAGGCTGTTGAGAAAGGCGCAGAGCCCGAAGGGCAAATAGGTATTAACTAGTGGTTTTTATTCTGTTGTAATTTTTTATTCCAGACTTTGTTCGCAGTTTGTAATAGTAATATAGCCGTGTCTTCTCCTCCCTCAGAACCTGCTGAGGCATCTCCGGGCCCCCACCTGAAGGGGGACGATGAAATTAGAAAAATGGCCGAAGCCATCATGGACAAGGTTGTCGATCAGCTACTGAACGAAGCTGCAGAAATAGTTCTTAAGGAGGATTAAATGCTATTGTAAAAATATTTGGAATGAAACATGTGTAATACATTGTAACTTTGAATGTAATATATAATCTATTTATAGTTCAATTCTTTATGATGCATGAAATTTTACATACATACCGTTTTTTGAGCCTTCGGCGAAAAAACACCTTCCCTTCTTTTCATGCTTCGTGAAGAAAATCTTTTATATATTACAAGAGTTTCCATACTTCTCTGATGAGGAATATCCAAGCTTCGTGAAATATTCTCCGAAGCTATAAAAAAGTTTTATGTTGCCTCTCTAATGAAGCTACACTTCTTCTCAATTTATCTTGTGCCTTAGCACGATTTTCTCTTTTTCAAAACATTTTCCGAAGATCAATACTGTATCCCCTTCTTGTTCCACATGCAATATGCTATATGATGCTTATGTTATGCAAAATGATGTGATGATGTTATGTTATGCAAAATGATATTTGTGCCGAAAATACACACATCCCTGCAATAAAGCACACAATCTTTTTATATCAGCGCTGACTTTTCGCTGTAAGCCTCCCTTAGGAGCTTCTTCGCTTTTTAGTTTCAGCGGAACCAGCGTTTATTTTTCGCTGTAAGCCTCCCTTAGGAGCTTCTTCGCCTTTTACTTTCGGCGGAATCAGCGCTGACTTTTCGCTGTAAGCCTCCCTTAGGAGCTTCTTCGCCTTTTACTTTCGGCGGAATCAGCGCTGACTTTTCGCTGTAAGCCTCCCTTAGGAGCTTCTTCGCCTTTTACTTTCGGCAGAATCAGCGCTGACTTTTCGCTGTAGGCTCAGAAAACTTACACTGCGCTCCCTTAGGAACGACTTTTTACTGCTTCGAATAAATTGCACTGTGTCCCTTAGAACAAATTTTTGATAATACAAAGGTCCTTCATGCCACCATAAATTCGTATGCTTCGGCAACTCAAGCCTATGGAGAAGACATATTTTCATTATGGCAAAAGGCGAAATTGTTACAAGAAATTGAAAAAACGATAAAAGACACTTAGACTTCCCATAATTGTTCCTTATTAACAAAAAAGTAATACTGAATGTAAAAATGCGAAAAACTGCTGTCGAGGTAGGATATTTGTCAGTAAATGTGCTTCGATTCTGGCACAGTGCTATTGACTGTGCGAGCTTCGGACTCCTCTCTGAAGTCCCTCTGAAGGTGAGTGTGCTGACTCCCTTCTGGCTGCTGTCCTCGCTGCGTTGGTGGTGGTGGTAGAGGCTGTTGCCAAGATGCTTGGGGTTGACTTGCTGAAGCAACAGAAGCTGCAGAGTGATTGCCTACATACTCTGGAATGTAAGGCGAATGGTACAAAGCGGTGTGCATGACCTGCTTCGGCTGACTCTGTTGTGCTGCAGCTTCTGCTATCTCCTTTTGCTTCTGGATGGTGACGTGGCACATCCTAGTGGATGGCCCTTGTCTTCACCACAGAATAGACAGTAAATTCTTCTTGGCTGATCCCCAAATCTTCCCCCGAAGCCCCTGGCGCCTCTGCCCCTTGGCGCTGGCGGACGAACAGAGCTTTGCTGTTGCCCCGGAGCTTGCGAAGAGTATTGTGGCCTTTGCTGTTGGCTCCCTCTATCATCACTTTGAGTGGAGTTATGAATTGACCTGACGTGCCTCGGATGAAATCTTCCTCCGAATCCCCTGGTCATTTCAGAGAACCTGAATGCCTCCTCCCTTCTTTGGCGGAAGTCATTGTCAGCTCGGATATACTCGTCCATCTTCTGGAGCAGTTTCTCCAGAGTTTGTGGTGGCTTCCTGGCAAAGTATTGCGCTGAAGGTCCCGGCCGAAGTCCCTTAATCATGGCCTCAATGACAATTTCATTGGGCACTGTTGGCGCCTGTGCCCTCAGACGCAGAAACCTTCGGACATACGCCTGGAGGTATTCTTCGTGGTCCTGGGTACACTGGAATAAAGCTTGTGCAGTAACTGGCTTCGTCTGAAACCCTTGGAAGCTGGTTATCAACATATCCTTCAGCTTCTGCCAAGAGGTGATTGTCACTGGCCGAAGAGAGGAGTACCAAGTCTGGGCGACACTCTTGACGGCCATGACAAAAGACTTTGCCATGACTGCAGTATTGCCACCATACGAAGATATGGTTGCTTCATAGCTCATCAAGAATTGCTTCGGGTCTGTATGACCGTCGTACATGGGGAGCTGGGGTGGCTTGTAAGACTGGGGCCATGGTGTAGCCTGCAATTCTGTTGATAGAGGAGAAGCATCATCAAAAGCAAAATTTCCATGATGGAAATCTTCATACAAGTCGTCCTCATTGTAGAAGCCTTCCTGATGAAGCTCTCTGCGTGGAGGCCTTCGATTCTGGTCATCTTGAACAAGATGACGAACCTCTTCGGAAGCTTCATCTATCTGTCTCTAAAGGTCAGCTAAACGAGTCATCTTCTCCTTCTTTCGTTGCACCTGTTGCTGAAGGATCTCCAGGATTTGGATCTCCTGATCCAAGTCGTCTTCCGGAGGCGTTGGACTAGCAGCCTTCCTCTTCTGGCTTCGGGCCTCCCTAAGAGAAAGGACGTCCTGATTGGGGTCCAGCGGCTGCAGAGTAGCAGCCCCTGTCGCTGAAGCTTTTTTCGGCGGCATGACGAAGGTGATGCTTGCCAAAGGTGTTCAAAGCTCAAGAAATGGAAGTGAGTTCACCGGAGGTGGGCGCCAATGTTGGGGACTTGTTCTCAAATGCTATGAATTAAGAACAAGGCAACATACAATGTTAAATATCAAAGCCCTTCGTCCTTCGAAGCATTATTTCCCCTTGGATATAATGAGTTTCGGACGAAGGTTATGAAGGTCATACCTTCATAATCATAATTAAAGATAAGAAAAGGTTTATGCACAAAATACGAAAAATAACATAATTACTTTAAACATTATTATTAATTTATTTCTATTCATTTTACTTATATAAACGATAACAAATTACAAATGTACCTTCGGCTTGAAGGAAAGTAAGGGTACAAGCGTGATGCCAATGCCAAGTCAGCGTGAACAGTACGGGAGTACTGTTCATCTATTTATAGGCACGGGACGCAGCCCATGTAAAATTACATTAATGCCCTTTGCTTTTATCAATAACTCTATAGTAATTCTCCGAGGTCTAATTTGGCTTTTCATCTTTAGGTCGGTTCCCCTTTTCTGCTGTCATGCCGAAGCTTTTCTGCACATAGCTTCGTGATCGTTTCAACCTTCGTCACGATCGTCTTCCATTTCAGTCAAACTTCGTCTTGACCATGCTTTTGTATATCCGCCACCTGATTCCAAAGATACCTGCTCGCATACTTGGAAAACATTGTCAAATTATGTTTTTTGAGGACCTTCGGAAGCCGAAGGCCCCCAACACCACACAACCCCCATTTTTGTCGAAAATAACCATGAACGACCATTTTCAATGACACTAAAGGCTAACACCTATGGATTTTTGACCAAGAAATGGTCTCCACCATAAATCCAAGAATGTGATCTATGGCAAGGAAACATATGTGTAGTGAGGTGTATGAGCCTCTGGTCGAAGATCAATGGCCACACAACCCCCATTTTTGTCGAAAATAGCCATGAATGACCATTTTCAAAAATACCAAAGGCTAACACATTCAGATTTTTTCCCAAGAAATGGTCTCCACCAGAAATCTAAGAATGTGATCTATGGCAAGGAAACATATGTGGGGTGAGGTGTACGAGCCTCTGGTCGATGATCAATGGCCACACAACCCCCATTTTGCCGAAAATAGCCATCAACGACCATTTTCAATAATACCGAAGGCTAACACGTACGAATTTTTGACCAAGAAATGGTGTCCACCAGAAATCCAAGAATGTGATCTATGGCAAGGAAACATATGTGGGGTGAGGTTTACGAGCCTCTAGTCGATGATAGATGGCCACACAACCCCCATTTTTGATGAAAATAGCCATGAGCGACCACTTTCAATAATACTAGAGGCTAACACCTACGGATTTTTGACTAAGAAATGGTCTCCACCAGAAATCCAAGAATGTGATCTATGGCAAGGAAACATATGTGGGGTGAGGTGTATGAGCCTCTGGTCGATGATCAATGGCCACACAACCCCCATTTTTGTCGAAAATAGTCATGAACGACCATTTTCAATAATACCGAAGGCTAATGTAACACCCTAAATCTAGCAAAAACAAACAACCCTATTTGGATTATTAAATTTTAGTAGAAAGGAAAAATATTTATGTTTTCAAATAAGGAGAACCTTGATATATATTATTTGAAGAATTTCTTGAATAGATAAAATTATCAAGTGTTTGTTACACTCATGCCAAAGCATATATTTTGTTTGAATTGATTTGAAAATCCAATTTATGAATTCGATCTTGTGAAGAAAATCTCATTTTACAAAACAATAATTAATTGCTAAAATAAGGTTTTTAATAATTTTAGTTTATAATGGTAATAAGTTTTTCATTTAATTGTGTGTCATTTATTTGCATTTGGAATAATTTTGATTGCGCACGATTGGTTTTTGAATATTTAATAACATTTCTTCTTAATAAAAAATTCACAAAAATAATATAATAATTAGTATCAAAAATAAATATTTTATTTATAAATAATTTTGGTTTAATTATTATGATTTTTAGGGTTATTTAAAATTGTATTTCGAAATTAGAGAAGGAAATAGAAAAAAGAAAAGAAAAACAAACCTAAACTAAACCCTAATCGGCCCACTTGGCCCAACTAGCGACCGGCGCCCTAGCCTCCCTGCACAGCCGCCACTCCCCTGCATAGCCGGCCACGCGCCCTGGCTCCCTGCCTTCCAGCCGCCGCCCCCACCGGCCTCTCTCTCTCCTCCCTTCTCTCCTTCCTGCTCACAGCCGCCATGGAGGATGCCGACCGAAGCACTGGAGCCGAGCCGCCCCAGCCGTGCACCTGACGCCCAGGCGCGAGCCGTCCGTGCGGTCGAGCCCCGGCCATTCCGCGCCCGCGGGCGAGCGCCCCTGCTGCAGCAAGAGGCCGCGCGACTGCCTCGACCCGTGCGCCCTGCGTCGTGCCACCCATCCCCGACGAGCCGGCCCGACCGTGCCCCTGCGACCCGCGCTCAAGACCAAGCAGCGCCAGGACCCGACACCGACCACGAGCGCTGCACTGACCGGCATCCAGACCCGCGCCGAGCCCCGCCCGCGACAGAGCCGACCGACCGGACCCGTAGCCGCTGACGCCGTTCGCCCGCGTCCGTTTCCCCTTCGTTAATGGTGCTTCAGTACGTCCGTTTCCTTCCCCGTTACTCCCTCACGCCATCAATGGCGCCTTGAAGCCATGGTCGGCCGTTCTTCCTCTCCCGGCACCGTTCGCTCTCCCTCGTCGCTATAAATCATGAACCCAAGCCCCATCGTGTTGTTCACAGCCGCCACTTTCTTCTCGCGTGCCTCTTGCTCTCGGTCCGCGTGACAGCCGCGAGGCCGTACGTTGATGTCGCTGAAACGCGATTCCGGCAAGCTCCAAGCCTCATCTCTCCTCGCCCCTACCCACTCGCCCTGCTTACGCCGTGTCCAGCTCGCCGTCGTGAAGCTCGTCGCCGGATCGTCCGCATCCATACGCCGTTCGCCATCCGTGGAGCCTCGTCGGAGTTTGCGCCCCGCCGTCCAAACACATTGCCGGAATTACGCCGTCCGTCGTCGACGCGGCCGCGCAACACGACGACCACGCTCGTTCCCTTGACCGTCGAACACCCCCCCCCCCTCGTCGACGTCCATCCCTGCGCATGAACAGAAAAACAAGGTTGAAAACAATCCCAAAATATTTATTTTCTAAATCATGTTTTGAATTTATTGTGAATTATTGTTGTAATATTGAGATGATGCGATTTGGCGTTTCGTGTATGATTTTAGAGATTTTCGATGTATGCGTGTAGCCAAAATTGAATCCCGTGATGATATTTTAAATATGCGTATGATTTTATGAGCACGGTATATTCACTAACTTAGTGATTTTCATACTAGAAATATAGTTAATTTCGCTTTAGTGTATGGAGCGATAATTAGTTAGAATTGATATAAGTATAATTTTTGGTGATATAAGAAATTGAAATAGAAGAAATATTTAAGCCACGTATTTCCGGTCAAATAAAAATATAGATGTTACTATTCATAATAAATGAATTCATAAGTATGGCACTTAACTTAGAATTAGTAAGACATTTATTTATGTCATAATAACCATGATTATGTTATTAAAAGTCTCATTTAGTAATTTACAATCAATTCTTAGAATATTAATGTTATAAGAATTAAGTAAACAATTTTAGCCACGCGTATAATTTCTATTTAAGAAAGAAAGGAGAAAACTGAAATAATAGAATTTTATTAAAATAACTTGATTAGGCACTTATATTTTCCTAATAAAGAAAATGATAATATGTTGATAAATATAGGTTTCTTACTAAAGAATTAGAGAATTTATTTCTAACTGTAAAACGACCTTTTAATAGACATCATGATTTTGATTTAATAAGATTCATTATAGATGTTTAAGTATAGCCGTACTAAATGGTAATATGTCATATAACTTTTCTAATAATGATATAATGGCTTAATTAAGTACTCACATAGTCATAACTAAAACAATAGTTAATAACATACCAATGAATATAATATTCATTTTAAATATCTAAGTCATTTGTTTCTAAACTAAATGTAAAGATAGATAATAGAGTAATTATGTTCTCTCATAACCTAGTTAATTAGATTTATATTTGTTTACAGCTGGTTATATAGGCTTAGTTAATCATTTAATCAAAATTAGTTCATATTATTTATATATGTGTCACTTAGTTTTTCCTAAAGAATAAACTAAGGAAATTAGTGTTCATGTTCTTTAATAAGAATGTTAGTTTGTATACTGTTTTGTATATAGCTTTCTTAATAAAATATAGGACATGTACTTTCTAATAAAAATAAAATATAATTGTTTGTTCATTGTCTTTTATATAAAAGTTCATTTAAGGCATATACCATAACTTTCCATAAATAGGTGTTTAATAATAATAATGACATTTTCACATAAAACCTATTTAGACTTATATCTTAATTTATCATAAGTGATAGGTGTTTAACAATGAATTATATGCTCCATAATGCTTTTAAAATTAATAACGTGATTAGTAGCCCATTAACCCTAGATATATAACTTATATCTTTTCTAAAAAGGTTAAAAAGGTTTAATATCGTTATAACGTGTTTATCGTGTTATAAACCCTTAATCTAGACGTATCGCGTATGACGTTTTATAAAAGATTAAATTGATAAACCTAATATTTGTATATTTTAATTAAGATATTTTTAAGCTAATGTCTTGTTTTATAAAGTATAGATCACACATTTTTTTGAAAAGAATACCCTCTTATTATAACCATTATCTGTGATGTTCTTTAAAATCGAACGCTCTTTTCGTTAGGCTTTCTTTAAAGCTTTACGTATGGTGAATGTGGTATGTTATTGAGTGGTGTTTGTTCTTCTTGTTTGTTTGTGTGATATTCAGTGGTTGATCTAGTAGTTAAGAATCAAGATCTATTCAGATCCGTGGAAGAACCTCAAGTTTTCAATAAGCAAGGCAAGTGGACTTCTCCCTCTGCATACTCTGTTTGATCCCAAACAATACATTTAATAAAGTTTATTCTTTTGAATATATATGCATAATTTGACGGGTTACCTATTTAGATAACCTTTCCAACCTTATTCCTTGATCAAACCTGGGAATTATACTTTACCTTTGTAGCTATGCTATTGCTACAACTTAACTTTATGCAGTCACTCCCGCTTATGATATTAATGTTCCAAATGGTAAGTTTACATTATTGTTGTTAACCCGATGGTTAAACAAGATTATTGCATATTAATTGGAACATGGAGTGACCACCCGGGAAAACAGTGCTACCATGAGAACTATCATGGCTCTGGTCTTGGCTAAATAACTAGGGAAGTCTTATGTTGGGTGCTGGTCGTGGTCGACAGGAACGGGGGCATCTGGCAAGCTCTTATAGTTCCGGCTCAGGCAGATTGGATACGGGCATAGTTCCCAAAGCTTTACCCTGTAGTCTGGACTATAAGTTGGTTACGGTAGGTGTGCCTTATGCAGTTTGACCATTTCCAGCATTTGCGTAATGAGGACTCTAGGGAGAAGCCTCGTAGTGAGACCCTGGCCATTCACCTCGGAAGTGAATACGGGTCTAGCTAACCCGGGCTAGAAGGGAATCGCGACTCATGGGTAAAGATGCGCCACCTCTGCAGAGTGTAAAACTGATATATCAGCCGTGCTCACGGTTATGAGCAGCCTGGACTCCTCACATGATAATTGAACTTGAAGATGGAAATAAATCGAGATCCGATGATCTGCCAATGGTTTGCTTAAGTGGTTTCACTTAAGTGTTTTTGATATACTCTTGTACCTTTGTTTAATGGGAATACTTGGGATTCACACTTATTAGTAAGACAGGTGTTGTTAATAAAATGTTGACCAACTAAAATGCTTACTGCTCAACATTAGCCTCACCTTGTTATACCTGCATTAGTTTTTCCCCCACTTGCTGAGCCCCGACCATAAGTGAGCTCACCCTTGCTTAATTTTGATCAGAAGTTTGCAGATGAAGATTTTGATGGTGAACTCCATGGATGCTAGTCTAGTGATACCCCCGGTCATCTTCCTGTGGATGGATGTCCATGTTCGCTGTACTTTGATGAATAAAGGTTAAGACATTATGTCTGTTCGAAGTGTAATATGTTAATATAATCGTTATTTACGCTCTTGTGCTTTGTTCTTTTGATATATTACACTTGTGACGTCAACATATGTGTGGAAATAGATCCTGGCACACATATGCTATGCGCTCGGTTCTACCCCCTGGAACCGGGTGTGACAGAAGTGGTATCAAAGCAATGTGATCGTAGGTCGCTAGATTAGTTAGAAATGGAAAGCCCAGCCAGTCTTTCAAAGCCTGATATATTTTTCTCCATAAAAACTTACTTTATATAAAACCTCGTCTATTTTATCTTCAACCCTTCTTGTCTGATTCTTCGTCTATCAGAAGGTTCTAATGAGAAGCACTGCAAGATGATCAAGCTAGGATTGCAGAACTTGAAGCGAAGTTTGCCAGAAGAAACCTTTTCGAAGCTATCAACGATGCCCTATTCTCTGTCTTATCCCCACTCCGCAAGAAGTTTTGTTATGGATCCCCTGGATCTATTATTTGACTTCTTGGCTAAGGTGATAGGATTGTTCTTTAGTATTAAGATTTTTGACTAGATCGGTAATGGCGATATTATATTATATTATAAGTGGTTTTCTAATCCCTAATATTGCTATATAACCCTTGACTTCTTATACTTTTGTTTTCTTGCCATTGTATTGTCATCCTTGGACAATATCTACCTCAATATATTGAACCCTTTGTCTCTCTACTTTTCTCCTTGATAATGCTTTCTTCCTATTGAATTCTTATACTTTTGCTTTCGTACCATTGTATTGCCACCCTTGCGCAATATCTACCTTGATATATTAAACCTTTGCCTCTCTACTTCTCTCCTGGATAATACTTTCTCCCTAACTCACTTCATATCCGTGGTTGTATCATTTATCCTCACTTTAATAGTTCATGGTTAGCTTATTCCACTCTTGGCCACCGACAAATATGTCTTGTCTAACTCCTTGATAATTCTTACCCAACTCCTTGACTTTATAATATCTTTCTTATTCCAAACCTTGTCTCACCTTTTGTTTTCGTTGAATGAGTAGAATTGGATTGTGTTGTGCTAGTATGCTTGAATTCATTGTCCTTTGTGTTCATGTTTGATTTGCTTCTTTGAAATGATTGTTGGTGTATTGTGTGACTTTTGTCCACAATAGCATCAGTTAGCTAGGTAAAACCTTAGATAGATGGGTTTTCTCTGCTCTCTATAATCTGTCTTTGCTCAACCCTTTCGTCCCTTCCATTCTTCCATACCCATACAGATGTCAGACCTTGGAATGATAACTACAAGTGATGTCACTAAATGCAAAGAATGCGGTGTGTTGACAAGTCAAAACAACACTCTAAATAAAACAGTTGATGAACAGACATTGAAGACACAAAAGGATGCACAACCAAACCAACAGATAAGTGACCCTGGAACATGTTGTTGTTGTGAGTACTATGGAATTCCTTGTCGCCAGATCAGTACAAACGAAAGTGAAACTACAAAACAGAAGAACCGGATTTTGTTTTCCGGTATAAAAAGACAATGGTCTCCCCAAGAACAACTAATAGCAGATGCACTATCAGACGATGAATTGTCAGGTATTCCAAAAAGGAAACATCACAAGAATGCCCAGCCACAAGAAGAAACACATGAGTGTTACATTGATGGATGGACTATTACTTGCACACAGTTTCAGCCTCGTCGTCGCATCAGGTCCAAGAAACGAAAAGGGAAATATGGAAAAAGTCAAGAAATAACTTCAAGAAAAGCTTGCTATCAATGTGGACGTGAAGGTCATTACTTCCATAACTGTCCTGAGAAGAGTTCACTACAGATCACCTCCGAGATGAAGCTATCTCAGTCTTTAGACATGGAATATGAACAAAAATGCACAGAAACTTCTACCAACACAGTAATGACAACTCCACCATGTAACTTATCAAGTCGTGCTTGCTTTGGCTGTGGTGATACTGGTCATCTTGTTAATGGTTGTCCTAAGAAGGATGTGGAGATCAATAAGGTCCAAAAGAAAAGACAACACCCTCAAACCCATGCATCAACAAAGAATAAACAACGGGAAGAGACCACAGGAAAGATAAGTTATGCAGTGACAGGAACCATTCCATATGACGATGCAGTAATTTTTGGAACACTAGTCATTCACACAACTATCACCACCGTGCTGTATGATCCTCGTACAACACATTCTCTGATTAGTGCCCAGTTTGCAACAAAGTATGGTATCTTTAAGTGTCCCTTGAGATCAAGGAAGACCATCAGTACACCTGAAGGAAAAATGTTAGTAAACTACATATGTCCGAAAGTAAGTGTTAAAATCAACGTGATAGATTTTTCAGCTGATCTCCTAGTGATAGAATCAATGGGAAAGGATGTGATTCTTGGAAAGAATTGGTTACAAAGAACTAAGGCGGTAATCCAACATACTGAGAAAACCATGTGCTTGGAAACTCCATCTGGAGAAACAATAGTAGTTGAAGACAACCGACCTCCAGCTCAGATTGGTACATCTATCAAGGACGAATAATATATCGTTTAGCTAGAAGGAGTATGTCTCACGAAACAAAAATGTCAAGTTGTTGCCCCTTTCAAGATTTGTAATCGTGCTAAGTGATATATGAATAAATTTGGAGAATATCTCGCACCTATTGTGTTTTGCCTTTTTATAAAGAAAATAAAGTATGGTGTCATCTGTTATATGCAAACAATGTGATGCTCTATTCTAGTTGCCCTAAAAGTCCCGCTCAAGTCTTTCTCTCAATTTGTGCTCAAAGAAATACTCTTGGATCAGAAAGATTATTTGGATATCATGCTCTGAAATCTATAAGGTTCAAAAGATCTTTGTTAAGGATTATAACACTTGTACACTCTTGTAGTATGATGAAGCTAGGAGAAATATGAAACCATCCTTGTTCCTTGACTAATCTTATCTTGGAAATCAAAAAGTTGTGTTCGCTCTTTATCTTAATGTCATACAAACCTCTTATGCAGTCTGTCTCACTAACCCTTTCACCCTCTAACTAGATGATGAACCCCAATGGAAATGAAGTAAATGATGCCAACGACAATATTCCTACCTTAACGACTATGAACGAGAAAAATGAGTCACAGAGATATTCGATGAATGGAATGAAGAACAACAAAAGGAATAGAAAAATGTTTGGATACATGAGTAGTTCATCTCAACCACAAGCAAAAGCCCCAAAACACATTGATACCCAAACAGAAGAATCAAGTCAGGCTCAGCTACATGAGATACAGACACCCAATCAACCCTCACCCCCTGTTGATCAAGCAAAGTTGACTCACAAAGAACTCAAAGCAAGAGGTGCTTGCTACTACTGCAAAAATGAAGGACATCTTATTCGCGAATGCCCCAAGAAACGTCTAGACCGACTAGAGAAGAAAGCTGCCAAGCAAGACCCAAACAATAACTCAGAAGACCAACCAGTTATAAGTACGATGATGAAGATCGCTTGATTTTTAGTCATTGCGGAGCGAAGAAGCAATAAGTTCCTTAAATTTAGATAAGTTAAAGTGTGAACCAAGAACCTACGAGTAACCATATATCGCCATTGTCTTCTTGCTAGCCATTCCCTAATCTCGAGGACGAGATTCTTTTTAAGGGGGGTAGGTTTGTAACACCCTAAATCTAGCAAAAACAAACAACCCTATTTGGATTATTAAATTTTAGTAGAAAGGAAAAATATTTATGTTTTCAAATAAGGAGAACCTTGATATATATTATTTGAAGAATTTCTTGAATAGATAAAATTATCAAGTGTTTGTTACACTCATGCCAAAGCATATATTTTGTTTGAATTGATTTGAAAATCCAATTTATGAATTCGATCTTGTGAAGAAAATCTCATTTTACAAAACAATAATTAATTGCTAAAATAAGGTTTTTAATAATTTTAGTTTATAATGGTAATAAGTTTTTCATTTAATTGTGTGTCATTTATTTGCATTTGGAATAATTTTGATTGCGCACGATTGGTTTTTGAATATTTAATAACATTTCTTCTTAATAAAAAATTCACAAAAATAATATAATAATTAGTATCAAAAATAAATATTTTATTTATAAATAATTTTGGTTTAATTATTATGATTTTTAGGGTTATTTAAAATTGTATTTCGAAATTAGAGAAGGAAATAGAAAAAAGAAAAAAAAACAAACCTAAACTAAACCCTAATCGGCCCACTTGGCCCAACTAGCGACCGGCGCCCTAGCCTCCCTGCACAGCCGCCACTCCCCTGCATAGCCGGCCACGCGCCCTGGCTCCCTGCCTTCCAGCCGCCGCCCCCACCGGCCTCTCTCTCCTCCCTTCTCTCCTTCCTGCTCACAGCCGCCATGGAGGATGCCGACCGAAGCACTGGAGCCGAGCCGCCCCAGCCGTGCACCTGACGCCCAGGCGCGAGCCGTCCGTGCGGTCGAGCCCTGGCCATTCCGCGCCCGCGGGCGAGCGCCCCTGCTGCAGCCAGAGGCCGCGCGACTGCCTCGACCCGTGCGCCCTGCGTCGTGCCACCCATCCCCGACGAGCCGGCCCGACCGTGCCCCTGCGACCCGCGCTCAAGACCAAGCAGCGCCAGGACCCGACACCGACCACGAGCGCTGCACTGACCGGCATCCAGACCCGCGCCGAGCCCCGCCCGCGACAGAGCCGACCGACCGGACCCGTAGCCGCTGACGCCGTTCGCCCGCGTCCGTTTCCCCTTCGTTAATGGTGCTTCAATACGTTCGTTTCCTTCCCCATTACTCCCTCACGCCATCAATGGCGCCTTGAAGCCATGGTCGGCCGTGTTGGGACCATGCTTCGTTGCGCCGAAGGTCCTACACGAAGAAACAGCTTCGGCTGAAGTCGCCCCCAGGAGATGGCCGAAGGTTCCTTTTTATGGAGCTTCGTCGTTACAAACCGACATAGAGATAGAATGACCTTTTTATCCATAGAGGTCTGAGTCAACGTTATAAACTTTTGTAAGGGGCAAAATTGTAATTCGTCACAGGCTGCGTCCTGTGTCTATAAATAGATGAACAGTACCTCTGTACTGTTCACGCGAACCTTTCATTTTGCCTTCGCATCACGTTTGGACTTTTGCCTTCTGTCAAGTCTAAGGTACAAATGTAATTCAGTATTATTTTTGATGATATAATAAAGATATATTCATGGTGTCATATGATTATGTATGTTACCTTCAATATTTTATATGCTTCTTCTTTCATTTATATATATATATATATACATATACACTGCAATTATGAAGGTACGTCCTTCATGACCTTCGTCTGAAGATCATTATATCCCGAGGGAGGTAATGCTTCGAAGGACGAAGGGGATTAATCATTAACATTCTTTTTGTGTTGCCTTGTTCTTAATTCATAGCATTTGAGAACAAGTCCCCAACATTGGCGCCCACCTCCGGTGAACTCACTTCCACTTTTTTGAGCTGATGGCTTCGTTCAACAATCAAGCTGAAGCCGCTTCGGCTTCGAAGCTGGTGCTCCCGATAACAGGCGGTTCTTGCTCAGAGCCGGCTAACAAGAAGCAAAAGAAGGAAGCTCAGAGAAGGGTGCAGCATGTTAGAGTACAAGGACCCTTCATCAAGTCAAAATGGTCTCACATTCCAATTGCTTTCTCTCAGGAAGACCTTCAGCTTAAGGATTATCCTCACAATGATGCCATGGTTATCTCTTGTGTGATCAAAGGATTTCTGGTTCACAATGTCTTAGTTGATACAGGTAGTGCAGCTGATATTATATTTGCTAAGGCCTTCAGACAAATGCAAGAGCCCGAAGACAAGATCCATGATGCTACGCACCCTCTTTGTGGCTTCGGAGGACGGCAGATTGTAGCACTTGGGAAGATTACTATGCCGGTAACCTTCGGATTTGTTAACAACACAAGGACTGAGCAAATTGTGTTTGATATTGTTGACATGGAGTATCCTTACAATGCTATCATTGGCCGTGGTACTCTTAATGCCTTCGAAGCAATTCTTCACCCAGCTTATCTTTGCATGAAGATACCTTCGGACCATGGGCCTATTGCTATTCATGGAAGCCAGGAAGCTGCTAGAAGGGCCGAAGGAAGCTGGACTGATTCCAAAGCAATCCATAACATAGATGGAACTAGAGCTTGTGAATAGTACAAGTTCAGGAGGGAGAAAGCAGCTTCGGCAGATCAACCGAAGCCCATGCTATTGTGTGAGGACATAGCAGAGCAGAAGGTGCTATTGGGCTCACAGTTATCTGAAGACCAGGAAAAAACCCTGATAAAGTTTTTGTTCAATAACAAAGATGTTTTTGCATGGTCAGCCAATGATCTTTGCGGAGTTAACAGGGATGTTATTGAACACTCGCTCAATGTTGACCCATCCTTCAGACCCCGAAAGCAGAGGCTTCGGAAGATGTCGGATGACAAGGCCGAAGGGGCTCGCAATGAAGTAAAAAGACTCCTCAGTGCAGGAGTTATCAGAGAAGTAAAGTATCCAGAGTGGCTAGCTAACACTGTTATGGTGAAGAAGGCCAATGGCAAGTGGAGAATGTGTATCGATTTCACAGATCTCAATAAGGCTTGCCCGAAGGACGAATTCCCGCTGCCAAGGATAGACTCTTTAGTCGATGCAGCGGCTTCTTCAGAGCTAATGAGTCTCCTAGACTGCTACTCAGGCTATCATCAAATCTGGATGAAGAAGGAAGATGAACCGAAGACTAGCTTCATAACCCCAAGTGGCACATATTGCTACCTTCGGATGCCTGAGGGGCTCAAAAATGCTGGAGGAAGTTTTAGCAGAATGACTGCGAAGGTTCTCCAGTCTCAGATAGGCAGAAATGTGTTGACCTATGTTGATGACATTATTGTAAAAAGCACGAAGCAGGAAAATCATATTGCTGATCTGCAGGAAACCTTCGCCAGTTTCAGAAAAGCTGGTCTGAAACTGAATCCAGAAAAATGTGTCTTCGGAGTAAAGAAGGGGAAATTTCTTGGATGCTTGGTTTCAACAAAGGGAATCGAAGCTAATCCAAATAAAATCGAAGCTATACTTCGAATGGAGCCACCAACCACAAGAAAGGGGGCCCAAAGATTGACAGGAAGGCTGGCATCTCTCAACAGGTTTATATCCAGATCAGCCGAAAGAAATTTACCATTCTTCGAGGTGTTAAAGTCAGCTGAAGTCTTTCAATGGGGCCCAGGTCAACAAAAAGCCTTCGAAGAGTTGAAGCAATACTTGATAGATCTAACAACATTAACTCCACCAACGCCAGGGGCTCCTTTGTTGTTATATGTGGCAGCTTCGCACTCAGCAGTAAGTGCGGCGCTTGTCCAGGAGAAGCTTGATGGACAGGTCAAGAAGCAAGTTCCAGTGTATTTTGTATCTGAAGTCCTTAGTGTATCAAAGAAAAATTATACAGAACTGGAGAAGGTATTATATGCCGTTTTGATGGCGTCCAGGAAGCTTCGGCATTATTTTCAGGCATACAATATAATTGTTCCTTCTTCACAGCCGTTGAAGGATATCATGAGAAATAGAGAAGCTACTGGACGGATTGGAAAATGGGCTGCAGAGCTCAATGAATTTTACATTGATTATGTGCATAGATCCTCGATCCAGTCTCAAGCATTGGCAGATTTTATTGCCGACTGGACGCCAGGAGCTCAGGATGAAGAAGCAAGTAAAGATGCCGAAGTATGGACAGTATTTTGTGATGGCTCTTGGGGAACCTTCGGAGCAGGTGCAGCCGCTGTTTTGGTTTCACCATCCAAGGTTAAAACTTGTTATGCAGCAAGACTTGATTTCAGCTGTACAAACAACATTACTGAGTACGAAGCCCTGCTCCTGGGTCTTCGAAAATTAAAGGCAATGGGAATCAGAAGGGCGATTCTTAAAACTGATTCCCAGGTTGTTTCGGGCCATATTGACAAAAGTTGCAAAGCTAAAGATCCGAAGCTTGAAAAATATCTAGACACGGTTCGAAGGATCGAAGCCTCCTTCGAAGGATTTTCTGTCAAGAATATCCCTCGAGGACAAAATGAGCATGCTGATTTGCTAGCCAAGTCTGCAGCACAGGGGCTGCCCTTACCTTCGGATGTATTCTTCGAAACAATAAAGGCACCTTCGGTGGAGCTCCTCGAAAGAGCAGTCCTCAACATATCTCCTGTTTACAGTGAAGATTGGAGAACTGAAATTATCTCTTACCTTCAGGGTAACTTCTTATCAGATGACGAAGCTTATAATAAAAGGATAGAGGCAAGAGCTCGTCCGTATGTCATGATAGAAGGGGAGTTATACAAGCATGGAGTTTGTGCTCCGCTGCTCAAGTGTTTATCTAGAACCGAAGGTATAGAGTTGATGAAAGAAATACATGCAGGACTGTGTGGATCCCACATTGGATCAAGGTCGTTACTTGGAAAAGTCTTCCGCCAAGGGTTTTATTGGCCGAAGGCAGCTTCGGATGCAGCAGAGTTAGTTCAGAAGTGCGAAGGTTGTCAGAAATGTGCAAGAGATCAAAAGCAACCTTCGTCTTTAACACAGTTAATACAGCCCGTCTGGCCGTTGCAAAGGTGGGGTCTTGACTTGTTAGGTCCATTACCGCCGGCCCAGGGGAATCTAAAATATGTTATAGTGGCTGTGGAGTATTTTTCTAAATGGATTGAGGCGAAGCCGTTAGCCACAATAACTTCGGCCACTGTCCAAAAGTTTTTCTGGCAGAATATTGTCTGTCGCTTTGGGGTACCGAAGGCCATCACTGTAGATAATGGGGCACAATTTGACTCCGAGGCTTTCAGAAATTTCTGTGATCAAATTGGTACGAAGATCCATTTTGCATCGGTCAGGCATCCGGAGTCAAATGGGCTCGTTGAAAGAGCCAACGACATTATAATGACAGGAATAATGAAGTTAATCTTCAATCAACCTAGGGGAAAGTGGCCAGATCAGTTAACCAAAGTGGTATGGAGCCACAATACAACAACATCAAGGTCTACAGGCTTTACTCCATTCAAGTTATTATTCGGTGACGAAGCAATAACTCCGGAAGAAGCTAAAACTGGATCAATCAGAGTAGTAGCTTCGGCAGAATCAGAGTCCGAAGATGCTTATTCTGTGGAAAAAGATGCTTTAGAAGGGATCAGGCTTCAAGCTGTGGAGAATATCAATAAATACCAAGCCGAAACAGTTAAATGGCGAGATAGAAAAGTTCGGCTAAAGAATATTGAGCCAGGACACTTGGTGCTTCGGAGAGTAGCCAACCCAGATACAGTGGGCAAGTTACAGTTGAAATGGGAAGGACCTTTCTTGGTAGTATCTTCGTCAAGGCCTGGTTCGTACAGATTGAAGGACATGGACGGCAACGAAATTCCAAGATCTTGGAATGCGGATGAGCTTCGGAGATTTTATGTATAACTTGATGTAATCTTTTTATGTTTTTTCTTTTTCATGGCACCCTTTTCCTTTCTAAAGGGGGAGAAAGGTTTTTAATGGGGCCATCTCATGTAATTTCCTTTTTTAGTTTTATAAGAGCAAAAGCCCCCAAGAAATGTAAATGTAAAAGCTGAGAACGCACCATCGAGTGCCGAAAACTGAAAAAATCGAAGAAGCTCCAAAGTCGTTCCTAAGGGAATGCAGAGCTTACAGCGAAAAGTCAACGCTGATTCCGCCAAAAGTAAAGGCGAAGAAGCTCCAAAGTCGTTCCTAAGGGAATGCAGAGCTTACAGCAAAAAGTCAACGCTGATTCCGCCAAAAGTAAAGGTGAAGAAGCTCCAAAGTCGTTCCTAAGGGAATGCAGAGCTTACAGCGAAAAGTCAACGCTGATAACGCCGAAAGTAAAAGGCGAAGAAGCTCCAAAGACGTTCCTAAGGGAATGCAGAGCTGATGTGTGATTGTTTCTAAGGGAATAATGGTTGAGGGTATGGCTTCGGATATGTGTTTGGACATTCATTTGCACAGCACATTACATCATAGCATTTGCATTCATAAACATTCATCCAGGCATATGTAGGATAATCATCACCATGGCATAAGTGATTGCTTCGGCATAAGAGGAGTTTCTTCGCGTGCAAAAAGAAGTGATTTGGCATAAAAGGTTGCTTCGGCATAAGTGGTTGCTTCGGCAAAAGTGAAATATTGTTATTATGCTTCGTTGTGAACAAAAAAGAAAAAAAGAAGAAGAAGTGGTCTTTTACGCTTCGTTGTGAACGAAAAGAAGGGAAGGTGTTTTTTCGCCTCTGGCTCAAAATACTGATTTCGTCCACATCAAAGCGCTTCAGTGGAAGGGTAAGAATATATTACAAGGTATGTACAAAGTTCATTAAGAACATTTTAATAGTGTTTACATAAGTTGTTACAAAAATCTTGAGTTTTTCTATAACGCACTCCAACTGATCCTCACTGAGCTTCAGCTTCGGCGGTATATTTTAAGCATCATCTTCAGCTTCGTCATCCTACATCAATCAAGGTATTGTGAGTAAAAATCAAGTGTGAAGGAGAAGGTAAGCACAAAGGTACCATTTCTTACTGGTTCAAGATGACTTCGAGCTTCGTCTCCAGCTTTTTCTCGCCCGCCTTTTGTCCATATCATTTTTACAAATCTGTTTGAAATGCTTCGGGCGAGGTCAGGAATATCGTCTAAGATTGATGGAGATAAAGTGAAGTTGGGCCTGTTGACGATTTTCCCATGATCACAGCCAGCTTTCAGAAATGCTGCAGCAGTACCCCGAGAAGCTACCCAGGCACAGAAGTCACCATGCCCAGCTATGACTTCATCGAGCTCGTCAATTTCCCCCTCAATGTGTTCGAAGGTTTTCGGTAGATCTTCAGCTGAAGGGGTGAACTTTTCACTGCTGGCTCCAATTGAGTAAAAAATCTTTCTTAATCGTTGAATGCATTTGTTGCTAAATTCTAAGCATTTTTCTTGAAGACTTGTCAGTGACTTTCTCAAATCTGAATTCTGTTGAGCTTCGGCTTCAAGTTTTGCATTAAGATCTTGTTTTTCTTGCTCGAACTGCTCAGACTGGCGGAGAAGCTTCGTGTTCAGTTCTGTTATTTTTGCTTCAGCTTCCGCCAATAATCCTTCGGTTGCCTGGAGCTCAAAGTTCTTTTTCTCAAAGGCATCTGATTGCTCCTTTATTTTACTTTCCAAGTTTTCAATTATGACTTCGTGCTTTTTATCTTCAAAATCTTGTTGCATTTGCAAGACTTTGCTCAGCAGCATACTCTGCACGTAAGCAATCTTCGTCAGACATGTTTTCGTTCTTAGAAACAATGAAAGTTAAGAGAAAAGCAGTTCACCTTGAAGTTGGAATAAAATAAGCTGCCAACGACATGTTGTCGTCGGTAGCGGCTGATGTCCATTTCTAGCTTCGGAAAGCTGATATTCTTCGACAGAGTGCTGATAATTTTGGCTCCAGTTTGATCTCGGATACAACCCAATTTTTCATCATCAACGCCTCCAAAGAGGAGTGCCCCCGGCTTGTATCCGCAGGATTTGGCATATTCTTCAAGCTCTTCTATTTCCGCTTTTGACAATTGTTCTCCGATTAAATTCCGGAACATGAAGGTTTCGTTCTCCGAAGCTTCATCAGCAATTTCTTTCCCTTTCGCCGAAGCTGCGATCGCGGCCTCTTCGGCGGCGGTGTTAACTTCTTCTGTAGCCATATCTAGCAGTATTTGGTCAATATGTTCAATTGTGCTCTCTAGGTTCAGATCTTCAGCTGAGGCAGCTTCGGCGTTTGCGGCCTCCGAAGGTGCAATTTCAATATTTGTCTCTTCCGCAGCCGCTGGTATTTCTTGAGCTGAAGCTCTTGGCGGTGTCTTGTCGATAACTTCTGTCACACCGATCATCCTCTGTCTTTTTACTTTAGTTGTTTTCTTCATTCTCTCGGGCTCCTTTTCCTTCTGAAAAAATTTTGTCAGTCGATGCCCTAGTGGACTTAGCTTCGCAGGCATGGATTCAGTCATTACCTGCAGGATTGCCTCCACATCAGTAGCAGAGGGTGATGCGGGGGATTTTTCTTCATCGGATATTTTTTGCTTCGGAGAAGATGCTTTCTTCTTCTTTGGAATCTTCTTTTTTGGTGTCTCTTCTTCATCTTTATTTGAAACTTCGGTTATCCTCTTCCTTTTCTGGCCTCCGGCATTTTTGTTTAGGTTGTCATAGTCAGGATATTCAAACCCCAGGGCGTCCAATACTCGGTTTAGCCTTCGCTTCGGACGGGTGCCGAAGGCCGCGGTCATCAATTGATCTTCTTTTTTAGAATAATTGCCAAGTATCTCATTGCACATCACTTCAATTGTATCTAACCACTCTTGGCAAGGTGTTTTGAAGTACTTTTTAAACTTGAAATAGTAAGGTAAACGTACAAGTTCACCTTCTTTCTTCTCCCCCTTTAGTTTCGGCATTTCCCATTCTTTCAAACTCGGGAAAACTCTAAAAGCCAAAAATTCTTGAACCAGGTCCCTTGTACCGATATGCTCTGCAATAATTCTGAATTCATCTATTGCTTGTTGTGTGGGACCTTCGGGTGTCATGTCGCAGCGAGGCCGGGTTTCTCCGAAGATCAGTTCCAGTGGACTTTGCACAAGCTTCTCCTTGTCGTCATCAACTTTGACATAGAACCACTCTGATTTCCAGCCTGCTGCCCATTTGCTTCGGTAGCTGATTACCGGAAATTTTGTAGTTTTCCGATAGGCGAAGTTGTAACAACCAAAATTGTCATGCAGCCCATCCTTTCTAGCCTTTGTCTGATAATGTAACTCGTGAACACGGCAAAAGCTGTCTGCAAATGGTTCCACCGATTGGCTTCGGAGTGCCCAGATATAAACGCTAAGCCTAACGATGGCGTTAGGGGTCAGCTGGTGAAAATAGATACCAAACCTCTTCAGTACCTCCGCAATAATTCCATGTAGAGGGAACCTTAATCCAGCCTTTAGAAAACTTTTGAAAATAACAATTTCATCCTTCTCTGGCTTCGGGGTAGTCTCTTTTTCCCCGAAGCGCAACAGCTTCTTCTGATTTTCAGTAAAAAAGCCTGATTTTACCATCTTGGACAGATCAGCCTTCGAGACAGTAGATTTCCCGAAGTCCAAGTGGCTGGGTTTGCTCGGCATGGCAATGCGGTAATCATCTTCGGGATCGGTTTCCTCAATATCTTCTTCCTCTGCTTCAGTGATTGCTTGTTCTGCATCTTCACTAGGAATCTTTTCCGAAGTCACTAGCCCAGACCGTTGCATGGCTTCGGAAATAGGGACAGTCTCCGAAGTTTCAGTTTCCTTCCCCTCACGTTCAACCCTGGCGGTAGAACGCACTCTGGCCATTTAATTACGAACTTGTGGAACTTTAATAATTTCTTCCTCCGAAGCAGGTTTCAAGCAGGAGCTTCGTTCGATTCCGACAAACAAGCTTCGGCGACGGTTAAAAATTTTGGCAGCAAAACAGTGCAAATAGCAATGAATGCTGTGGTAACTTCACACCTACTCGTCTGTTTATATAGTGCTGCAGGTAAGAAGGCGAAGCGCCAGAATTTTTACACCAGGAGGACACCCGCTTGTACTCGCTGCGCAGTGGACCGCAAAGATCAAACAGTAACTCTGCAAGGTGGGTCCGACACGGGATCGGAAATTGAATCGTTTCTCGGCAACGAGCTCAGGGAAGGTGTTTTTTGGACCTTCGGCTTCCCGAAGCTTAAGAGGCTTTTTTTCACGGATCAAGCTCGTTACGAAAAACGATCTAGCGCCGCGAAAGGGGCTACTGTTGGGACCATGCTTCGTTGCGCCGAAGGTCCTACACGAAGAAACAGCTTCGGCTGAAGTCGCCCCCAGGAGATGGCCGAAGGTTCCTTTTTATGGAGCTTCGTCGTTACAAACCGACATAGAGATAGAATGACCTTTTTATCCATAGAGGTCTGAGTCAACGTTATAAACTTTTGTAAGGGGCAAAATTGTAATTCGTCACAGGCTGCGTCCTGTGTCTATAAATAGATGAACAGTACCTCTGTACTGTTCACGCGAACCTTTCATTTTGCCTTCGCATCACGTTTGGACTTTTGCCTTCTGTCAAGTCTAAGGTACAAATGTAATTCAGTATTATTTTTGATGATATAATAAAGATATATTCATGGTGTCATATGATTATGTATGTTACCTTCAATATTTTATATGCTTCTTCTTTCATTTATATATATATATACATATACACTGCAATTATGAAGGTACGTCCTTCATGACCTTCGTCTGAAGATCATTATATCCCGAGGGAGGTAATGCTTCGAAGGACGAAGGGGATTAATCATTAACATTCTTTTTGTGTTGCCTTGTTCTTAATTCATAGCATTTGAGAACAAGTCCCCAACAGGCCGTTCTTCCTCTCCCGGCACCGTTCGCTCTCCCTCGTCGCTATAAATCATGAACCCAAGCCCCATCGTGTTGTTCACAGCCGCCACTTTCTTCTCGCGTGCCTCTTGCTCTCGGTCCGCGTGACAGCCGCGAGGCCGTACGTTGATGTCGCTGAAACGCGATTCCGGCAAGCTCCAAGCCTCATCTCTCCTCGCCCCTACCCACTCGCCCTGCTTACGCCGTGTCCAGCTCGCCGTCGTGAAACTCGTCGCCGGATCGTCCGCATCCATACGCCGTTCGCCATCCGTGGAGCCTCGTCGGAGTTTGCGCCCCGCCGTCCAAACACATTGCCGGAATTACGCCGTCCGTCGTCGACGCGACCGCGCAGCACGACGACCACGCTCGTTCCCTTGACCGTCGAACACCCCCCTCGTCGACGTCCATCCCTGCGCATGAACAGAAAAACAAGGTTGAAAACAATCCCAAAATATTTATTTTCTAAATCATGTTTTGAATTTATTGTGAATTATTGTTGTAATATTGAGATGATGCGATTTGGCGTTTCGTGTATGATTTTAGAGATTTTCGATGTATGCGTGTAGCCAAAATTGAATCCCGCGATGATATTTTAAATATGCGTATGATTTTATGAGCACGGTATATTCACTAACTTAGTGATTTTCATACTAGAAATATAGTTAATTTCGCTTTAGTGTATGGAGCGATAATTAGTTAGAATTGATATAAGTATATTTTTTGGTGATATAAGAAATTGAAATAGAAGAAATATTTAAGCTACGTATTTCCGGTCAAATAAAAATATAGATGTTACTATTCATAATAAATGAATTCATAAGTATGGCACTTAACTTAGAATTAGTAAGACATTTATTTATGTCATAATAACCATGATTATGTTATTAAAAGTCTCATTTAGTAATTTACAATCAATTCTTAGAATATTAATGTTATAAGAATTAAGTAAACAATTTTAGCCACGCGTATAATTTCTATTTAAGAAAGAAAGGTGAAAACTGAAATAATAGAATTTTATTAAAATAACTTGATTAGGCACTTATACTTTCCTAATAAAGAAAATGATAATATGTTGATAAATATAGGTTTCTTACTAAAGAATTAGAGAATTTATTTCTAACTGTAAAACGACCTTTTAATAGACATCATGATTTTGATTTAATAAGATTCATTATAGATGTTTAAGTATAGCCGTACTAAATGGTAATATGTCATATAACTTTTCTAATAATGATATAATGGCTTAATTAAGTACTCACATAGTCATAACTAAAACAATAGTTAATAACATACCAATGAATATAATATTCATTTTAAATATCTAAGTCATTTGTTTCTAAACTAAATGTAAAGATAGATAATAGAGTAATTATGTTCTCTCATAACCTAGTTAATTAGATTTATATTTGTTTACAACTGGTTATATAGGCTTAGTTAATAATTTAATCAAAATTAGTTCATATTATTTATATATGTGTCACTTAGTTTTTCCTAAAGAATAAACTAAGGAAATTAGTGTTCATGTTCTTTAATAAGAATGTTAGTTTGTATACTGTTTTGTATATAGCTTTCTTAATAAAATATAGGACATGTACTTTCTAATAAAAATAAAATATAATTGTTTGTTCATTGTCTTTTATATAAAAGTTCATTTAAGGCATATACCATAACTTTCCATAAATAGGTGTTTAATAATAATAATGACATTTTCACATAAAACCTATTTAGACTTATATCTTAATTTATCATAAGTGATAGGTGTTTAACAATGAATTATATGCTCCATAATGCTTTTAAAATTAATAACGTGATTAGTAGCCCATTAACCCTAGATATATAACTTATATCTTTTCTAAAAAGGTTAAAAAGGTTTAATATCGTTATAACGTGTTTATCGTGTTATAAACCCTTAATCTAGACGTATCGCGTATGACGTTTTATAAAAGATTAAATTGATAAACCTAATATTTGTATATTTTAATTAAGATATTTTTAAGCTAATGTCTTGTTTTATAAAGTATAGATCACACATTTTTTTGAAAAGAATACCCTCTTATTATAACCATTATCTGCGATGTTCTTTAAAATCGAACGCTCTTTTCGTTAGGCTTTCTTTAAAGCTTTACGTATGGTGAATGTGGTATGTTATTGAGTGGTGTTTGTTCTTCTTGTTTGTTTGTGTGATATTCAGTGGTTGATCTAGTAGTTAAGAATCAAGATCTATTCAGATCCGTGGAAGAACCTCAAGTTTTCAATAAGCAAGGCAAGTGGACTTCTCCCTCTGCATACTCTGTTTGATCCCAAACAATACATTTAATAAAGTTTATTCTTTTGAATATATATGCATAATTTGACGGGTTACCTATTTAGATAACCTTTCCAACCTTATTCCTTGATCAAACCTGAGAATTATACTTTACCTTTGTAGCTATGCTATTGCTACAACTTAACTTTATGCAGTCACTCCCGCTTATGATATTAATGTTCCAAATGGTAAGTTTACATTATTGTTGTTAACCCGATGGTTAAACAAGATTATTGCATATTAATTGGAACATGGAGTGACCACCTGGGAAAACAGTGCTACCATGAGAACTATCATGGCTCTGGTCTTGGCTAAATAACTAGGGAAGTCTTATGTTGGGTGCTGGTCGTGGTCGACAGGAACGGGGGCATCTGGCAAGCTCTTATAGTTCCGGCTCAGGCAGATTGGATACGGGCATAGTTCCCAAAGCTTTACCCTGTAGTCTGGACTATAAGTTGGTTACGGTAGGTGTGCCTTATGCAGTTTGACCATTTCCAGCATTTGCGTAATGAGGACTCTAGGGAGAAGCCTCGTAGTGAGACCCTGGCCATTCACCTCGGAAGTGAATACGGGTCTAGCTAACCCGGGCTAGAAGGGAATCGCGACTCATGGGTAAAGATGCGCCACCTCTGCAGAGTGTAAAACTGATATATCAGCCGTGCTCACGGTTATGAGCAGCCTGGACTCCTCACATGATAATTGAACTTGAAGATGGAAATAAATCGAGATCCGATGATCTGCCAATGGTTTGCTTAAGTGGTTTCACTTAAGTGTTTTTGATATACTCTTGTACCTTTGTTTAATGGGAATACTTGGGATTCACACTTATTAGTAAGACAGGTGTTGTTAATAAAATGTTGACCAACTAAAATGCTTACTGCTCAACATTAGCCTCACCTTGTTATACCTGCATTAGTTTTTCCCCCACTTGCTGAGCCCCGACCATAAGTGAGCTCACCCTTGCTTAATTTTGATCAGAAGTTTGCAGATGAAGATTTTGATGGTGAACTCCATGGATGCTAGTCTAGTGATACCCCCGGTCATCTTCCTGTGGATGGATGTCCATGTTCGCTGTACTTTGATGAATAAAGGTTAAGACATTATGTCTGTTCGAAGTGTAATATGTTAATATAATCGTTATTTACGCTCTTGTGCATTGTTCTTTTGATATATTACACTTGTGACGTCAACATATGTGTGGAAATAGATCCTGGCACACATATGCTATGCGCTCGGTTCTACCCCCTGGAACCGGGTGTGACAGCTAACATCTACAGATTTTTGACCAAGAAATGGTCTCCACCAGAAATCCAAGAATGTGATCTACGGCAAGGAAACATATGTGGGTGAGGTGTACGAGCCTCTGGTCGATGATCAATGGCCACACAACCCTAATTTTTGTCGAAAATAGCCATGAACGACCATTTTCAATGACACTGAAGGCTAACAACTACGGATTTTTGACCAAAAAATGGTCTCCACCATAAATCCAAGAATGTGATCTACGGCAAGGAAACATATGTGGGTTTAGGTGTACGAGCCTCTGGTCGATGATCAATGGCCACACAACCCTAATTTTTGTCGAAAATAGCCATGAACGACCATTTTCAATGACACTGAAGGCTAACACCTACGGATTTTTGACCAAGAAATGGTCTCCACCAGAAATCAAAGAATGTGGGGTGAGGTGTACGAGCCTTTGGTCGATGATCAATGGCCACATGACCCCCATTTTTGTCGAAAATAGCCATGAATGACCATTTTCAATAATACTGAAAGCTAACACGTACGGATTTTTGACCAAGAAATGGTCTACACCAGATATCCAAGAATGTGATCTATGGCAAGGAAACATATGTGGGGTGAGGTGTATGAGCCTCTGGTCGATGATAAATGGCCACACAACCCCCATTTTAGTCGAAAATAGCCATGAACGACCATTTTCAATAATACCGAAGGCTAACACCAACAGATTTTTGACCAAGAAATGGCCTCCACCAGAAATCCAAGAATGTGATCTATGGCAAGAAAACATGTGTGGGGTGATGTGTACGAGCCACTGGTCGATGATCAATGGCCACACAACCCCCATTTTTGTCGAAAATAGCCATGAACGACCATTTTCAATGACACTGAAGGCTAACACCTATGGATTTTTGACCAAGAAATGGTCTCCACCATAAATCCAAGAATTTGATCTATGGCAAGGAAACATATGTGTAGTGAGGTGTATGAGCCTCTGGTCAAAGATCAATGGCCAGACAACCCCAAATTTTTGTCAAAAATAGCCATGAATGACCATTTTCAAGAATACCGAAGGCTAACACATTGAGATTTTTGCCCAAGAAATGGTCTCCACCAGAAATCCAAGAACGTGATCTATGGCAAGGAAACATATGTGGGGTGAGGTGTACGAGGCTCTGGTCGATGATCAATGGCCACACAACCCCCATTTTGTCGAAAATAGCCATGAACGACCATTTTCAATAATACCGAAGGCTAACACGTACGAATTTTTGACCAAGAAATGGTCTCCACCAGAAATCCAAGAATGTGATCTATGGCAAGGAAACTTATGTGGGGTGAGGTGTACGAGCCTCTGATCGATGATAAATGGCCACACAACCCCCATTTTTGATGAAAATAGCCATGAACGACCATTTTCAATAATACTAGAGGCTAATACCTACGGATTTTTTTACCAAGAAATGGTCGCCACCAGAAATCCAAGAATGTGATCTATGGCAAGGAAACATATGTGGGGTGAGGTGTATGAGCCTCTGGTTGATGATCAATGGCCACACAACCCCCATTTTTGTCGAAAATAGCCATGAACGACCATTTTCAATAATACCGAAGGCTAACACCTACGGATTTTTGACCAAGAAATGGTCTCCACTAGAAATCCAAGAATATGATCTATGGCATGGAAACATATGTGGGGTGAGGTGTACGAGCCTCTGGTCGATGATCAATGGCCACACAACCCCTATTTTTGTCGAAAATAGCCATGAACAACCATTTTCAATGACACTTAAGGCTAACACCTACGGATTTTTGACCAAGAAATGGTCTCCACCATAAATCCAAGAATGTGATCTATGGCAAGGAAACATATGTGTAGTGAGGTCTATGAGCCTCTGGTCGAATATCAATGGCCACACAACCCCCATTTTTGTGGAAAATAGCCATGAACGACCATTTTCAATAGTACCGAAGGCTAACACATTCGGATTTTTGACCAAAAAATGGTCTCCACCAGAAATCAAAGAATGTGATCTATGGCAAGGAAACATATGTGGGGTGAGGTTTACGAGCCTCTGATTGATGATCATTGGCCACACAACCCCCATTTTTGTCGAAAATAGCCATTAATGACCATTTTCAATAATACCGAAGGCTAACACGTACAAATTTTTGAACAAGAAATGGTCTCCACTAGAAATCCAAGAATGTGATCTATGGCAAGGAAACATATGTGGGGTGAGGTGTATGAGCCTCTGGTCAATGATAAATGGCCACACAACCCCCATTTTAGTCGAAAATAGCCATGAACGACCATTTTCAATAATACTGAAGGCTAACACCAACGAATTTTTGACCAAGAAATGGTCTCCACCAAAAATCCTAGAATGTGTTCTCTGGCAAGAAAACATATGTGGGGTGAAGTGTATGAGCCTCTGGTCGATGATCAATGGCCACACAAACCCCATTTTTGTCGAAAATAGCCATGAACGACCATTTTCAATGAAACTGAAGGCTAACACCTACGGATTTTTGACCAAGAAATGGTCTCCACAATAAATCCAAGAATGTGATCTATGGCAAGGAAACATATGTGTAGTGAGGTGTATGAGCCTTTGGTCGAATATCAATGGCCACACAACCCCCATTTTTGTCGAAAATAGCCATGAACGACCATTTTCAATAGTACCGAAGGCTAAAACATTCAGATTTTTGACCAAGAAATGGTCTCCACCAGAAATCAAAGAATGTGATCTATGGCAAGGAAACATATGTGGGGTGAGGTTTACGAGCCTCTGGTCGATGATCAATGGCCACACAACCCCCATTTTTGTCGAAAATAGCCATGAATGACCATTTTCAATAATACTGAAGGCAAACACGTACAGATTTTTTACCAAGAAATGGTCTCCACCGGAAATCCAAGAATGTGATATATGGCAAGGAAACATATGTGGGGTGAGGTGTACGGGCCTTTGGTCGATGATCATTGGCCACACAACCCCCATTTTTGTCGAAAATAGCCATGAATGACCATATTCAATAATACCGAAGGCTAACACGTACGGATTTTTGACCAAGAAATGGTATCCACCAGAAATCCAAGAATTTGATCTATGGCAAGGAAACATATGTGGGGTGAATTGCACGAGCCTCTGGTCGATGATAAATGGCCACACAACCCCCATTTTATTCGAAAATAGCCATGGACGACCATTTTCAATAATACTGAAGGCTAACACCAACAACTTTTTGACCAAGGAATGGTCTCCTCCAGAAATCCAAGAATGTGATCTATGGAAAGAAAACATATGTGGGGTGAAGTGTACGAGCCTCTGGTCGATGATCAATGGCCACACAACCCCCATATTTGTCGAAAATAGCCATGAACGACCATTTTCAATGACACTAAAGGCTAACGCCTATGGATTTCTGACCAAGAAATGGTCTCCACCATAAATCCAAGAATGTGATCTATGGCAAGGAAACATATGTGTAGTGAGGTGTATGAGCCTTTGGTCGAATATCAATGGCCACACAACCCCCATTTTTGTCGAAAATAGCCATGAACGACCATTTTCAATAGTACCGAAGGCTAAAACATTCAGATTTTTGACCAAGAAATGGTCTCCACCAGAAATCAAAGAATGTGATCTATGGCAAGGAAACATATGTGGGGTGAGGTTTACGAGCCTCTGGTCGATGATCAATGGCAACACAACCCCCATTTTTGTCTAAAATAACCATGAATGACCATTTTCAATAATACTGAAGGCTAACACGTACAGATTTTTGACCAAGAAATGGTCTCCACCGGAAATCCAAGAATGTGATCTATGTCAAGGAAACATATGTGGGGTGTTGGGGACCTTCGGCATCCGAAGGTCCTCAAAAACATGATTTAACAGTGTTTCTGGAGTATAATGTGTGAACAGGTATCTTCGGATTCGTATCGGTACCATAGAGGGAGAAGCTCAAAAGATACGAAGGTTGATACAGCGCCGAAGCTGTGAGCAGGAAAGCTTCGGCATGATCACAGAAAAGGGAACCGACTTAAAGATGAAAAGGCCATTTAGACCTCGATAGATTATTATAAAATTACCATCAAATGTAAAGGGCATGAATGTAATTTTGTATGGATTGTACCCCATGCCTATAAATAGGTGAACAGTACCCCCGTACTGTTCACGCTGACTTGGCATTCACTTTTTGCGTCACGCTTGTATTGTCTTCCTTTCTCGACGAAAGGTACACTTGTAATTCAATTATATTTCCGTCTATGCTTGATAATAATAAATAATCGTTCATATTGTCTTTTATATTCTTCGTCATTATTTAATGAATTTATGAAGGTACGTCTTTCATAACCTTCGTCCGTAAACCATTATATCCTAAGGGAAATAATGCTTCGGAGGACGAAGGACTTTAACGATTAACATTTTCTATGTTGCCTTGTTCTTAACTCTTAGCGTTTGAGAGCAAGTCCCCAACATTGGCGCCCACCTCCGGTGAACTCACTTCCACTTTTTGAGCTTTTCAACACCTTCGGCAAGCATCACCTTCGTCATGCCGCCGAAGAAGGCTTCAGCAGCAGGGGCTGGCACGCTGCAGCCGATGGACCCCAATCAAGACGTCCTTTCTCTTAGAGAGGCACGAAGCCAGAAGAGGAAGGCTGCCAGTCCAACACCTCCGGAGGATGATCTAGATCAGGAAATTCAAAATCTGGAAATCCTTCAGCAGCAGGTTCAACGCAAGAAGGAGAAGATGGCCCGTCTAGCTGATCTTCAGAGACAAATAGATGAAGCTTCCGAAGAGGTTCGTCATCTTGTTCAAGATGATCAAAACCGAAGGCCTCCACGCAGAGAGCTTCACCAGGAAGACTTCCGTAATGAGGATGACTGGTATGACGATTTCCATCATGGAAACTTTGCTTTTGATGATGCTTCTCCTCTTTCAACAGAGTTGCAGGCCACACCTTGGCCATAGACTTACAAGCCACCTCAGCTCCCCGTATATGACGGTCACTCAGACCCTAAGCAATTCCTCATGAGCTATGAAGCAACCATATCTTCGTATGGTGGCAATACGGCAGTCATGGCAAAATCTTTTGTCATGGCTGTCAGGAGCGTTGCTCAGACTTGGTACTCTTCTCTTCGGCCAGGGACAATCACTTCTTGGCAGAAATTGAAAGATATGCTGATAACTAGCTTTCAAGGGTTTCAGACGAAGCCGGTCACTGCTCAGGCTCTCTTCCAGTGTACTCAGGACCATGAAGAGTACCTTCAGGCATATGTCCGAAGGTTTCTACGATTGAGGGCACAGGCGCCAACGGTGCCCAATGAGATAGTCATTGAGGCCATGATCAAGGGGCTTCGGCCGGGGCCTTCAGCGCAATATTTTGCCAGGAAGCCACCACAGACGTTGGAGAAGCTGCTACAGAAGATGGACGAATACATTCGGGCTGACAATGATTTCCGCCAAAGAAGGGAGGAAGCATTCAGATTTTCTGAAATGACCAGGGGCTTCGGAGGAAGGTTTTACCCGAGGCATGTCAGGTCAATTCACAATTCCACTCAGAATGATGATAAAGGGAGTCAGCAGCAAAGGCCACAATACTCCTCACAAGCTTCGGGGCAACAACAAAGCTCCTTCCGACCACCAGCTCCAAGAGGCAGAGGCGCCAGGGGCTTCGGAGGAAGATTTTGCGATCAACCGAGAAGAATCTTTTGCTTATTCTGCGGTGAGAACAAAGGCCATACTACCAGGATGTGCCATGTTACCATTCAGAAGCAAAAGGAAATAGCTGAAGCAGCAGCACAACAAGCTCAGCCGAAGCAGGTCATGCATACAGTTTCGTATCATTCGCCCTACATCCCAGAATATGTGGGCAATCATCCTGCAGTTTCTGTTGCTTCGGCAAGTCAGCCTCAAGCTTCCTGGCAACAGCCTCCGCCTCCACCTCCATTGCAACAAGGCCAGCAGCCAGAAGGGAGCCAGTATACTCCACACCAGAGGGACTTCAGAGAGCAGTCCGAAGCTCGTACAGTCAATAGCACTGTGCCAGAATCAAAGCACATCTATTGACGAATATCCTACTTTGATAGCAGTCTTTTCCATTTAGTTCTATTTTCTGTGTAATGAAGTACATTTCAGTTTTCATGTAATAGTTTCGTGGTTTGTTATAAGGGAAATCTATTTTTTCCACACGCTTAAGTTGCCGAAGCTTGAAAGTTTGCGGAGGACTTTCGAATTATTAAAAATCCTTCGAAGTAACAAAAAGTCGTTCTAAGGAACGCAGAGTAAGTTGCTGAAGTTACAAAAAGCCGTTCCAAAGGGAGCGCAGTGTAAGTTTTTTGCTCCAAAGACGTTCCCAAGGGAATGCAGAGCATACAGCGAAAAGTCAACGCTGATACCGCCTAAGTAAAAGGCGAAGAAGCTCCAAAGACGTTCCTAAGGGAATGCAGAGCTTATACCGCCTAAGTAAAAGGTGAAGAAGCTCCAAAGTCGTTCCTAAGGGAATGCAGAGCTTACAGCGAAAAGTCAGCGCTGATACAAAAATATTGTGTGGGGATATGTGTGTATCTTCGGAACAAAAGTCAACTACATAACATAACATCATCACATCATTTTGCATAGCATAAGCATCATACATCATGTTGCATATGGCACAAGAAGGGGACACAATACTGATCTTCGGAAGTATGATTTGAAAAAGTGAAAATCGTGCTAAGTCACAAGGGGATACAATATTGATCTTCGGCATATAGCTTCGGAGAATGTTTTCACGAAACTTGGATATTCTTCATCAGAGCACTACGGACATTGTTGTGATGCATAAAAGTTTTTCTATCTTCACGAAGCATGAAAAGAAGGGAAGGTGTTTTTTCGTCAAAGACTCAAAAAGCGGTACGTGTGAAGTTTCATGCATCGTAAAGAATTGAGCAATAAAAAGGGTATTTTACATTCAGGATTACAAAATATTACAATTCAGAAGTTTAATTTACAATAGCGTTCAATTTTCTCTTAGAACAACTTCTGCAGCCTCATTTAGGAGTCGATTGACGACTTCGTCCATAATTGCTTCGGCCATCTTTTTGATTTCATCGTCTCCTTTCGGCTGAGGGCCTGGAGACGCTTCGGCAGGATCTGAAGGACAGGACACGGCTATGCTGCTATTACAAACGGCAAACGAAGCTTAAAACCAAAAGTTACAACACAATGCAAACTATTAATTAATACCTAATTGACCTTCGGGCTCTGCGCTCTTTTCAGTAGCCTTAGCCACTTCTCTAGCATCGTGAATGCCCTTTTCACTTCTTTGAATAATTTCTCCTGCCATTTCTCGGCCACCATTTTCCCAGATATCAGTGAAAAACTTTCCACTAATCATGCTTGCTTCGGCCGAAGGGTCTCTTGCGTCTTCAAAGGATAAAGCAGCTTCGGATTGTGCTAAGACTTTTACGTGTTCGCAGCCCTTCTTCTCTAAAATAGTGGCAATTCCTCTGGCCCCAGAGAAAGCACATATATCCCCACGGCTATTTAAAATTTCTTCGAAGGCTTCAGCTTCGTGGCCGATCCATTCAATGGGACCTTCGGGATTGCCTCTTATAAAGTTTTCTTCACTCGAGAAGGCGCCGACTCTGGCGAAGCTAGCTTTCAACTTTTTAACACATTCTATAGATTTGTTATAGCATTTCTTCTTGAATGAACGAAGCTCTTCAACAGTCGCTTCTAAGTGGTTTGCCCATTGGTCGCTGATTTCCCGCCTTGTTTCTTCGAGTATACGTTCTTCCTTGGCTTTGGCCAGTTGTTTCCGAAGGTCTTCAATCTCGCGCTTTTGAGCTTCAGCTTGACCCTTGAAAGCAGCTTCGTCTTCCTTTATTTTATTTAGCAATGAATGCAATATTTTATCTTTTTCAAGACCTTCGTTCCTCAGTTCAATTACTTCGGAACAAAGGTTGCTCAGGGCTATAGTACACCCTTCGTCTTCAGCATATTTTTGTGCCCTAAGGGCATTGCTAAGTATCAGGCCCTGCAAAGAAAAACATGTGTGTTTCAATAAATTTAAACAAACAAAAGATTTTTTGGTCTCATTAAAGAATGCAAGGATCCCATTTGTTGCACCTTTAAGCTATTGTAAGCCAGGCTGTCGGCCAGATCGTTCTTCGACAGCACCGAGAGCCCGTCTTCTAGGGTGGGGAATCCGAAGCTCTTGCTCATCTCCCGGCAAACAGAAATTTCCTTACTGTCAGGGAGACAATACAAGAAGTCTTCTTCTCCACTACCATTGAATATTAACGCCCCCTTTGGATACTTCAGTTTTTGGGCATAGTGCTGGGCTTCTTGCTCTTCTTTTTCTGATAGTTTTTTCCCCGAAGCATGACGAACAATGTAATCACGAACTTTGGAGGTAGCTTCGGGGACAATGTCAACCATTTCCTCAACAGAAATTGGCTTTGTTATTTTTTCCTCCTCAGTTTCCAAGGATTTTATCTTTACGGGCTCTGAGGACCCAGCTTCGGCTTCAGTCCCTTGCTCTGGAGTTTTGTTATCAGAAGTTTCAGTTGTCATTTCAGGAATGACAGCAACCTTCTTCGGAGGTGTGCTTGAAGATTTAATTGTTTCTAGTACATCTAGCACATTGGCCATTCTCCTTCTTTTTGGAGTCATTGCTGCCACTTTTTGATTTTTTATTGTTGTCTCGACATTTGCTGCAGGACTCATAATTTCTGGTACCTTTTCTTCAGTTGGTTTTTCCATTTCTGCAATTTTTTCTGTGGATGGCGCTTCGGCCACTTCTTTGGTTTCCGCCAACAAAACCTTCGGTTCTTCCAGTTCTGTCTTTCTCGGCGTTTCGGTTGTCTCTGCAGCTGTTGGCGGCGTGGCTGGGTTGGTTGGCTTTTCAGCCTCGGTGGCCGAAGAAGGTTTTCCGGAAAACTCCGGCACCAAGGCTGGTTCGATGTAACGTGGCCGGTGCGTGAGGACCTTTATCTTCTTTCTTTCCGGTTCTGGCTCGCTAGGAGCAGTTGCAGCTTCTTCTTTTGCAGAAGTTGTGTTTTTTCTTTTCTGCCTTCGGACGGGGTAGCAATAGTCAGGGTAAACAAACCCAATTGCATCAAATACCCGATTCAGCCTTTTCTTTTTTCGGCCTCCGAAGGCTGCTGCCATCGCAGTATCTTCAGCCTTCGAATAGACACCAAGCAGCTCATCACTTAAATTTTCAATACTCTTTAACCAGTCGTCATCTGGCTCAGCAAATTTATCTCCAAACTTGAAGGTGTATTTCAGTCTCACAAGTCTACCTTCGTCGGCCTCTTTTATGGTTTCTTGTGGCATTTCCCATTTCTCCGCAAGAGGCCACACCCGGAAGGCAATATGCTCTTGTACTAAATCTCTTGTTCCAATAAAAGAGCAGATAACGCCGAAGGCACTCTGGCATTCTTCGGCAGCTTCACTCATTTCCACCTTCGGCCTACGAAGGCCGAAGCTTTGCCAAATAGGACGCATGATTATACCTTTGATATCTTCTCGTGCTGATAGGTCATTCTTCACATAAAACCATTCTGTCATCCAATCGCCGGGCCATCTCTTCCGAAAGGTTGGTACGGGACAGCTTGCCCCGGACCGAGAGACGAAACTGTAGCAACCAAAGTTGTTATGGTACTGTTCTTTGCCCCAAGGTTTTGTTTCATATAACAATTCGTGTATATTACAGAAGCTTTTTGCATCAGGCTTCAGACCTTGGCTTCTCGCGGCCCACACAAAGATATTTAGCCTTATAATTGCCTCGGGAGTAAGTTGATGAAGATAGACTTCGAAGATTTTTAACACCTCCACAACGAAGCTACTTAAGGGAAATCGTAGCCCAGCTTTCAGAAAGCTTCGGTACACTACGACTTCATTTTCTTTGGGGTGTGGACAAGTCTTTTCCCCTTCGTCGGCCCTCACAATGGACAAATCCCGAAAATACCTTCCTCTCATGTTGACGAGATGATTCTCTTTGATAGTTGATTTACCATAAACTGAATGGCTTGGTCGCCAGGGACGATCTTCGGAGTCTTTGCTACCACTGTCCACATCATAACTGTCACTGTCATCAGTATCCTCAGACAAGCCTTCCAAAATTTCCTTGGTAATTTTTTCCGTGTTCGTCTTCGACATTGCTATAAGAAACCCCAAGTTTTTCTCTTCATCAAGAGTCAGCTTCGTCTCAGCAACAGCCTTCTTAGCAGCTTCAGACATCTTCGGAAACACTAAAAAACTGTTTTCAAAGCCGAAGCTTCAAAACTAAAAGCTCAGCAAATCTTAGTGCACAAAAGCTAAAAATTGAGTAAGCGGGAGTGGTTGGCCAGAAAGCGTGCCAAATGAGTTTGCGGTATGACTGTATTTATACGCTCGGTGCGTTGAAAATTGAAAGACCCCACTTGTCAGTGAATGTTGCTATTCTAGCAAAGGGAAGGTGTTTTTTCGGACCTTCGGCGTAAAGCCTTCGTCCATATCGCAATCTAAATTTATTATTTCGAACAAATTAATATTGCAAGGGGCTACTGTTGGGGACCTTCGGCATCCGAAGGTCCTCAAAAACATGATTTAACAGTGTTTCTGGAGTATAATGTGTGAACAGGTATCTTCGGATTCGTATCGGTACCATAGAGGGAGAAGCTCAAAAGATACGAAGGTTGATACAGCGCCGAAGCTGTGAGCAGGAAAGCTTCGGCATGATCACAGAAAAGGGAACCGACTTAAAGATGAAAAGGCCATTTAGACCTCGATAGATTATTATAAAATTATCATCAAATGTAAAGGGCATGAATGTAATTTTGTATGGATTGTACCCCATGCCTATAAATAGGTGAACAGTACCCCCGTACTGTTCACGCTGACTTGGCATTCACTTTTTGCGTCACGCTTGTATTGTCTTCCTTTCTCGACGAAAGGTACACTTGTAATTCAATTATATTTCCGTCTATGCTTGATAATAATAAATAATCGTTCATATTGTCTTTTATATTCTTCGTCATTATTTAATGAATTTATGAAGGTACGTCTTTCATAACCTTCGTCCGTAAACCATTATATCCTAAGGGAAATAATGCTTCGGAGGACGAAGGACTTTAACGATTAACATTTTCTATGTTGCCTTGTTCTTAACTCTTAGCATTTGAGAGCAAGTCCCCAACATGGGGTGAGGTGTACGAGCCTTTGGTCGATGATCATTGGCCACACAACCCCCATTTTGGTCGAAAATAGCCATGAATGACCATATTCAATAATACCGAAGGCTAACACGTACGGATTTTTGACCAAGAAATGGTCTCCACCAGAAATCCAAGAATGTGATCTATGGTAAGGAAACATATGTGGGGTGAATTGCACGAGCCTCTGGTCGATGATAAATGGCCACACAACCCCCATTTTAGTCGAAAATAGCCATGAACGACCATTTTCAATAATACTGAAGGCTAACACCAACAGATTTTTGACCAAGGAATGGTCTCCTCCAAAAATCCAAGAATGTGATCTATGGAAAGAAAACATATGTGGGGTGAAGTGTACGAGCCTCTGGTCGATGATCAATGGCCACACAACCCCCATTTTTGTCGAAAATAGCCATGAACGACCATTTTCAATGACACTAAAGGCTAACACCTATGGATTTCTGACCAAGAAATGGTCTCCACCATAAATCCAAGAATGTGATCTATGGCAAGGAAACATATGTGTAGTGAGGTGTATGAGGCTCTGGTCGAAGATCAATGGCCACACAACCCCCATTTTTGTCGAAAATAGCCATGAATGACCATTTTCAAAAATACCAAAGGCTAACACATTCGGAATTTTGCCCAAGAAATGGTCTCCACCAGAAATCCAAGAATGTGATCTATGGCAAGGAAACATATGTGGGATGAGGTGTACGAGCCTCTGGTCGATTATCAATGGCCACACAACCCCCATTTTGCCGAAAATAGCCATGAACGACCATTTTCAATAATACCGAAGGCTAACACGTACGAGTTTTTGACCAAGAAATGGTCTCCACCAGAAATCCAAGAATGTGATCTATGGCAAGGAAACATATGTGGGGTGAGGTTTATGAGCCTCTAGTCGATGATAAATGGCCACACAACCCCCATTTTTTATGAAAATAGCCATGAGCGACCATTTTCAATAATACTAGAGGCTAACACCTACGGATTTTTGTGCAAGAAATGGTCTCCACCAGAAATCCAAGAATGTGATCTATGGCAAGGAAACATATGTGGGGTGAGGTGTATGAGCCTCTGGTCGATGATCAATGGCCACACAACCCCTATTTTTGTCGAAAATAGCCATGAACGACCATTTTCAATAATACCGAAGGCTAACACCTACGGATTTTTGACCAAGAAATGGTCTCCACCAGAAATCCAAGAATGTGATCTGCGGCAAGGAAACATATGTGGGGTGAGGTGTATGAGCCTCTGGTCGACGATCAATGGCCACACAACCCTAATTTTTGTCGAAAATAGCCATGAACGGCCATTTTCAATGACACTGAAGGCTAACACCTACTGATTTTTGACCAAGAAATGGTCTCCACCATAAATCTAAGAATGTGATCTATGGCAAGGAAACATATGTGTAGTGAGGTGTATGAGCCTCTGGTCGAAGATCAATGGCCACACAACCCCCATTTTTGTCGAAAATAGCCATGAATGACCATTTTCAAAAATACCAAAGGCTAACACATTTGGATTTTTGCCCAAGAAATGGTTTCCACCAGAAATCCAAGAATGTGATCTATGGCAAGGAAAAATATGTGGGGTGAGGTGTACGAGCCTCTGGTCGATGATCAATGGCCACACAACCCCCATTTTGCCGAAAATAGCCATGAACGACCATTTTCAATAATACCGAAGGCTAACACGTACGAGTTTTTGACCAAGAAATGGTCTCCACCAGAAATCCAAGAATGTGATCTATGGCAAGGAAACATATGTGGGGTGAGGTTTATGAGCCTCTAGTCGATGATAAATGGCCACACAACCCCCATTTTTTATGAAAATAGCCATGAGCGACCATTTTCAATAATACTAGAGGCTAACACCTACGGATTTTTGACCAAGAAATGGTCTCCACCAGAAATCCAAGAATGTGATCTATGGCAAGGAAACATATGTGGGGTGAGGTGTATGAGCCTCTGGTCGATGATCAATGGCCACACAACCCCCATTTTTGTCGAAAAGAGCCATGAACGACCATTTTCAATAATACCGAAGGCTAACACCTACGGATTTTGACCAAGAAATGGTCTCCACCAGAAATCCAAGAATGTGATCTACGGCAAGGAAACATATGTGGGGTGAGGTGTATGAGCCTCTGGTCGACGATCAATGGCCACACAACGCTAATTTTTGTCAAAAATAGCCAAGAACGACCATTTTCAATTACACTGAAGGCTAACACCTATGGATTTTTGACCAAGAAATGGTCTCCACCATAAATCCAAGAATGTGATCTATGGCATGGAAACATATGTGTAGTGAGGTGTATGAGCCTCTGGTCGAAGATCAATGGCCACACAACCCCCATTTTTGTCGAAAATAGCCATGAATGACCATTTTCAAAAATACCAAAGGCTAACACATTCGCATTTTTGCCCAAGAAATGGTCTCCACCAGAAATCCAAGAATGTGATATATGGCAAGGAAACATATGTGGGGTGAGGTGTACGAGCCTCTGGTCGATGATCAATGGCCACACAACCCCCATTTTGCCGAAAATAGCCATGAACGACCATTTTCAATAATACCGAAGGCTAACACGTACGAGTTTTTGACCAAGAAATGGTCTCCACCAGAAATCCAAGAATGTGATCTATGGCAAGGAAACATATGTGGGGTGAGGTTTATGAGCCTCTAGTCGATGATAAATGGCCACACAACCCCCATTTTTTATGAAAATAGCCATGAACAACCATTTCCAATAATACTAGAGGCTAAGACCTACGGATTTTTGACCAAGAAATGGTATCCACCAGAAATCCAAGAATGTGATCTATGGCAAGGAAACATATGTGGGGTGAGGTGTATGAGCCTCTGGTCGATGATCAATGGCCACACAACCCCCATTTTTGTCGAAAATAGCCATGAATGACCATTTTCAATAATACCGAAGGCTAACACCTACGGATTTTTGACCAATAAATGGTCTCCACCAGAATTCCAAGAATGTGATCTATGACAAGGAAACATATGTGGGGTGAGGTGTATGAGCCTCTGGTCGACGATCAATGGCCACACAACCCCAATTTTTGTCGAAAATAGCCATGAACGACCATTTTCAATGACACTAAAGGCTAACACCTACGGATTTTTGACCAAGAAATGGTCTCCACCATAAATCCAAGAATGTGATCTATGGCAAGGAAACATATGTGTAGTGAGGTGTATGAGCCTCTGGTCGAAGATCAATGGCCACACAACCGCCATTTTTGTCGAAAATAGCCATGAATGACCATTTTCAAAAATACCAAAGGACATTCGGATTTTTGCCCAAGAAATGGTCTCCACCAGAAATCCAAGAATGTGATCTATGGCAAGGAAACATATGTGGGGTGAGGTGTACGAGCCTCTGGTCGATGATCAATGGCCACACAACCCCCATTTTGCCGAAAATAGCCATGAACGACCATTTTCAATAATACCGAAGGCTAACATGTACGAGTTTTTGACCAAGAAATGGTCTCCACCAGAAATCTAAGAATGTGATCTATGGCAAGGAAACATATGTGGGGTGAGGTTTCTGAGCCTCTAGTCAATGATAAATGGCCACACAACCCCCATTTTTTATGAAAATAGCCATGAGCGACCATTTTCAATAATACTAGAGGCTAACACCTACGGATTTTTGACCAAGAAATGGTCTCCACCAGAAATCCAAGAATGTGATCTATGGCAAGGAAACATATGTGGGGTGAGGTGTATGAGCCTCTGGTCGATGATCAATGGCCACACAACCCCCATTTTTGTCGAAAAGAGCCATGAACGACCATTTTTAATAATACCGAAGGCTAACACCTACGGATTTTTGATCAAGAAATGGTCTCCACCAGAAATCCAAGAATGTGATCTACGGCAAGGAAACATATGTGGGGTGAGGTGTATGACCCTCTGGTTGACGATCAATGGCCACACAACCCTAATTTTTGTCGAAAATAGCCATGAACGACCATTTTCAATGACACTGAAGGCTAACACCTATGGATTTTTTACCAAGAAATGGTCTCCACCATAAATCCAAGAATGTGATCTATGGCAAGGAAACATATGTGTAGTGAGGTGTATGAGCCTCTGGTCGAAGATCAATGGCCACACAACCCCCATTTTTGTCGAAAATAGCCATGAATGACCATTTTCAAAAATACCAAAGGCTAACACATTTGGATTTTTGCCCAAGAAATGGTCTCCACCAGAAATCCAAGAATGTGATATATGGCAAGGAAACATATGTGGGGTGAGGTGTACGAGCCTCTGGTCGATGATCAATGGCCACACAACCCCCATTTTGCCGAAAATAGCCATGAACGACCATTTTCAATAATATCGAAGGCTAACACGTACGAGTTTTTGACCAAGAAATGGTCTCCACCAGAAATCCAAGAATGTGATCTATGGCAAGGAAACATATGTCGGGTGAGGTTTATGAGCCTCTAGTCGATGATAAATGGCCACACAACCCCCATTTTTTATGAAAATAGCCATGAACAACCATTTCCAATAATACTAGAGGCTAACACCTACGGATTTTTGACCAAGAAATGGTATCCACCAGAAATCCAAGAATGTGATCTATGGCAAGGAAACATATGTGGGGTGAGGTGTATGAGCCACTGGTCGATGATCAATGGCCACACAACCCCCATTTTTGTCGAAAATAGCCATGAACGACCATTTTCAATAATACCGAAGGCTAACACCTACGGATTTTTGACCAATAAATGGTCTCCACCAGAATTCCAAGAATGTGATCTACGGCAAGGAAGCATATGTGGGGTGAGGTGTATGAGCCTCTGGTCGACGATCAATGGCCACACAACCCTAATTTTTGTCGAAAATAGCCATGAACGACCATTTTCAATGACACTGAAGGCTAACACCTACGGATTTTTGACCAAGAAATGGTCTCCACCATAAATCCAAGAATGTGATCTATGGCAAGGAAACATATGTGTAGTGAGGTGTATGAGCCTCTGGTCGAAGATCAATGGCCACACAATCGCCATTTTTGTCGAAAATAGCCATGAATGACCATTTTCAAAAATACCAAAGGACATTCGGATTTTTGCCCAAGAAATGGTCTCCACCAGAAATCCAAGAATGTGATCTATGGCAAGGAAACATATGTGGGGTGAGGTGTACGAGCCTCTGGTCGATGATCAATGGCCACACAACCCCCATTTTGACGAAAATAGCCATGAACGACCATTTTCAATAATACCGAAGGCTAACACGTACGAGTTTTTGACCAAGAAATGGTCTCCACCAAAAATCCAAGAATGTGATCTATGGCAAGGAAACATATGTGGGGTGAAGTTTATGAGCCTCCAGTCGATGATAAATGGCCACACAACCCCCATTTTTTATGAAAATTGCCATGAGCGACCATTTTCAATAATACTAGAGGCTAACACCTACGGTATTTTGACCAAGAAATGGTCTCCACCAGAAATCCAAGAATGTGATCTATGGCAAGGAAACATATATGGGGTGAGGTGTATGAGCCTCTGGTCAATGATCAATGGCCACACAACCCCCATTTTTGTCGAAAATAGCCATGAACGACCATTTTCAATAATACCAAAGGCTAACACCTACGGATTTTTGACGAAGAAATGGTCTCCACTAGAAATCCAAGAATGTGATCTACGGCAAGGAAACATATGTGGGGTGAGGTGTATGAGCCTCTGGTCGACGATCAATGGCCACACAACCCTAATTTTTGTCGAAAATAGCCATGAACGACCATTTTCAATGACACTGAAGGCTAACACCTACGGATTTTTGACCAAGAAATGGTCTCCACCATAAATCCAAGAATGTGATCAATGGCAAGGAAACATATGTGTAGTGAGGTGTATGAGCCTCTGGTCCAATATCAATGGCCACACAACCCCCATTTTTGTCAAAAATAGCCATGAACAACCATTTTCAATAGTTCCAAAGGCTAACACATTCGGATTTTTGACCAAGAAATGGTCTCCACCAGAAATCAAAGAATGTGATCTATGGCAAGGAAACATATGTGGGGTGAGGTGTACGAGCCTTTGGTCGATGATCAATGGCCACACAACCCCCATTTTTGTCGAAAATAGCCATGAATGACCATTTTCAATAATACCGAAGGCTAACACGTACGAATTTTTGACCATGAAATGGTCTCCACCAGAAATCCAAGAATGTGATCTATGGCAAGGAAACATATGTGGGGTGAGGTGTACGAGCCTCTGGTCGATGATAAATGGCCACACAACCCCCATTTTCAATAATACCGAAGGCTAACACGTATGGATTTTTGACCAAGAAATGGTCCCCACCAGAAATCCAAGAATGTGATCTATGGCAAGAAAACATATGAGGGGTGAAGTGTACGAGCCTCTGGTCGATGATCAATGGCCACACAAACCCCATTTTTGTCGAAAATAGCCATGAACGACCATTTTCAATGACACTGAACGCTAACACATACGGAATTTTGACCAAGAAATGGTCTCCACCATAAATCCAAGAATGTGATCTATGGAAAGGAAACATGTGTAGTGAGGTGTATGAGCCTTTGGTCGAATATCAATGGCCACACAACCCCCATTTTTGTCGAAAATAGCCATGAACGACCATTTTCAATAGTACCGAAGGCTTTATTCAGATTTTTGACCAAGAAATGGTCTCCAGCAGAAATCAAAGAATGTGATCTAGGGCAAGGAAACATATGTGGGGTGAGGTTTACGAGCCTCTGGTCGATGATCAATGGCCACACAACCCCCATTTTTGTCGAAAATAGCCATGAATGACCATTTTCAATAATACTGAAGGCTAACACGTACAGATTTTTGGCCAATAAATGGTCTCCACCAGAAATCCAAGAAAGTGATCTATGGCAAGGAAACATATGTGGGGTGAGGTGTACGAGCCTCTGGTCGATGATAAATGGCCACACAACCCCCATTTTAGTCGAAAATAGCCATGAACGACCATTTTCAATAATACCGAAGGCTAACACCAACGGTTTTTTGACTAAGAAATGGTCTCCACCAGAAATCCAAGAATGTGATCTATGGCAAGAAAACCTATGTGGGGTGAAGTGTACGAGCCTCTGGTCGATGATCAATGGCCACACAACCCCCATTTTTGTCGGAAATAGCCATGAACGACCATTTTCAATGACACTGAAGGCTAACACCTACGGATTTTTGACCAAGAAATGGTCTCAACCATAAATCCAAGAATGTCATCTATGGCAAGGAAACATATGTGTAGTGAGGTGTATGAGCCTCTGGTCAAAGATCAATGGCCACATAACCCCCATTTTTGTCGAAAATAGCCATGAACGACCATTTTCAATAATACCGAAGGTTAACACCTACATATTTTTGACCAAGAAATGGTCTCCACCATAAATCCAAGAATGTGATCTATGGCAAGGAAACATATGTGGGGTGAGGTGTATGGGCCTCTGGTCGATGATCAATGGCCACACAACGCCCATTTTTGTCGAAAATAGCGATCAACGACCATTTTCAATAATATAGAAGGCTAAGACTTATGGATTTTTGACCAAGAAATGGTCTCCACCAGAAATCCGAGAATGCGATCTATGCAAGGAAACATATGTGGGGTGAGGTGTATGAGCCTCTGGTCGATGATAAATGGCCACACAACCCCCATTTTAGACGAAAATAGCCATGAACGACCATTTTCAATAATACCGAAGGCTAACACCAACGGATTCTTGACCAAGAAATGGTCTCCACCAGAAATCCAAGAATGTGATCAATGGCAAGAAAACATATGTGGGGTAAAGTGTACGAGCCTCTGGTCGATGATCAATGGCCACACAACCCCCATTTTTGTCGAAAATAGCCATGAACGACCATTTTCAATGAAACGGAAGGCTAACACCTACAGATTTTTGACCAAGAAATGGTCTCCACAATAAATCCAAGAATGTGATATATGGCAAGGAAACATATGTGAGGTGAGGTGTACGAGCCTCTGGTCGATGATAAATGGCCACACAACCCCCATTTTTTATGAAAATAGCCATGAACGACCATTTTCAATAATACCGAAGGCTAACTCCTACGAATTTTTGACCAAGAAATGGTCTCCACCAGAAATCCAAGAATCTGATCTATGGCAAGGAAACATACGTGGGGTGAGGTGTATGAGGCTCTGGTCGATGATCAATGGCCACACAACCCCCATTTTTGTCGAAAATAGCCATGAACGACCATTTTCAATGACACTGAAGGCTAACACCTACGGATTTTTGACCAAGAAATGGTCTCCACCATAAATCCAAGAATGTGATCATTGGCAAGGAAACATATGTGTAGTGAGGTGTATGAGCCTCTGGTCCAATATCAATGGCCACACAACCCCCATTTTTGTCGAAAATAGCCATGAACAACCATTTTCAATAGTTCCAAAGGCTAACACATTCGGATTTTTGACCAAGAAATGATCTCCACCAGAAATCAAAGAATATGATCTATGGCAAGGAAACATATGTGGGGTGAGGTGTACGAGCCTTTGGTCGATGATCAATGGCCACACAACCCCCATTTTTGTCGAAAATAGCCATGAATGACCATTTTCAATAATACCGAAGGCTAACACGTACGAATTTTTGACCATGAAATGGTCTCCACCAGAAATCCAAGAATGTGATCTATGGCAAGGAAACATATGTGGGGTTAGGTGTACGAGCTTCTGGTCGATGATAAATGGCCACACAACCCCCATTTTCAATAATACCGAAGGCTAACACGTATGGATTTTTGACCAAGAAATGGTCCCCACCAGAAATCCAAGAATGTGATCTATGGCAAGAAAACATATGAGGGGTGAAGTGTACGAGTCTCTGGTCGATGATCAATGGCCACACAAACCACATTTTTGTCGAAAATAGCCATGAACGACCATTTTCAATGACACTGAACGCTAACACATACGGAATTTTGACCAAGAAATGGTCTCCACCATAAATCCAAGAATGTGATCTATGGAAAGGAAACATGTGTAGTGAGGTGTATGAGCCTTTAGTCGAATATCAATGGCCACACAACCCCCATTTTTGTCGAAAATAGCTATGAACGACCATTTTCAATAGTACCGAAGGCTAAAATATTCAGATTTTTGACCAAGAAATGGTCTCCAGCAGAAATCAAAGAATGTGATCTATGGCAAGGAAACATATGTGGGGTGAGGTTTACGAGCCTCTGGTCGATGATCAATGGCCACACAACCCCCATTTTTGTCGAAAATAGCCATGAATGACCATTTTCAATAATACTGAAGGCTAACACGTACAGATTTTTGGCCAATAAATGGTCTCCACCAGAAATCCAAGAAAGTGATCTATGGCAAGGAAACATATGTGGGGTGATGTGTACGAGCCTCTGGTCGATGATGAATGGCCACACAACCCCCATTTTAGTCGAAAATAGCCATGAACGACCATTTTCAATAATACCGAAGGCTAACACCAACGGATTTTTGACTAAGAAATGGTCTCCACCAGAAATCCAAGAATGTGATCTATGGCAAGAAAACCTATGTGGGGTGAAGTGTACGAGCCTCTGGTCGATGATCAATGGCCACACAATCCCCATTTTTGTCGGAAATAGCCATGAACGACCATTTTCAATGACACTAAAGGCTAACACCTACGGATTTTTGACCAAGAAATGGTCTCCATCATAAATCCAAGAATGTCATCTATGGCAAGGAAACATATGTGTAGTAAGGTGTATGAGCCTCTGGTCAAAGATCAATGGCCACATAACCCCCATTTTTGTCGAAAATAGCCATGAACGACCATTTTCAATAATACCGAAGGTTAACACCTACATATTTTATACCAAGAAATGGTCTCCACCATAAATCCAAGAATGTGATCTATGGCAAGGAAACATATGTGGGGTGAGGTGTATGGGCCTCTGGTCGATGATCAATGGCCACACAACGCCCATTTTTGTCGAAAATAGCGATCAACGACCATTTTCAATAATATAGAAGGCTAAGAGTTATGGATTTTTGACCAAGAAATGGTCTCCACCAGAAATCCGAGAATGTGATCTATGCAAGGAAACATATGTGGGGTGAGGTGTATGAGCCTCTGGTCGATGATAAATGGCCACACAACCCCCATTTTAGACGAAAATAGCCATGAACGACCATTTTCAATAATACCGAAGGCTAACACCAACGGATTCTTGACCAAGAAATGGTCTCCACCAGAAATCCAAGAATGTGATCAATGGCAAGAAAACATATGTGGGGTAAAGTGTACGAGCCTCTGGTCGATGATCAACGGCCACACAACCACCATTTTTGTCGAAAATAGCCATGAATGACCATTTTCAATGAAACGGAAGGCTAACACCTACAGATTTTTGACCAAAAAATGGTCTCCACCATAAATCCAAGAATGTGATATATGGCAAGGAAACATATGTGAGGTGAGGTGTACGAGCCTCTGGTCGATGATAAATGGCCACACAACCCCCATTTTTTATGAAAATAGCCATGAACGACCATTTTCAATAATACCGAAGGCTAACTCCTACGAATTTTTGACCAAGAAATGGTCTCCACCAGAAATCCAAGAATGTGATCTATGGCAAGGAAACATACGTGGGGTGAGGTGTATGAGGCTCTGGTCGATGATCAATGTCCACACAACCCCCATTTTTGTCGAAAATAGCCATGAACGACCATTTTCAATGACACCGAAGGCTAACACCTACGGATTTTTGACCAAGAAATGTTCTCCACCAGAAATCCAAGAACGTGATCTATGGCAAGGAAGCATATGTGGGGTGAGGTGTATGAGCCTCTGGTCGATGATCAATGGCCACACAACCCCCATTTTTGTCGAAAATAGCCATGAATGACCATTTTCAATGACACTGAAGGCTAACACCTACGGATTTTTGACCAAGAAATGGTCTCCACCAGAAATCCAAGAATGTGATCTATGGCAAGGAAACATATGTGCGGTGAGGTGTATGGGCCTCTGGCCGATGATCAATGGCCACACAACGCCCATTTTTGTCGAAATTAGCGATCAACGACCATTTTCAATAATACCGAAGGCTAACACGTATGGATTTTTGACCAAGAAATGGCTCCACCAGAAATCCGAGAATGTGATCTATGGCAAGGAAACATATGTGGGGTGAGGTGTACGAGCCTCTGGTCGATGATCAATGGCCACACAACCCCCATTTTTGTCGAAAATAGCCATGAGTGACCATTTTCAATGACACTGAAGGCTAACACATACGGAATTTTGACCAAGAAATGGTCTCCACCATAAATCCAAGAATGTGATCTATGGCAAGGAAACATATGTTTAGTGAGGTGTATGAGCCTCTGGTCGAAGATCAATGGCCACAACACCCATTTTTGTCGAAAATAGCCATGAATGACCATTTTCAATAATACCGAAGGCTAACACATTCAGGTTTTTGCCCAAGAAATGGTCTCCACCAGAAATCCAAGAATGTGATCTATGGCAAGGAAACATATGTGGGGTGAGGTGTACGAGTCTCTGGTCGATGATCAATGGCCACACAACCCTCATTTTTGTCGAAAATAGCCATGAACGACCATTTTCAATGACACTGAAGGCTAACACTCACGGATTTTTGACCAAGAAATGGTCTCCACCATAAATCCAAGAATGTGATCTATGGCAAGGAAACATATGTGTAGTGAGGTGTATGAGCCTCTGGTCGAATATCAATGGCCACACAACACTTATTTTTGTCGAAATAGCCATGAACGACCATTTTCAATAGTACCGAAGGCTAACACATTCGGATTTTTGACCAAGAAATGGTCTCCACCAGAAATCAAAGAATGTGATCTATGGCAAGGAAATATATGTGGGGTGAGGTTTATGAGCCTCTGGTCGATGATCAATGGCCACACAACCCCCATTTTTGTCGAAAATCGCCATGAATGACCATTTTCAATAATACCGAAGGCTAACATGTACGGATTTTTGACCAAGAAATGGTCTCCACCAGAAATCCAAGAATGTGATCTATGGCAAGGAAACATATGTGGGTTGAGGTGTACAAGCCTCTGGTCGATGATTAATGGCCACACAACCCCCATTTCAGACGAAAATAGCCATGAACGACCATTTTCAATAATACCGAAGGCTAACACCAACGGATTCTTGACCAAGAAATGGTCTCCACCAGAAATCCAAGAATGTGATCAACGGCAAGAAAACATATGTGGGGTAAAGTGTACGAGCCTCTGGTCGATGATCAATGGCCACGCAACCCCCATTTTAGACGAAAATAGCCATGAACGACCATTTTCAATGACACGGAAGGCTAACACCTACGGATTTTTGACCAAGAAATGGTCTCCACCATAAATCCAAGAATGTGATCTATGGCAAGGAAACATAAGTTAGGTGAGGTGTACGAGCTTTTGGTCGATGATAAATGGCCACACAACCCCTATTTTTGATGAAAATAGCCATGAACGACCATTTTCAATAATACCGAAGGCTAACACCTACGGATTTTTGACCAAGAAATGGTCTCCACCAGAAATCCAAGAATGTGATCTATGGCAATGAAACATAAGTGGGGTGAGGTGTATGAGCCTCTGGTCGATGATCAATGGCCACACAACCCCATTTTTGTCAAAAATAGCCATGAACGACCATTTTCAATAATACCGAAGGCTAACACCTACGGATTTTTGACCAAAAAATGTTCTCCACCAGAAATCCAAAATGTGATCTATGGCAAGGAAACATATGTGGGGTGAGGTGTACGAGCCTCTGGTCGATGATCAATGGCCACACAACCCCCATTTTTGTCGAAAATAGCCATGAACGACCATTTTCAATGACACTGAAGGCTAACACCTACGGATTTTTGACCAAGAATTGGTCTCCACCATAAATCCAAGAATGTGATCTATGGCAAGGAAACATATGTGGGGTGAGGTGCATGGGCCTCCGGTCGATGATCAATGGCCACACAACGCCCATTTTTGTCTAAAATAGCGATCAACGACATTTTCAATAATACAGAAGGCTAACACGTATGGATTTTTGACCAAGAAATGGTCTCCACCAGAAATCCAAGAATGTGATCTATGGCAAGGAAACATATGTGGGGTGAGGTGTACGAGCCTCTGGTCGATGATCAATGGCCACACAACCCCCATTTTTGTCGAAAATAGCCATGAACGACCATTTTCAATGACACTGAAGGCTAACACCTCCGGAATTTTGACCAAGAAATGGTCTCCACCATAAATCCAAGAATGTGATCTATGGCAAGGAAACATATGTATGAGCCTCTGGTCGAAGATCAATGGCCAAACAACCCCCATTTTTCTCGAAAATAGCCATGAATGACCATTTTCAATAATACCGAAGGCTAACACATTCAGATTTTTGCCCAAGAAATGGTCTCCACCAGAAATCCAAGAATGTGATCTATGGCAAGGAAACATATGTGGGGTGAGGTGTACGAGCCTCTGGTCGATGATCAATGGCCACACAACCCCCATTTTTGTCGAAAATAGCCATGAACGACCATTTTCAATGACGTTGAAGGCTAACACTCACAGATTTTTGACCAAGAAATGGTCTCCTCCATAAATCCAAGAATGTGATCTATGGCAAGGAAACATATTTGTAGTGAGGTGTATCAACCTCTGGACGAATAACAATGGCCACACAACCCTTATTTTTGTCGAAGATAGCCATGAACGACCATTTTCAATAGTACCGAAGGCTAACACATTCAGATTTTTGACTAAGAAATGGTCTCCACAAGAAATCAAAGAATGTGATCTATGGCAAGGAAACATATGTGGGGTGAGGTTTATGAGCCTCTGGTCAATGATCAATGGCCACACAACCCCCATTTTTGTCGAAAATAGCCATGAATGACCATTTTCAATAATACCGAAGGCTAACACGTACGGATTTTTGACCAAGAAATGGTCTCCACCAGAAATCCAAGAATGTGATCAATGGAAAGAAAACATATGTGGGGTAAAGTGTACGAGCCTCTGGTCGATGATCAATGGCCACACAACCCCCATTTTTGTCGAAAATAGCCATGAACGACTATTTTCAATGACACTGAAGGCTAACACCTACGGATTTTTGACCAAGAAATGGTATCCACCATAAATCCAAGAATGTAATCTATGGCAAGGAAACATATGTGAGGTGAGGTATACGAGCCTCTGGTCGATGATCAATGGCCACACAACCCCCATTTTTGTCGAAAATAGCCATGAACGACCATTTTCAATGACACTGAAGGCTAACACCTACGTATTTTTGACCAAGAAATGGTCTCCACCATAAATCCAAGAATGTGATCTATGGCAAGGAAACATATGTGGGGTGAGGTGTATGGGCCTCTGGCCAATGATCAATGGCCACACAACGCCCATTTTTGTCAAAAATAGTGATCAACGACCATTTTCAATAATACCGAAGGCTAACACGTATGGATTTTCGACCAATAAATGGTCTCCACCAGAAATCCGATAATGTGATCTATGGCAAGGAAACATATGTGAGGTGAGGTGTACGAGCAGGGGTCGATGATCAATGGCCACACAACCCCCATTTTTGTCAAAAATAGCCATGAACGACCATTTTCAATAATACCGAAGGCTAACACATTCGGAATTTTGCCCAAGAAATGGTCTCCACCAGAAATCCAAGAATGTGATCTATGGCAAGGAAACATATGTGGGGTGAGGTGTACGAGCCTCTGGTCGATGATCAATGGCCACACAACCCCCATTTTTGTCGAAAATAGCCATGAACCACCATTTTCAATGACACTGAAGGCTAACACCTACGGATTTTTGACCAAGAAATGGTCTCCACCATAAATCCAAGAATGTGATCTATGGCAAGGAAACATAAATGAGGTGAGGTGTACGAGCCTCTGGTCGATGATAAATGGCCAGACAACCCCTATTTTTGATGAAAATAGCCATGAACGACCATTTTCAATAATACCGAAGGCTAACACCTACGGATTTTTGACCAAGAAATGGTCTCCACCAGAAATCCAAGAATGTGATCTATGACAAGGAAACATACGTGGGGTGAGGTGTATGAGCCTCTGGTCGATGATCAATGGCAACATAACCCCCATTTTTGTCAAAAATAGCCATGAACGACCATTTTCAATAATACCGAAGGCTAACACCTACGGATTTTTGACCAAGAAATGTTCTCCACCAGAAATCCAAAATGTGATCTATGGCAAGGAAACATATGTGGGGTGAGGTGTACGAGCCTCTGGTCGATGATCAATGGCCACACAATCCCCATTTTTCTCGAAAATAGCCATGAACGACCATTTTCAATGACACTGAAGGCTAACACCTACGGATTTTTGACCAAGAATTGGTCTCCACCATAAATCCAAGAATGTGATCTATGGCAAGGAAACATATGTGGGGTGAGGTTTACGATCCTCTGGTCGATGATCAATGGCCACACAACCCCATTTTTGTCGAAAATAGCCATGAATGACCATTTTCAATAATACCAAAGGCTGACATGTACGGATTTTTGACCAAGAAATGGTCTCCACCAGAAATCCAAGAATGTGATCTATGGCAAGGAAACATATGTGAGGTGAGGTGTATGAGCCCCTGGTCGATGATAAATGGCCACACAACCCCCATTTTAGTCGAAAATAGCCATGAATGACCATTTTCAATAATACCGAAGGCTAACACCAACGGATTTTTTACCAAGAAATGGTCTCCACCAAAAATCCAAGAATGTGATCTATGGCAAGAAAACATATGTGGGGTGAAGTGTACGAGCCTCTGCTCGATGATCAATGGCCACAAAACCCCCATTTTTGTCGAAAATAGCCATGAACGACTATTTTCAATGACAGTGAAGGCTAACACCTACGGATTTTTGACCAAGAAATGGTCTCCACCATAAATCCAAGAATGTGATCTATGGCAAGGAAACATAAGTGAGGTGAGGTGTACGAGCCTCTGGTTGATGATAAATGGCCACACAACCCCTATTTTTGATGAAAATAGCCATGAACGACCATTTTCAATAATACCGAAGGCTAACACCTACGGATTTTTGACCAAGAAATGGTCTCCACCAGAAATCCAAGAATGTGATCTATGGCAAGGAAACATACGTGGGGTGAGGTGTATGAGCCTCTGGTCGATGATCAATGGCCACACAACCCCCATTTTTGTCAAAAATAGCCATGAACGACCATTTTCAATAATACCGAAGGCTAACACCTACGGATTTTTGACCAAGAAATGTTCTCCACCAGAAATCCAAAATGTGATCTATGGCAAGGAAACATATGTGGGGTGAGGTGTATGAGCCTCTGGTCGATGATCAATGGCCACACAATCCCCATTTTTTTCGAAAATAGCCATGAACGACCATTTTCAATGACACTGAAGGCTAACACCTACGGATTTTTGACCAAGAATTGGTCTCCACCATAAATCCAAGAATGTGATCTATGGCAAGGAAACATATGTGGGGTGAGGTGTATGGGCCTCTGGTCGATGATCAATGGCCACACAACACCCATTTTTGTCTAAAATAGCGCTCAACGACCATTTTCAATAATACAGAAGGCTAACACGTATGGATTTTTGACCAAGAAATGGTCTCCACCAGAAATCCAAGAATGTGATCTATGGCAAGGAAACATATGTGGGTGAGGTGTACGAGCCTCTGGTTGATGATCAATGGCCACACAACCCCCATTTTTGTCGAAAATAGCCATGAACGACCATTTTCAATGACACTGAAGGCTAACACCTCCGGAATTTTGACCAAGAAATGGCCTCCACCACAAATCCAAGAATGTGATCTATAGCAAGGAAACATATGTGTAGTGAGGTGTATGAGCCTCTGGTCGAAGATTAATGGCCAAACAACCCCCATTTTTCTCGAAAATAGCCATGAATGACCATTTTCAATAATACCGAAGGCTAACACATTCAGATTTTTGCCCAAGAAATGGTCTCCACCAGAAATCCAAGAATGTGATCTATGGCAAGGAAACATATGTGGGGTGAGGTGTACGAGCCTCTGGTCGATGATCAATGGCCACACAACCCCCATTTTTGTCGAAAATAGCCATGAACGACCATTTTCAATGACACTGAAGGCTAACACCTCCGGAATTTTGACCAAGAAATGGTCTCCACCATAAATCCAAGAATGTGATCTATGGCAAGGAAACATATGTGTAGTGAGGTGTATGAGCCTCTAGTCGAAGATCAATGGCCAAACAACCCCCATTTTTCTCGAAAATAGCCATGATTGACCATTTTCAATAATACCGAAGGCTAACACATTCAGATTTTTGCCCAAGAAATGGTCTCCACCAGAAATCCAAGAATGTGATCTATGGCAAGGAAACATATGTGGGGTGAGGTGTACGAGCCTCTGGTCGATGATCAATGGCCACACAACCCCCATTTTTGTCGAAAATAGCCATGAACGACCATTTTCAATGACTTTGAAGGCTAACACTCACAGATTTTTGACCAAGAAATGGTCTCCACCATAAATCCAAGAATGTGATCTATGGCAAGGAAACATATTTGTAGTGAGGTGTATCAACCTCTGGTCGAATATCAATGGCCACACAACCCTTATTTTTGTCGAAGATAGCCATGAACGACCATTTTCAATAGTACCGAAGGCTAACACATTCAGATTTTTGACTAAGAAATGGACTCCACCAGAAATCAAAGAATGTGATCTATGGCAAGGAAACATATGTGGGGTGAGGTTTATGAGCCTCTGGTCAATGATCAATGGCCACACAACCCCCATTTTTTTCGAAAATAGCCATGAATGACCATTTTCAATAATACCGAAGGCTAACACGTACGGATTTTTGACCAAGAAATGGTCTCCACCAGAAATCCAAGAATGTGATCAATGGCAAGAAAGCATATGTGGGGTAAAGTGTACGAGCCTCTGGTCGATGATCAATGGCCACACAACCCCCATTTTTGTCGAAAATAGCCATGAACGACCATTTTCAATGACACGGAAGGCTAACACCTACGGATTTTTGACCAAGAAATGGTCTCCACCATAAATCCAAGAATGTGATCTATGGCAAGGAAACATATGTGAGGTGAGGTGTACGAGCCTCTGGTCGATGATCAATGGCCACACAACCCCCATTTTTGTCGAAAATAGCCATGAACGACCATTTTCAATGACACTGAAGGCTAACACCTACGGATTTTTGACCAAGAAATGGTCTCCACCATAAATCCAAGAATGTGATCTATGGCAAGGAAACATATGTGGGGTGAGGTGTATGGGCCTCTGACCAATGATCAATGGCCACACAACGCCCATTTTTGTCGAAAATAGTGATCAACGACCATTTTCAATAATACCGAAGGCTAACACGTATGGATTTTCGACCAAGAAATGGTCTCCACCAGAAATCCGATAATGTGATCTACGGCAAGGAAACATATGTGAGGTGAGGTGTATGAGCCTCTGGTCGATGATCAATGGCCACACAACCCCCATTTTTGTCAAAAATAGCCATGAACGACCATTTTCAATAATACCGAAGGCTAACACCTACGGATTTTTGACCAAGAAATGGTCTCCACCATAAATCCAAGAATGTGATCTATGGCAAGTAAACATATGTGCAGTGAGGTGTATGAGCCTCTGGTCGAATATCAATGGCCACACAACCCCCATTTTTGTTGAAAATAGCGATGAACGACCATTTTCAATAGTACCGAAGGCTAACACATTCAGATTTTTGACCAAGAAATGGTCTCCACCAGAAATCAAAGAATGTGATCTATGGCAAGAAAAGATATGTGGGGTGAGGTTTACGAGCCTCTGGTCGATGATCAATGGCCACACAACCCCCATTTTTGTCGAAAATATGCATGAATGACCATTTTCAATAATACCGAAGGCTAACACGTACGGATTTTTGACCAAGAAATGGTCTCCACCAGAAATCCAAGAATGTGATCTATGGCAAGGAAACATATGTGGGGTGAGGTGTACGAACCTCTGGTCGATGATAAATGGCCACACAACCCCCATTTTAGTCAAAAATAGACATGAACGACCGTTTTTTCAATAATACCAAAGGCTAACACTAATGGATTTCTGACCAAGAAATGGTCCCCACCAGAAATCCAAGAATGTGATCTATGGCAAGAAAACATATGTGGGGTGAAGTGTACGAGCCTCTGGTCGATGATCAATGGCCACACAACCCCCATTTTTGTCGAAAATAGCCATGAACGACCATTTTCAATGACACTGAAGGCTAACACCTAAGGATTTTTGACCAAGAAATGGTCTCCACCATAAATCCAATAATGTGATCTATGGCAAGGAAACATATGTGTTGTGAGGTGTATGAGCCTCTGGTCAAAGATCAATGGCCACACAACCCCCATTTTTGTCAAAAATAGCCATGAATGACCATTTTCAATAATACCGAAGGCTAACACATTCGGAATTTTGCCCAAGAAATGGTCTCCACCAGAAATCCAAAAATGTGATCTATGGCAAGGAAACATATTTGGGGTGAGGTGTACGAGCCTCTGGTCGATGATCAATGGCCACACAACCCCCATTTTTGTCGAAAATAGCCATGAACCACCATTTTCAATGACACTGAAGGCTAGCACCGACGGATTTTTGACCAAGAAATGGTCTCCACCAGAAATCCAAGAATGTGATCTATGGCAAGGAAACATATGTGGGGTGAGGTGTATGAGCCTCTGGTTGAACATCAATGGCCACACAACCCCCATTTTTGTCAAAAATAGCCATGAACGACCATTTTCAATAGTACCGAAGGCTAACACATCCGGTTTTTGACCAAGAAATGGTCTCCACCTGTAAGACCCAAAATTAGTAGGAAAAAAAATATAAACAAAGTATCATAATGCTTTGGAAATTAGGAAAATAAGAAAAATGATGAGAAAAGGGATTTATCTTTTAAAGAAAACCATTTATGCATCCCATGAAATAAATAACAAGGAGAAAAAAAAACTTAAATTAGTAATATTAAAATAATATGGTTTATATTCACCCTTGGATTTCAATTGATACATTTGAAAAATCTGAAAACTAAAATAGAAGTATAAATTTGAATTTGGAATAGAAAATAGAAAATAAAAGAGAAAAGGAAAGGAAGAAATTATTATGTGAATAAAAATAATTATAATATATATTATTCTTGTACAGATTTGAGTTGGTACATTTTGACTCAAAAGTGAAATTCATAACAAGATCCATATTCAAATTTGAAATTTGAAAAGTAAAAAGAGTGAAACAAAACAGAAAAAAAGAAAAAGAGAAATAAAAGAGAAAACTCGTGTTGGGCCCAAACCGTGGCAACCGGCCCACTTAACCTCCCACGCGCTGGCCCAGCTGAATCCTGGCGCCGACAACCCGGGCCCACTTGTCAGCCGTCATCCGCGCGACTCCTGGATCTCACTGGAACGTGGGCCCCGTCCGTCGGTCTCTCCCTCTCCTCCGCTCGACGCGCGCCGACAGGCGGGCCCATGTGGCCAGCGGCAGTCGCGCCCAGGAACACACTTCGGGTCGCTGCCCTGGGGGCCCTGCGTGTCAGCACCATCTTCGTCTGTTCCGCAACGAACGCGCGCGAACTCGCCGCCGGGAATCCGCGCATGACTCGCCGGCCAACCATCGGAATCCGCGATTCGACCCACGAACCAACCGGCCGAGATCCTCGTCGCCTGCCTGCCCTATTTAAGCACCGGTCGAGGCGTTGCCCTCACTCCAAGTCGACCGTGAGCTCCCATCGCCGCCGCCGTTGAACCGCGCCGCCGTTGCCCCTCCGCTTCGATTGCCTCGTCCTGGGCGATCGCCAGGGACCTGTGAAGCTGTCCGCGCCTTCAATTCGAACCGCGTGGCCCTGGTGGTCGGTGGATTGCTCGCCGTCATACAAACTCCGCCGTGCGCCGTGGCCAGAGCTGTTCGCGCTACCAACCGTGGTGAGACTTCCTTCCCCGGATTCGCCCTCTCCTCCTCTGCGCGTAGAACCTTTCGAATCGCGACTTGGGGCGCCAGGGCCGCGGGCCACCTATTCGCCGGCGAGCTTCCACCGTGACGGATTGGCGGCGCCACCCGTGCTGGCCGGGGGTAGGGGCGAGGCCGTTGGACCGTCCGATCTTAGCCAACGGATAAGATTAGATCTGGGAGAGGTGTAACGCATGACCGCTGATCTGCTAATAGATGGACCCGGTTGGATCTCGTTTCATAAAATCGTGATCGTAGGATTTGGATCGTGCGGTTATAAATGCGTACCGGTTCGCGGGGCTCGGGATTTAATCTTGGCCGTTCACGCTTGATCGGACGGCCGAGATCTGAGAATACCCCTTCGCGATGGCCAATTCACTAAAGAGTCCCTCAGTTTACTTGAAAACAACCCGCCGTCCAGGGATCCTGTTCCCTGTGTCTGGGAATTCTTGCGCCGAGCCCCCTGGCTATTCTTATAATTGAGGCCCAGTCCAGAACATAATAAATTCAGAGAAAATAGTTATTAAATAGATTTTTAATATGAAAATAATTACTAGAACTTAATTAATTCATAACTAATTCATTTTAGCTCCAAATTGAGTCATTCCAATTCCTAAAATTTTGTAATAATATTCTTCATCTTTTTGTGCCTCTGTTTTGGCATGAAAAGCTCATTTAAATTTATCTAACACTTAATCTTGTATTAAATACATAAAAGCTACAAAAATTCATAACTTAAAATCTATAACTCCAAATTTAATAATTCTTTTTCCTGTGATCTTATTTTAATATATAGATTATTAATATGTATTTTGCATATATGTTTGGTGTAATGTTAATTTTGCCTATACCATGTATGTTTGTATTGCTACGACTAGCAGTGAGGTCACGAGGATCTGAAGAGATCATCCTGGTACCTGGAATCTCAAGGCCCAGGCAAGTTGTGCCCTTGATCACTTATTTTTACCCAGCCATGTTCTGATTAATCATAATGATCTGCATAGGTTAATTTTGATGGGACCCAATAGGTTACCCTAGTTTGTCTATCTTTATACCTTGTTTACCACTGAACTTTTTGGGTAGTACTTGCTAGTGCTATATGTGGTTTTGGGTATGGAGATACACTATTCATGATTACACTTTTGTTATCAGTTGTTATTTATGGTTCATGTTAAGATCATTATGTTAATTGGAACATGGAGCGACCACCCGGGAAAACAGTGCTACCACAAGGGAGGAATGGGACCCCTTGGCTGATTAATTAGGAAAGCTAGTGGAAGACTACCTTACCCGAAAGGGGCAAGGGCAGTAGGGGAGAGGTCAGTGTAGGGAGGCCCTCGGGAGGATTTTGCTGCGATGGCGGTCCTGCAAGGGATTCCTGCACTGGATCTTCCTATAAACTGTAGCGGGTTTTCGGAAGCTAGTGGAACTTTGTAAAGGCCTCGTAGTGTTACCCTGCCTCGCTTCCTTGGTAGAGGTGTATGGGATTCATGACCCCTTGGCAGATGGGTAACACGGCTTGTGGGTAAAGATGCGCAACCTCTGCAGAGTGTAAAACTGGTATACTAGCCGTGCTCACGGTCAAGAGCAGCTCGGACCCTCACATGATTAATTTATGGAACTAAATTCAATTTGTCATATGCATTGCATTGCAGGTGAAGTTGTTAACTTTTGTTCTACTATTTAATTGGGCTGGTATTTACTTATACTTAGTAATTGCTAATAAAATTTTGACCAACTTTAAAAGCAATGCTCAGCTCTAACCATCTTCTTTGGTAAGCCTTACACTTCACGTGAGCTCCCACCTTTGGCGAGTTCATGCACATTATTCCCCACAACTTGTTGAGCGATGAACGTATGTGAGCTCACTCTTGCTGTCTCACATACACCACAGGTCAAGACCAGGTACTGCAGGATGATGCTCATGGAGGATGCTGTGATGAGTTCGTGAGAGGTCTAGGTCGTCGTCTCCCAGTCAACTTTGGGTTGCTGGACCGTTGTCTCCTTATAATGTAATTATTTATTTTGTATAGAACTCCTGTTATATATAAAGTTGTGACATTCGATCCTGTGCCACTATACATCATATGTATGAGACTTGGTCCCAGCATACCTGGTGTTTATGTTAACCCCGGGTTTTGGATCCCTAAAATCCGGGTGTTACAGAAGTGGTATCAGAGGAATGTTGACTGTAGGACGAAACCTAGATAGAACTGGACAACCATTCTTTACTTACCTTGCTACTCTGATTCTTTTCTAAACTTATCTTAATCTTTTCACTTCTATTTCCGCTTTACTCTGATTATTCTTACCTTTTCCTTCTAAAGACAAATGTGATTTCACACTTTGAAATCCTGTGCCTAAAGTGACTTTAGGAATAGGAGACCTAAACCTAGGAACAAAAAAACAAAACTATTTTTATAAGTGTTTATATATTTGAATGTTTGTTCTTATGACATCTGTCTGATTTGGATCTTTGATTGAGTGTGATGGGTTGTGGAGTAATGTCCACAATTACATCTGCATATATATCTAGGTATAAAGGATAGCATTTGTAAGATAACTAGACAAACTAGATTATCCCCTCAGAAAATATATGTAGTATTCCGTATCTATCTCATCTTGACACATTCTATCTTACCTTTGGACATTCACCTCGTACAACTAATTACCCTAGTCTTAACATAAAATATTTGGTCCAGCCCTGCCAAAGAAATTCCAGTACATAACCAACTATTAGTTTATTCATTCTATCTATTAAATGATTCCCTTGTAAAGCTATCTTACCATATGCTTCTAACTTAGATGGTCAATACCAGGCGGGGTGGTGGAATTGATTTACCTGCTAATCAACAACCCCAACCACAGTCAGCAGCAATGAATCCTCCTAATCCTCCACCAGGCGGAGTTGATCCACTCGTCGCAGCTCAAATGAGAATGATGCAGCAAATGGCGGACACTATGGCAGATATGCGCACCCAAATGCAGCAAGAACGCCAAGAAATGCACCAGGAAAGAGAGGATGCACGTCGGGAAATGCGCCAAGAGCGGGAAGAGATACGCCAGGAGAGAAGGGTACAACAACAGCAGCTGCAGCAACAACTTCAACAACAGCAGCAACAACAACAGGTGCCATTGCCTCCACCTCCACCACCAGTTCCACCCCGGGACAAGCACCGGGAATTCATGAGCCACAAACCACCAACCTTCTCCAACTCCGCAGATCCGCTGCAAGCAGATGACTGGTTAAAGTCCATAGAGAAGATGCTCAACATAGCTCAGTGCTCGGACCGAGAGAAAGTACTCTATGCATCGGGTCGTCTTGCTGGTCCCGCTGCGGATTGGTGGGATGCGTACTGTGCAGCTCATGCTGCTGCCGATACCATTACCTGGGAAGAATTCTCCACACAATTCAGGAATTACCATATTCCTGCTGGACTCATGAAGATTAAGAGGAAGGAGTTTCTATCTCTCAAGCAAGGAAGTATGTCCGTGAGTGAATATAGGGACAAATTCATTCAGTTATCTCGATATGCTCCTAGAGATGTTGAAGATGATGAGCAAAAGCAGGAGCTCTTTCTGGATGGATTGATTGGACCCTTGCAATATCAACTGGTATCGCACACATTCCCATCCTTCCAAAGGCTGCTTGACAAAGCTATTGCTGTAGAAAACAAGAGGAGTATATTTGGAGAGAAAAGAAAGGCTGTCAACCAAGGGCAGGTTGGAAGTAGTTCCCGTCCTCGCTATACTACCACTCCAAGTACACCAGCTAGTGGCAGTTCCGGACAACAAACTCAACAGGCACCAACTGCTCCTCCAAAAGCAAGCACTCCAGTAGGACCCGCTGCTCCTAACACAACCGCCATCAGGACATGCTTCAAATGTGGACAACCGGGACACTACGCCAACTACTGTCCCAACAGAGCTGCCTACACCACACCGGCCCCGATGAAACAAGGACAAGCCTCGGCAGGAAAGAGTCAGCCCCTATCTATCAACCGGGGATATGCTCATCATGCAGAAGTAGAAGCTGAACCCGGTGAACTTGAAATTCAAGAAGAAGAGCCAGTTGGAGATGAAGTAGTCGGTGAAGAAGTCAACGAGCAAGAAGAATAGAGAGATAAACATAGATATAGATATATCTATATATATATTTTTACTATTTGTAAGACCTAAATATTAGTTTAGCTATTAGTTAGTATTTTTACTATTCTAGTGATAATAATAAGGTCTATTAAACCTATGTTTTGTTAAAGGATTATGCATCATGCCGAGATTTCTTTGTTTGTGTATATGTTCCGAGAACAATATGAGTATACATCCCTTTTCTTACAAATCTCGAGGACGAGATTATTTTTAAGGGGGGTAGGATTTGTAAGACCCAAAATTAGTAGGAAAAAAAATATAAACAAAGTATCATAATGCTTTGGAAATTAGGAAAATAAGAAAAATGATGAGAAAAGGGATTTATCTTTTAAAGAAAACCATTTATGCATCCCATGAAATAAATAACAAGGAGAAAAAAAAACTTAAATTAGTAATATTAAAATAATATGGTTTATATTCACCCTTGGATTTCAATTGATACATTTGAAAAATCTGAAAACTAAAATAGAAGTATAAATTTGAATTTGGAATAGAAAATAGAAAATAAAAGAGAAAAGGAAAGGAAGAAATTATTATGTGAATAAAAATAATTATAATATATATTATTCTTGTACAGATTTGAGTTGGTACATTTTGACTCAAAAGTGAAATTCATAACAAGATCCATATTCAAATTTGAAATTTGAAAAGTAAAAAGAGTAAAACAAAACAGAAAAAAAGAAAAAGAGAAATAAAAGAGAAAACTCGTGTTGGGCCCAAACCGTGGCAACCGGCCCACTTAACCTCCCACGCGCTGGCCCAGCTGAATCCTGGCGCCGACAACCCGGGCCCACTTGTCAGCCGTCATCCGCGCGACTCCTGGATCTCACTGGAACGTGGGCCCCGTCCGTCGGTCTCTCCCTCTCCTCCGCTCGACGCGCGCCGACAGGCGGGCCCATGTGGCCAGCGGCAGTCGCGCCCAGGAACACACTTCGGGTCGCTGCCCTGGGGGCCCTGCGTGTCAGCACCATCTTCGTCTGTTCCGCAACGAACGCGCGCGAACTCGCCGCCGGGAATCCGCGCATGACTCGCCGGCCAACCATCGGAATCCGCGATTCGACCCACGAACCAACCGGCCGAGATCCTCGTCGCCTGCCTGCCCTATTTAAGCACCGGTCGAGGCGTTGCCCTCACTCCAAGTCGACCGTGAGCTCCCATCGCCGCCGCCGTTGAACCGCGCCGCCGTTGCCCCTCCGCTTCGATTGCCTCGTCCTGGGCGATCGCCAGGGACCTGTGAAGCTGTCCGCGCCTTCAATTCGAACCGCGTGGCCCTGGTGGTCGGTGGATTGCTCGCCGTCATACAAACTCCGCCGTGCGCCGTGGCCAGAGCTGTTCGCGCTACCAACCGTGGTGAGACTTCCTTCCCCGGATTCGCCCTCTCCTCCTCTGCGCGTAGAACCTTTCGAATCGCGACTTGGGGCGCCAGGGCCGCGGGCCACCTATTCGCCGGCGAGCTTCCACCGTGACGGATTGGCGGCGCCACCCATGCTGGCCGGGGGTAGGGGCGAGGCCGTTGGACCGTCCGATCTTAGCCAACGGATAAGATTAGATCTGGGAGAGGTGTAACGCATGACCGCTGATCTGCTAATAGACGGACCCGGTTGGATCTCGTTTCATAAAATCGTGATCGTAGGATTTGGATCGTGCGGTTATAAATGCGTACCGGTTCGCGGGGCTCGGGATTTAATCTTGGCCGTTCACGCTTGATCGGACGGCCGAGATCTGAGAATACCCCTTCGCGATGGCCAATTCACTAAAGAGTCCCTCGGTTTACTTGAAAACAACCCGCCGTCCAGGGATCCTGTTCCCTGTGTCTGGGAATTCTTGCGCCGAGCCCCCTGGCTTTTCTTATAATTGAGGCCCAGTCCAGAACATAATAAATTCAGAGAAAATAGTTATTAAATAGATTTTTAATATGAAAATAATTACTAGAACTTAATTAATTCATAACTAATTCATTTTAGCTCCAAATTGAGTCATTCCAATTCCTAAAATTTTGTAATAATATTCTTCATCTTTTTGTGCCTCTGTTTTGGCATGAAAAGCTCATTTAAATTTATCTAACACTTAATCTTGTATTAAATACATAAAAGCTACAAAAATTCATAACTTAAAATCTATAACTCCAAATTTAATAATTCTTTTTCCTGTGATCTTATTTTAATATATAGATTATTAATATGTATTTTGCATATATGTTTGGTGTAATGTTAATTTTGCCTATACCATGTATGTTTGTATTGCTACGACTAGCAGTGAGGTCACGAGGATCTGAAGAGATCATCCTGGTACCTGGAATCTCAAGGCCCAGGCAAGTTGTGCCCTTGATCACTTCTTTTTACCCAGCCATGTTCTGATTAATCATAATGATCTGCATAGGTTAATTTTGATGGGACCCAATAGGTTACCCTAGTTTGTCTATCTTTATACCTTGTTTACCACTGAACTTTTTGGGTAGTACTTGCTAGTGCTATATGTGGTTTTGGGTATGGAGATACACTATTCATGATTACACTTTTGTTATCAGTTGTTATTTATGGTTCATGTTAAGATCATTATGTTAATTGGAACATGGAGCGACCACCCGGGAAAACAGTGCTACCACAAGGGAGGAATGTGACCCCTTGGCTGATTAATTAGGAAAGCTAGTGGAAGACTACCTTACCCGAAAGGGGCAAGGGCAGTAGGGGAGAGGTCAGTGTAGGGAGGCCCTCGGGAGGATTTTGCTGCGATGGCGGTCCTGCAAGGGATTCCTGCACTGGATCTTCCTATAAACTGTAGCGGGTTTTCGGAAGCTAGTGGAACTTTGTAAAGGCCTCGTAGTGTTACCCTGCCTCGCTTCCTTGGTAGAGGTGTATGGGATTCATGACCCCTTGGCAGATGGGTAACACGGCTTGTGGGTAAAGATGCGCAACCTCTGCAGAGTGTAAAACTGGTATACTAGCCGTGCTCACGGTCAAGAGCAGCTCGGACCCTCACATGATTAATTTATGGAACTAAATTCAATTTGTCATATGCATTGCATTGCAGGTGAAGTTGTTAACTTTTGTTCTACTATTTAATTGGGCTGGTATTTACTTATACTTAGTAATTGCTAATAAAATTTTGACCAACTTTAAAAGCAATGCTCAGCTCTAACCATCTTCTTTGGTAAGCCTTACACTTCACGTGAGCTCCCACCTTTGGCGAGTTCATGCACATTATTCCCCACAACTTGTTGAGCGATGAACGTATGTGAGCTCACTCTTGCTGTCTCACATACACCACAGGTCAAGACCAGGTACTGCAGGATGATGCTCATGGAGGATGCTGTGATGAGTTCGTGAGAGGTCTAGGTCGTCGTCTCCCAGTCAACTTTGGGTTGCTGGACCGTTGTCTCCTTATAATGTAATTATTTATTTTGTATAGAACTCCTGTTATATATAAAGTTGTGACATTCGATCCTGTGCCACTATACATCATATGTATGAGACTTGGTCCCAGCATACCTGGTGTTTATGTTAACCCCGGGTTTTGGATCCCTAAAATCCGGGTGTTACACCACCAGAAATCAAAGAATGTGATCTACGGCAAGGAAACATATGTGGGTGAGGTTTACGATCCTCTGGTCGATGATCAAGGGCCACACAACCCCATTTTTGTCGAAAATAGTCATGAATGACCATTTTCAATAATACCAAAGGCTGACATGTACGGATTTTTGACCAAGAAATGGTCTCCACCAGAAATCCAAGTATGTGATCTATGGCAAGGAAACATATATGAGGTGAGGTGTATGAGCCCCTGGTCGATGATAAATGGCCACACAACCCCCATTTTAGTCGAAAATAGCCATGAATGACCATTTTCAATAATACCGAAGGCTAACACCAACGGATTTTTGACCAAGAAATGGTCTCCACCAAAAATCCAAGAATGTGATCTATGGCAAGAAAACATATGTGGGGTGAAGTGTACGAGCCTCTGCTCGATAATCAATGGACACAAAACCCCCATTTTTGTCGAAAATAGCCATGAACGACTATTTTCAATGACACTGAAGGCTAACACCTACGAATTTTTTTACCAAGAAATGGTCTCCACCATAAATCAAGAATGTGATCTATGGGAAGGAAACATATGTGTAGTGGGGTGTATGAGCCATTGGTCGAAGATCAATGGCCACACAACCCCCATTTTTGTCGAAAATAGCGATGAATGACCATTTTCAATAATACCGAAGGCTAACACATTCGGATTTTTGCCCTAGAAATGGTCTCCACCAGAAATCCAAGAATGTGATCTATGGCAAGGAAACATATGTGGGGTGAGGTGTACGAGCCTCTGGTCGATGATCAATTGCCACACATCCCCCATTTTGTCGAAAATAGCCATGAACGACCATTTTCAATAATACCGAAGGCTAACACGTACGAATTTTTGACCAAGAAATGGTCTCCACCAGAAATCCAAGAATGTGTTCTATGGCAAGGAAACATATGTAGGGTGAGGTGTACGAGCCTCTGGTCTATGATAAATGGCCACACAACCCCCATTTTTGATGAAAATAGCCATGAACGACCATTTTCAATAATACCGAAGGCTAACGCCTACTGATTTTTGACCAAGAAATGGTCTCCACCAGTAATCCAAGAATGTGATCTATGGCAAGGAAACATATGTGGGGTGAGGTGTATGAGCCTCTGGTCGATGATCAATGGCCACACAACCCCCGTTTTTTGTCGAAAATAGCCATGAACAACCATTTTCAATAATACCGAAGGCTAACACCTACGGATTTTTGACCAAGAAATGGTCACCACCAGAAATCCAAGAATATGATCTATGGCAAGGAAACATATGTGGGGTGAGGTGTACGAGCCTCTGGTCGTTGATCAATGGCCACACAACCCCCATTTTTGTCGAAAATAGCGATGAATGACCATTTTCAATAATACCGAAGGCTAACAGATTCGGATTTTTGCCCTAGAAATGGTCTCCACGAGAAATCAAAGAATGTGATCTATGGCAAGGAAACATATGTGGGGTGAGGTGTACATGCCTCTAGTCGATCATCAATTGCCACACATCCCCCATTTTGTCGAAAATAGCCATGAACGACCATTTTCAATAATACCGAAGGCTAACATGTACGAATTTTTGACCAAGAAATGGTCTCCACCAGAAATCCAAGAATGTGTTCTATGGCAAGGAAACATATGTAGAGTGAGGTGTACGACCCTCTGGTCGATGATAAATGGCCACACAACCCCATTTTTGATGAAAGTAGCCATGAACGACCATTTTCAATAATACCAAAGTCTAACGCCTACGGATTTTTGACCAAAAAATGGTCTCCACCAGTAATCCAAGAATGTGATCTATGGCAAGGAAACATATGTGGGGTGAGGTGTATGAGCCTCTGGTCCATGATCAATGGCCACACAACACCCGTTTTTGTCGAAAATAGCCATGAACAACCATTTTCAATAATACCGAAGGCTAATACCCACGGATTTTTGACCAAGAAATGGTCTCCACCAGAAATCCAAGAATATGATCTATGGCAAGGAAACATATGTAGGGTGAGGTGTACGAGCCTCTGGTCGATGATCAATGGCCACACAACCCCTATTTTTTTCGAAAATAGCCATGAACGACCATTTTCAATGACACAGAAGGCTAACACCTATGGATTTTTTACCAAGAAATGGTCTCCACCATAAATACAAGAATGTGATCTATGGCTAGGAAACATATGTGTAGTGAGGTGTATGAGCCTCTAGTCGAATATCAATGGCCACACAACCCCCATTTTTGTCGAAAATAGCCATAAACGACCATTTTCAATAGTACCAAAGGCTAACACATTCGGAGTTTTTGACCAAGAAATGGTCTCCACAAAAAATCAACGAATGTGATCTATGGCAAGGAAACATATGTGGGGTGAGATTTACGAGCCTCTGGTCGATGATCAATGGCCACAAAACCCACATTTTTTGTCAAAAAAGCCATGAACGACCATTTTCAATAGTACCGAAGGCTAACACATTCGGATTTTTGACCAAGAAATGGTCTCCACCAGAAAACAAAGAATGTGATCCATGGCAAAGAAACATATGTGGGGTGAGGTTTACGATCCTCTGGTAGATGATTAATGGCCACACAACCCCCATTTTTGTCGAAAATACCATGAATGACCATTTTCAATAATACCGAAGGCTAACACGTATGGATTTTTGACCAAGAAATGGTCTGTTGGGGGCCTTCGGCTTCTGAAGGTCCTCAAAAATATGATTTAACAATGTTTCTGGAGTATAATGTGTGAACAGGTATCTTCGGACTCGAATCGGTACCATAGTGGGAGAAGCCCAAAGAATACGAAGGATGATACAGCGCCGAAGCTGTGAGCAGGAAAGCTTCGGCGTGATAGCAGAAAAGGAAACCGACTTAAAGATGAAAAGGCTATTTAGACCTCGGTGGATTACTATAGAATTACTACCAAATGTAAAGGGCATGGGTGTAATTTTATATGGGCTGTGTCCCGTGCCTATAAATAGGTGAACAGTGCCCCCCGTACGGTTCACGATGACTTGGCATTTGCTTTTGCGTCACGCTTGTACTTTTACCTTCTTTTAAGCCGAAGGTACATTTGTAATTTGATGTCATTTCTATTTTTCCATAATAATAATATAGAAATGAGTTGATAATAATATATAATTGTTTACGTTATCCTTTATATTTCATATGTTTTCTTCTTCATTATTATATGTTGTGTTTATGAAGGTATGTCCTTCATAACCTTCGTCCGAAAATCATTGTATCCCCAAGGGAAATAATGCTTCGAAGGACGAAGGACCTTAACGTTTAACATTTTTGTTGTTGCCTTGTTCTTAACTCATAGCATTTGAGAACAAGTCCCCAACATTGGCGCCCACCTCCGGTGAACTCACTTCCACTCTTTGAGTTTTGAACACCTTCGGCAATCATAAACCTTCGCTATGGCGTCGAAGAAAGCTTCAGCAACTGGGGCTGCAGCTCTGCAACCGCTGGACCCCAATCAGGAGACTCTCTCCCTTCGGGAGGCCCGAAGCCAGAAGAGGAAGGCTGTCAGCCCGACATCGCCAGAGGATGAGCTAGACCAAGAAATCAGAGAAGGAAAAGATGGCCAGGCTAGCTGAACTGCAAAGGCAGGTAGACGAAGCCTCTGAAGAAGTTCGTCATCTTACTCAGGATGAGCAGAACCGAAGGCCTCAGCATAAAGACCTTCATCAGGAGGGTTTCTTCAACGAAGATGACTGGAACGATCACTTCATGGCAAAAGCTGAAGGACATGTTGTTAACCAGCTTCCAAGGGTTTCAGACGAAGCCGGTCACTGCTCAAGCTCTATTCCAGTGCACCCAGGAATACCTTCAAGCGTATGTCCGGAGGTTCTTGCGTTTGAGGGCACAGGCACCAACAGTGCCCAACGAAATTGTCATTGAGGCCATGATCAAGGGACTTCGGCCAGGACCTTCAGCTCAGTACTTTGCTAGGAAGCCTCCTCAAACTTTGGAGAAGCTGCTCCAGAAGATGGACGAGTATATTCGTGCCGACAATGATTTTCGTCAAAGAAGGGAGGAGGCTTTCAGGTTTTCCGAAATGACTAGGGGCTTCGGAGGAAGATTTTATCCGAGGCACGTTAGGTCAATTCACAACTCTACTCAAAATGATGATAAGGGGAGTCAGCAGCAAAGGCCACAGTGCTCCTCACAGGCTTCGGGGCAACAGCAAAGCTCCTTCCGGCCGCCAGCTCCAAGAGGCAGAGGAGCAAGGGGCTTCGGCGGAAGATTTGGAGATCAACCAAGGAGAATATTTTGCTTGTTCTGTGGTGAAAACAAGGGCCATACCACCAGGAGGTGCCATGTTACCATCCAGAAGCAAAAGGAGATAGCCGAAGCTGCAGCACAACAAGCTTAGCCGAAGCAGATCATGCACACCGCTTCGTATCATTCGCCTTACATCCCAGAATATGTAGGCAACCACCCTGCAGTTTCTGTTGCTTCGGCGAGTCAACCTCAAGCTTCCTGGCAACAGCCTCCGCCTCCACCACCGATGCAACAAGGCCAGCAGCCAGAAGGGGGCCAATATGCTCAACAACAAAGGGACTTCAGAGAACAGTCCGAAGCTCGCACAGTCAATAGCACTGTGCCAGAGTCGAAGCACATTTATTGACAAATATCCTACCTTGATAGTAGTCTTTTCCATTCAGTTTTATTTTCTGTGTAATAAAGGACACTTTTTAAATCTCATGTAATAGTTTCATTGTTTGCCACAAGGAAAATATATCTTCCTCACAGGCTTAAGTTGTTGAAGCTTAAAGATTTGCGATAGCAAGGAGGACCTTCGAATTATCAAAAATTTATTTTAAATGGCACGGTATGAATTCTTCAAAGCAACAAAAAGTCGTTCTAAGGAACGTAGAGTAAGTTTGCTGAAGTTACAAAAAGCCGTTCCAAAGGGAGCGCAGTGTAAGTTTTCTGCTCCAAAGTCGTTCCAAAGGGAATGCAGAGCTTACAGCAAAAAATAAACGCTGATTCCGCTGAAGTAAAAGGCGAAGAAGCTCCTAAGGGAGGCTTACAGCGAAAAGTCAACGCTGATTTAAAAAGATTATGTGTTTTATCGCGGGGATGTGTGTGTATCTTCGGAATGAATACCATTTCACATAGCATAACATCATCACATCATTTCGCATAGCATAAGCATCATACATCATTCTGCATATGGCACAAGAAGGGGACACAATATCGATCTTCGGAAGAATGCTTTGAAAAAGGGAAAATCATGCTAAGTTACAAGGAGATACAATATTGATCTTCGGTTTGTAGCTTCGGAAAATATTTTCAACAAGCTTGGATATTCTTCATCAGAACACTATGGATATTATTGTGATAAATGAAAATTCTTCTTCACGAAGCATGAAAAGAAGGGAAGGTGTTTTTTCGTCAAAGACTCAAAAATGGTACGTATGTAAAATTTCATGCATCGTAAAGAATTGAACCATAAAAAACAAGTATATTACATTCAGGGTTACAAGATATTACACATATTATATTTCAGATGTTTTTACAATAGCACCTAGTCTTCCCTAAGTACTACTTCCGCAGCTTCATTCAGGAGTTGATTGACAACTTGATCCATGATAGCTTCAGCCATCTTTTTAATTTCATCGTCATCTTTCGGGGGAGGGCCCGGAGACGCTTTAGTAGGATCTGAGGGAGGACAGGATACAGCTACATTGCTATTACAAATTGTGAATGAAGTTTAAAATCAAAAATTACAACACAATAAAAACCATTAGTTAATACCTATTTGCCCTTCGGGCTCTGCGCTTTTCTCAGCAGCCTCTGCTACTTTTCTAGCATCATGGATGCCTTTTTCGCTTTTTTGGATAATCTCTCGGGCCATTTCTCGACCACCATCGTCCCAGACATCGGTGAAAAATTTTCCACCAACCATACTAGCTTCGGCTGAAGGATCTTTTGCATCTTCAAAGGACAAGGTAGCTTCGGATTGCGCTAAAATCTTTACATGCTCGCAGCCCTTTTTCTCCAAAATGGTGGCAATCCCCCTGGCACCCGAAAAAGCACATATGTCTCCGCGGCTATTTAAAATTTCCTCAAAGGCCTCAGCTTCGTGATTAATCCATTCGATGGGACCTTCAGGGTTGCCTCTTGTAAAGTTTTCTTCGCTCGAGAATGCGCCAACGCTGGCGAAGCTAGCTTTCATTTTCTTAACACACTCCATAGATTTGTCATAGCATCTTTTCTTGGACGAACGAAGCTCTTCAACAGTTCCTTCTAAATGATTTGCCCATTGGTCGCTAAGTTCTCGCTTCGTTTCTTCAAGTATGCGTTCCTCTTTAGCTCTGGCTAGTTGTTTTCGAAGATCTTCAATTTCACGCTTCTGAGCCTCAGCTTGACCTTTAAAAGTAGCTTCGTCTTCTTTTATTCTATTTATCAATGAATGTAATATTTTATCTTTTTCGAGACCTTCGTTCCTTAGTTCAATTACTTCGGAACGAAGGTTGCTCAGGGCCATAACACACCCTTCGTCTTCGGCATCTTTTTGGGCCCTGAGGGCACTGCTAAGTATAAGGCCCTGCAAAGAAAAATGTGTGTGCGTCAATAAATTTAAGCAAACGAAAAATTTTGGTTTCAAGAAAAAATACAAAGACTTCATTTTTTGCACCTTTAAGCTATTGTACGCCAAGCTGTCGGCCAGCTCGTTTTTCGACAACACCAAGAGCCCGTCTTCTAGTGTTGGGAATCCGAAGCTCTTGCTCATCTCCCGACAGACAGAAATCTCCTTGCTGTCAGGGAGACAATACAAGAAGTCTTCTTCTCCGCTGCCGTTGAATATCAACGCCCCCTTTGGATATTTCAGTTTTTGGGCGTAAAACTGGGCCTCTTGCTTTTCTTTTTCAGACAACTTTTTCCCCGAAGCATGTCGAACAATATAATCAAGGACTTTGGGGGATGCTTCGGGGGCAACAGCACTGATTTCTTCAATAAGAATTGGCTCCGTCATTTTTTCTTCCTCGGTTTCCAAGGATTTTACCTTCGTGGGCTCTGAAGGCCCAGCTTCAGTCTCAGTTTCCGCTTCGGAAGTTTCAACAGTTTTCTTCGGAGTTGTGCTTGAGGACTTAATTGTCTCCAGAACATCTAGCACATTGGCCATTCTTTTTCTTTTCGGAGTCACCGCTGGGCCCTGTTGGTTTTTTATTGTCTCAACACTTGCTGAAGGACTCAAAATTTCCAATATTTTCGTTTCCTCAGTTCTCGGTTTTTCTGCTTTCTCTGCTGAGGGTGCTTCAGTTTTTTCTTCGATCTTCGGCACTGAAGTTGGTTCTTTAATTTCGGTGGCCGAAGAGGTTTCACCGACGAACTCAGGAACTGTAGCTGGTTCAATGTAGCGTGGCCGGTGTGTAAGAACCTTTACCCTTTGTCTCTTCGGCGTTGGCTCGCTGGGAGCGGCTGAGGCAGTTTCCTGAGCAGAAGTTGCGCTTTTTCTTTTTTGGCCCCGCGCTGGGTAGTGGTAGTCGGGGTACACGAACCCAATTGCGTCAAACACTCGGTTCAGTCTTTTCTTTTTCCGGCCTCCGAAGGCTGCTGACAATGCAGTATCTTCGGCCTTTGAGTAAACCCCATGTAGTTCATCACTTACATTTTCAATGCTTTTTAGCCAGTCATCATCTGACTCAACGAATTTATCTCTGAACTTGAAAGTATACTTCAGCCTGATAAGTCCACCTTCGTCAGCCTCCTTTATGGTCTCTTGCGGCATTTCCCAATTTTCCGTTAGCGGCCATACTCTGAAGGCAATGTGCTCTTGGACCAAATCCCTCGTTCCAATAAAAGAGCAAATAACTCCGAAGGCTCTCTGGCATTCTTCGGCAGCTTCATTCATTTCAACCTTCGGCCTCCGCAGGCCGAAGCTTTGCCAAATAGGGCGCATAATTATACCTTTAATATCTTCCCGTGTTTTTAGGTCATTCTTCACATAAAACCATTCTGTCATCCAGTCGCCGGGCCATCTCTTCCGAAAGGTTGGCACGGGACAGCTTGACCCAGACCGAGAGACAAAACTGTAGCAGCCGAAATTATTGTGATACTGCTCCTTACCCCAGGGTTTTGTCTCGTATAACAATTCGTGTATGTTGCAGAAACTTTTTGCATCAGGTTCCAGACCTTGGCTTCTCGCGGCCCACACGAAGATATTCAGCTTTATGATTGCTTCGGGGGTAAGTTGGTGAAGATAGACTTCAAATATTTTCAGCACCTCTACGACAAAGCTGCTCAGGGGAAATCGTAGTCCAGCTTTCAAAAAGCTTCGGAACACTACGACTTCATTTTCCTCAGGGGACGGACAAGTCTTCTCTCCTTCGTCGGCCCTCACAATGGATAAGTCCCGGAAATATCTTGACCTCATGTTGACAAGATGATTTTCTTTGATACTTGATTTGCCAAAAACCGCATGGCTTGGTCGCCAAGGGCGATCTTCGGAGTCTTCACCACCACTATCCACATCATAACTGTCGCTGTCATCAGTATCTTCAGATAAACCTTCTAAAATCTCTTTGGTGATCTTTTCTATATTGGTCTTCGACATTGCTTCAAGAAACCCCAGAGAGACTCAGCTTCATCTCGGCAATAGCCTTTTTATCTTTAGACATCTTCGAAAATGCTAAAAAACTGTCTTCAAAGCCGAAGCTTAAAAACTTAAAAAGCCAAGCAAGTGTTGGTGCTCAAGAGCTAAAAATTGAGTAAGCAAGAGCAGATGGCAAGAAAGCGTACCAAATGAGCTCGTGGTATGCTCTTATTTATACGCCCAGTGCATTGAAAATTGCAAGACCCCGCTTGTCAGTGAATGATGCTATTCTAGCAAAGGGAAGGTGTTTTTTCGGACCTTCGGCTTAAGGCCTTCGTCCATGTCGCAATCTAAATTTATCATTCTAACAAATTAATATTGCGAGGGGCTACTGTTGGGGGCCTTCGGCTTCTGAAGGTCCTCAAAAGTATGATTTAACAATGTTTCTGGAGTATAATGTGTGAACAGGTATCTTCGGACTCGAATCGGTACCATAGTGGGAGAAGCCCAAAGAATACGAAGGATGATACAGCGCCGAAGCTGTGAGCAGGAAAGCTTCGGCGTGATAGCAGAAAAGGAAACCGACTTAAAGATGAAAAGGCTATTTAGACCTCGGTGGATTACTATAGAATTACTACCAAATGTAAAGGGCATGGGTGTAATTTTATATGGGCTGTGTCCCGTGCCTATAAATAGGTAAACAGTGCCCCCCGTACGGTTCACGATGACTTGGCATTTGCTTTTGCGTCACGCTTGTACTTTTACCTTCTTTTAAGCCGAAGGTACATTTGTAATTTGATGTCATTTCTATTTTTCCATAATAATAATATAGAAATGAGTTGATAATAATATATAATTGTTTACGTTATCCTTTATATTTCATATGTTTTCTTCTTCATTATTATATGTTGTGTTTATGAAGGTATGTCCTTCATAACCTTCGACCGAAAATCATTGTATCCCCAAGGGAAATAATGCTTCGAAGGACGAAGGACCTTAACGTTTAACATTTTTTGTGTTGCCTTGTTCTTAACTCATAGCATTTGAGAACAAGTCCCCAACATGGTCTCCACCAGAAATCCAAGAATGTGATCTATGGCAAGGAAACATATATGGGGTGAGGTGTACGAGCCTCTGGTCGATGATAAATGGCCACACAACCCCCATTTTAGATGAAAATGCCATGAACGACCATTTTCAATAATACCGAAGGCTAACACCAACGGATTTTTGACCAAGAAATGGTCTCCACCAGAAATCCAAGAATGTCATCTATGGCAAGAAAACATATGTGGAGTGAAGTGTACGAAGCTCTGGTTGATGATCAATGGCCACACAACCCCCTTTTTTGTCGAAAAAGCCATGAACGACCATTTTCAATGACACTGACGGCTAACACCTATGGATTTTTGACCAAGAAATGGTCTCCACCATAAATCCAAGAATGTGATCTATGGCAAGGAAACATATGTGTAGTGGGGTGTATGAGCCTCTGGTCGAAGATCAATGGCCACACAACCCCCATTTTTGTCGAAAATAGCCATGAATGACTATTTTCAATATTACCGAAGGCTAACACATTCAGATTTTTGCCCAAGAAATGGTCTCCACCAGAAATCCAAGAATGTGATCTATGGCAAGGAAACATATGTGGGGTGAGGTGTACGAGCCTCTGGTCGATGATCAATAGCCACACAACCCCCATTTTGTCGAAAATATCCATGAACGACCTTTTCAATAATACTGAAGGCTAACACGTACGAATTTTTGACCAAGAAATGGTCTCCACCAGAAATCCAAGAATGTGATCTATGGCGAGGAAACATATGTGGGGTGAGGTGTACGAGCCTCTGGTCGATGATAAATGGCCACACAACCCCCATTTTTGATGAAAATAGTCATGAACGACCATTTTCAATAATACCGAAGGCTAAGACCTACGGATTTTTTACCAAGGAATGGTCTCCACCAGAAATCCAAGAATGTGATCAATGACAAGGAAACATATGTGGGGTGATGTGTATGAGCCTCTGGTCGATGATCAATGGCCAGACAACCCCCATTTTTGTCGAAAATAGCCATGAACGACCATTTTCAATAATACTGAAGGCTAACACATTCGGATTTTTGCCCAAGAAATGGTCTCCACCAGAAATCCAAGAATGTGATCTATGGCAAGGAAACATATGTGGGGTGAGGTGTACGAGCCTCTGGTCGATGATCAATAGCCACACAACCCCCATTTTGTCGAAAATATCCATGAACGACCTTTTCAATAATACTGAAGGCTAACACGTACGAATTTTTGACCAAGAAATGGTCTCCACCAGAAATCCAAGAATGTGATCTATGGCGAGGAAACATATGTGGGGTGAGGTGTACGAGCCTCTGGTCGATGATAAATGGCCACACAACCCCCATTTTTGATGAAAATAGTCATGAACGACCATTTTCAATAATACCGAAGGCTAAGACCTACGGATTTTTTACCAAGGAATGGTCTCCACCAGAAATCCAAGAATGTGATCAATGACAAGGAAACATATGTGGGGTGATGTGTATGAGCCTCTGGTCGATGATCAATGGCCAGACAACCCCCATTTTTGTCGAAAATAGCCATGAACGACCATTTTCAATAATACTGAAGGCTAACACCTACGGATGTTTGACCAAGAAATGGTCTCCACCAGAAATCCAATAATGTGATCTATGGCAAGGAAACATATGTGGAGTGAGGTGTATGAGCCTGTGGTCGATGATCAATGGCACACAACCCCCAGTTTTGTCGAAAATAGCCATGAACGACCATTTTCAATAATACCGAAGGCTAACACCTACGGATTTTTGACAAAGAAATGGTCTCCACCATAAATCCAAGAATGTTATCTATGGCAAGGAAACAAATGTGTAGTGAGGTGTATGAGCCTCTGGTCAAATATCAATGGCCACACAACCCCCATTTTTGTCGAAAATAGCCATGAACGACCATTTTCAATAGTACCGAAGGCTAACACATTCGGATTTTTGACCAACAAATGGTCTCCACCAGAAATCAAAGAATGGGATCTATGGCAAGGAAACATATGTGGGGTGAGGTTGACGAGCCTCTGGTCGATGATCAATGGCCAAACAACCCCCATTTTTGTCAAAAATAGCCATGAATGACCATTTTCAATAATACCGAAGGCTAACACGTACGGATTTTTGACCAAGAAATGGTCTCCACCAGAAATCAAAGAATGTGATCTATGGCAAGGAAACATATGTGGGGTGATGTTTATGAGCCTCTGGTCGATGATCAATGTCCACACAACCCCCATTTTTGTCGAAAATAGCCATGAACGACCATTTTCAATAGTACCGATGGCTAACACATTCGGATTTTTGACCAAGAAATGGTCTACACCAGAAATCAAAGAATGTGATATATGGAAAGGAAACATATGTGGGGTGAGGTTTACGTTCCTCTGGTCAATGATCAATGGCCACACAACCCCCATTTTTGTCAAAAATACCATGAATGACCATTTTCAATAATACCGAAGGCTAACACGTACGGATTTTTGACCAAGAAATGGTCTCCACCAGAAATCCAAGAATGTGATCTATGGCAAGGAAACATATGTGGGGTGAGGTGTACGAGCCTCTGGTCGATGACAAATGGCCACACAACCCCCATTTTAGTCGAAAATAGCCATGAACGACCATTTTCAATAATACCGAAGGCTAACACCAACGGATTTTTGACCAAGAAATGGTCTCCACGAGAAATCCAAGAATGTGATCTATTGCAAGAAAACATATGTGGTTTGAAGTGTATGAGCCTCTGGTCGATGATCAAGGGCCACACAACCCCCATTTTTGTCGAAAATAGCAATGAACGACCATTTTCAATGACACTGAAGGCTAACACCTACGGATTTTTGACCAAGAAATGGTCTCCACCATAAATCTAGGAATGTGATCTATGGCAAGGAAGCATATGTGTAGTTGGGTGTATGAGCCTCTAGTCTAAGATCAATGGCCACACAACCCCCATTTTTCTCGAAAATAGCCATGAATGACCATTTTCAATAATACCGAAGGCTAACACATTCGGATTTTTGCCCAAGAAATGGTCTCCACCAGAAATCCAAGAATGTGATCTATGGCAAGGAAACATATGTGGGGTGAGGTGTACGAGCCTCTAGTCGATGATCAATGGCCACGCAACCCCCATTTTGTCGAAAATAGCCATGAACGACCATTTTCAATAATACTGAAGGCTAACACGTACGAATTTTTTACCAAGACATGGTCTCCACCAAAAATCCAAGAATGTGATCTATGGAAAGGAAACATATGTGGGGTGAGGTGTATGAGCCTCTGGTCGATGATACATGGCCACACAACCCCCATTTTTGATGAAAATAGCCATGAACGACCATTTTCAATAATACCGAAGGCTAAGACATACGGATTTTTGACCAAGAAATGGTCTCCACCAGAAATCCAAGAATGTGATCTATGGCAAGGAAACATATATGGGGTGAGGTGTATGAGCATCTCGTCGATGATCAATGGCCACACAACCCCCATTTTTGTCAAAAATAGCCATGAACGACCATTTTCAATAATACCGAAGGCTAACACCTATGGATTTTTGACCAAGAAATGGTCTCCACCAGAAATCCAAGAATGTGATCTATGGCAAGGAAACATATGTGGGGTGAGGTGTACGAACCTCAGGTCGATGATCAATGGCCACACAACCCCCATTTTTTTGTCGAAAATAGCCATGAACGACCATTTTTAATGACACTGAAGGCTAACACCTACAGATTTGGTCACCACCATAAATCCAAGAATGTGATCTATGGCAAGGAAACATATGTGTAGTGAGGTGTATGAGCCAATAGTCGAATATCACTGGCCACACAACCCCCATTTTTGTCGAAAATAGCCATGAACGACCATTTTCAATAGTACCGAAGGCTAACACATTCGGATTTTTGACCAAGAAATGGTCTCCACTAGAAATCAAAGAATGCGATCTATGGCAAGGAAACATATGTGGGGTGAGGTGTACGAGCCTCTGGTCGATGATAAATGGCCACACAACCCCCATTTTAGTCGAAAATAGCCATGAACGACCATTTTCAATAATACCGAAGGCTAACTCCAACGGATTTTTGACAAGGAAATGGTCTCCACCAGAAATCCAAGAATGTGATCTATTGCAAGGAAACATATGTGGGGTGAGGTGTATGAGCCTCTGGTCGATGATAAATGGCCATACAACACCCATTTTGGTCGAAAATAGCCATGAACGACCATTTTCAATAGTACTGAAGGCTAACACATTCGGATTTTTGACCAAGAAATGGTCGGGGTGAGGTTTATGAGCCTCTAGTCGATGATCCATGTCCACACAACCCCCATTTTTGTCGAAAATAGCCATGAATGAGCATTTTCTATAATACCGAAGGCTAACACGTATGGATTTTTGACCAAGAAATGGTGTCCACCAGAAATCCAAGAATGTGATCTATGGCAAGGAAACATATGTGGGGTGAGGTGTACGAGCCTCTGGTCGATGATAAATGGACACACAACCCCCATTTTAGTCGAATATAGCCATGAACGACCATTTACAATAATACCAAAGGCTAACACCAACGGATATTTGACCAAGAAATGGTCTCCACTAGAAATCCAAGAATGTGATCTATGGCAAGAAAACATATGTGGGGTGAAGGGTACGAGCCTCTAGTCGATGATCAATGGCCACACAACCCCCATTTTTGTCGAAAATAGCCATGAACGACCATTTTCAATGACACTGGAGGCTAATACCTATGGATTTTTGACCAAGAAATGGTCTCCACCATAAATCCAAGAATGTGATCAATGGCAAGGAAACATATGTGTAGTGAGGTGTATGAGCCTCTGGTCGAAGATCAATGGCCACGCAACCCCCATTTTTGTCGAAAATAGCCATGAATGACCATTTTCAATAATACCGAAGGCTAACACATCCATAGGTGTTTGCCTTCGATATTATTGAAAATGGTTGTTGATGCAATTTTCGACAAAAATTGGGGTTGTGTAGCCATTGACCATCGAACAAAGGCTCGTACACCTGACCCCACATATGTTTCCTTGCCATAGGTCATATTCTTTGATTTCTAGTGGGGACCACTTCTTGGTCGAGATCCGTAGGTGTTAGCCTTCGATATTATTGAAAATGGTCGTTCTTGCAATTTTGGACAAAAATGGGGGCTGTGTGGCAATTGATTATCAACCAGAGGCTCATACACTTGACCCCACATATGTTTCCTTGCCATAGATCACATTTTTGGATTTTTGGTGGAGGCCATTTCTTGGCCAAAAGTCCGTTGGTGTTAGCCACGGTAGTATTGAAAATGGGGGTTTTTTAGTCGATGATCAATGGCCACACAACCCCATATTTGGCGAAAAAAGCATGAACGGCCATTTTCAATAATACCGAAGGCTAACACCTACGGATTTTGACCTAGAAATGGTCTCCACCAGAAATCCAAGAATGTGACCTATGGAAAGGAAACATCTGTGGGGTGAGGTGTATGAACCTCTAGTCGATGATCAATGGACACACAAACCCTATTTTTGTTGAAAATTGCATGAATGACCATTTTCAATAATAGTGAAGGCTAACACCTATGGATTTTTGATCAAGAAATGGTCTCTGCCAGAAATGCAAGAATGTGATCTATGGCAACAACACATATGTGGGTTGTGGTTTCTGAGCCTCTGGTCATTGGTAAATGGCCACACAACCCCCATTTTGACGAAAATAGCATGAACGACCATTTTCAATAATGACGAGGGCTAACACTTATGGATTTTTGACCAAGAAATGGCCTCCACCAGAAATCTAAGAATGTGATCTATGGCAAGGAAACATATGTGGATTGAGGTGTACGAGCCTCTGGTCCATGATTATTGGCCACACAATGCATATTTTTGCCGAAATTGCATCAACGACCATTTACAATAATACTGAAGGCTAACACCTACAGATTTTTGACCAATAAATGGTCTCCACCAAAAATCCAAAAATGTGTTCTATGGCATAGAAACATATGTGGATGAGGTGTACGAGTCTCTAGTCGATGATCAATGGCCACACAACCCCCATTTTTGTCAAAAAATAGAATGAACGACCATTTTCAATAATACTGAAGGATAACACCTATGGATTTTTGACTAAGAAATGGTCTCCACCAGAAATCAAAGAATGTAATCTATGGCAAGGAAAATATGTGGGGTTGTGTGTCCATTGATCATCGACTAGAGGTTCATACACCTCATCCCACATATGTTTCTATGCCATAGATCACATTTTTGGATTTTTGGTGGAGACTATTTATTGGTCAAAAATCTGTAGGTGTTAGCCTTCAGTATTATTGTAAATGGTCGTTGATGCAATTTTCGGCAAAAATATGCATTGTGTGGCCAATAATCATGGACCAGAGGCTCGTACACCTCAATCCACATATGTTTCCTTGCCATAGATCACATTCTTAGATTTCTGGTGGAGGCCATTTCTTGGTCAAAAATCCATAGGTGTTAGCCCTCGTCATTATTGAAAATGGTCGTTCATGCTATTTTCAACAAATATAGGGGTTGTGTGTCCATTGATCATCGACTAGAGGTTCATACACCTCACCCCACATATGTTTCCTTTTCCTAGGTCACATTCTTGGATTTCTGGTGGAGACCATTTCTAGGTCAAAAATCTGTAGGTGTTAGCCTTCGGTATTATTGAAAATGGCCGTTCATGCTTTTTTCGACAAAAATGGGGTTGGGTGGCCATTGATCATCGACTAAAAAACCCCCATTTTCAATACTACCGAGGCTAACACCAACAGATTATTTGCCAAGAAATGGCCTCCACCAAAAATCCAAGAATGTGATCTATGTCAAGGAAACATATGTGGGGTCAAGTGTATGAGCCCCTGGTTGATAATCAATTGCCACACATCCCCCATTTTTGTCCAAAATTGCAAGAACGACCATTTTCAATAATATCGAAGGCTAACACCTATGGATCTCGACCAAGAAGTGGTCCCCACTAGAAATCAAAGAATGTGACCTATGGCAAGGAAACATATGTGGGGTCAGGTGTACGAGCCTTTGTTCGATGGTCAATGGCTACACAACCCCAATTTTTGTCGAAAATTGCATCAATAACCATTTTCAATAATATCGAAGGCAAACACCTATGGATGTGTTAGCCTTCGGTATTATTGAAAATGGTCATTCATGGCTATTTTCGACAAAAATGGGGGTTGCGTGGCCATTGATCTTCGACCCGAGGCTCATACACCTCACTACACATATGTTTCCTTGCCATTGATCACATTCTTGGATTTACGATGGAGACCATTTCTTGGTAAAAAAATCCATAGGTATTAGCCTTCAGTGTCATTGAAAATGGTCGTTCATGGCTATTTTCGACAAAAATGGGGGTTGTGTGGCCATTGATCATCGACCAGAGGCTCGTACACTTCACCCCACATATGTTTTCTTGCCATAGATCACATTCTTGGATTTCTGGTGGAGACCATTTCTTGGTCAAAAATCCATTGGTGTTAGCCTTCGATATTATTGTAAATGGTCGTTCATGGCTATTTTCGACAAAAATGGGGGTTGTGTGGCCATTTATCATTGACCAGAGGCTCGTACACCTCACCCCACATATGTTTCCTTGCCATAGATTGCATTCTTGGATTTCTGGTGGACACCATTTCTTGGTCAAAAATCCGTACGTGTTAGCCTTCGGTATTATTGAAAATGGTCATTCTTGGCTATTTTCGACAAAAATGGGGGTTGTGTGGCCATTGATCATCGACCAAAGGCTCGTAAACCTCACCCCGACCATTTCTTGGTAAAAAATCCGAATGTGTTACCCTTCAGTACTATTGAAAATGGTCGTTCATGGCTATTTTCGACCAAAATGGGTGTTGTGTGGCCATTTATCATCGACTAGAGGCTCGTACACCTCACCCCACATATGTTCCCTTGCAATAGATCACATTCTTGGATTTCTGGTGGAGACCATTTCCTTGTCAAAAATCCGTTGGAGTTAGCCTTCGGTATTATTGAAAATGGTCGTTCATGGCTATTTTCGACTAAAATGGGGGTTGTGTGGCCATTTATCATCGACTAGAGGCTCGTACACCTCACCCCACATATGTTTCCTTGCCATAGATCGCATTCTTTGATTTCTGATGGAGACCATTTCTTGGTCAAAAATCCGAATGTGTTAGCCTTCGGTACTATTGAAAATGGTCGTTCAGGGCTATTTTCGACAAAAATGGGGGTTGTGTGGCCAGTGATATTCGACTATAGGCTCATACACCTCACTACACATATGTTTCCTTGACATAGATCACATTCTTGGATTTATGGTGGGGACCATTTCTTGGTCAAAAATCCGTAGGTGTTAGCCTTCAGTGTCATTGAAAATGGTCGTTCATGGCTATTTTTGACAAAAATGGGGGTTGTGTGGCCATTGATAATCGACATGAGGCTCGTACACCTCACCCCACATATGTTTCCTTGCCATAGATCACGTTCTTGGATTTCTGGTGGAGACCATTTCTTGGTCAAAAATCCGAAGGTGTTAGACTTCGGTATTATTGAAAATGGTCGTTTATGGCTATTTTCGAGAAAAATGGGGGTTGTGTGGCCATTGATCATCAACGAGATGCTCATACACCTCACCCCATATATGTTTCCTTGCCATAGATCACATTCTTGGATTTTTGGTGGAGACCATGTCTTGGTAAAAAATTCGTACGTGTTAGCCTTCAGTATTATTGAAAATGGTCCTTCATGGCTATTTTCGACAAAATGGGGGTTGTGTGGCCATTGATCATCGACCAGAGGCTCGTACACCTCACCCTACAAATGTTTCCTTGCCATAGATCACATTCTTGGATTTCTGGTGGAGACCATTTCTTGGGAAAAAATCCGAATGTGTTACCCTTCGGTATTATTGAAAATGGTGATTCATGGCTATTTTCGAGAAAAATGGGGGTTGTGTGGCCATTGATCTTAGACCAGAGGCTCATACACCCAACTACACATATGTTTCCTTGCCATAGATCACGTTCCTGGATTTATGGTGGAGACCATTTCTTGGTCAAAAATCCGTAGGTGTTAGCCTTCAGTGTCATTGAAAATGGTCGTTCATTGTTATTTTCGACAAAAATGGGGGTTGTGTGGCCATTGATCATCGACCAGAGGCTCATACACTTCAACCCACATATGTTTTCTTGCCATAGATCACATTCTTGGATTTCTGGTGGAGACCATTTCTTGGTCAAAAATCTGTTGGTGTTAGCCTTCGGTATTATTGAAAATGGTCGTTCATGGCTATTTTCGACTAAAATGGAGGTTGTGTGGCCATTTGTCATTGACCAGAGGCTCGTACACCTCACCCCACATATGTTTCCATGCCATAGATCACATTCTTGGATTTCTGGTGGAGACCATTTCTTGGTCAAAAATCCGTACGTGTTAGCCTTCGGTATTATTGAAAATGGTCATTCATGGTATTTTCGACAAAAAATGGGGGTTGTGTGGCCATTTATCATTGACCAGAGGAACGTAAACCTCACCCCACATATGTTTCCTTGCCATATATCACATTCTTTGATTTCTGGTGTAGACCATTTCTTGGTCAAAAATCCGAATGTGTTAGCCTTCGGTACTATTGAAAATGGTCGTTCATGGCTATTTTCGACAAAAATGGTGGTTGTGTGGACATTGATCATCGACCAGAGGATTGTAAACCTCACCCCACATATGTTTCCCTGCCATAGATCACATTTTTTGATTTCTGGTGGAGACCATGTCTTGGTCAAAAATCCGTACGTGTTAGCCTTCGGTATTATTGAAAATGGTCCTTCATGGCTATTTTCGACAAAATGGGGGTTGTGTGGCCATTGATCATCGACCAGAGGCTCGTACACCTCACCCTACAAATGTTTCCTTGCCATAGATCACATTCTTGGATTTCTGGTGGAGACCATTTCTTGGGAAAAAATCCGAATGTGTTAGCCTTCGGTATTATTGAAAATGGTGATTCATGGCTATTTTCGAGAAAAATGGGGGTTGTGTGGCCATTGATCTTAGACCAGAGGCTCATACACCCAACTACACATATGTTTCCTTGCCATAGATCACGTTCCTGGATTTATGGTGGAGACCATTTCTTGGTCAAAAATTCGTAGGTGTTAGCCTTCAGTGTCATTGAAAATGGTCGTTCATTGTTATTTTCGACAAAAATGGGGGTTGTGTGGCCATTGATCATCGACTAGAGGCTCGTACACTTCAACCCACATATGTTTTCTTGCCATAGATCACATTCTTGGATTTCTGGTGGAGACCATTTCTTGGTCAAAAATCTGTTGGTGTTAGCCTTCGGTATTATTGAAAATGGTCGTTCATGGCTATTTTCGATTAAAATGGAGGTTGTGTGGCCATTTGTCATTGACCAGAGGCTCGTACACCTCACCCCACATATGTTTCCTTGCCATAGATCACATTCTTGGATTTCTGGTGGAGACCATTTCTTGGTCAAAAATCCGTACGTGTTAGCCTTCGGTATTATTGAAAATGGTCATTCATGGTATTTTCGACAAAAAATGGGGGTTGTGTGGCCATTTATCATTGACCAGAGGAACGTAAACCTCACCCCACATATGTTTCCTTGCCATATATCACATTCTTTGATTTCAGGTGTAGACCATTTCTTGGTCAAAAATCCGAATGTGTTAGCCTTCGGTACTATTGAAAATGGTCGTTCATGGCTATTTTCGACAAAAATGGGGGTTGTGTGGACATTGATCATCGACCAGAGGCTTGTAAACCTCACCCCACATATGTTTCCCTGCCATAGATCACATTCTTTGATTTCTGGTGGAGACCATTTCTTGGTCAAAAATCCGTACGTGTTAGCCTTCGGTATTATTGAAAATGGTCATTCATGGCTATTTTTGACAAAAATGGGGGTTGTGTGGCCATTGATCATCGACAAGAGGCTCGTCAACCTCACCCCACATTTGTTTCCTTGCCATAGATCCCATTCTTTGATTTCTGGTGGAGACCATTTGTTGGTCAAAAATCCGAATGTGTTAGCCTTCGGTACTATTGAAAATGGTCGTTCATGGCTATTTTCGACAAAAATGGGGGTTGTGTGGCCATTGATATTCGACCAGAGGCTCATACACCTCACTACACATATGTTTCCTTGCCATAGATAACATTCTTGGATTTATGGTGGAGACCATTTCTTTGTCAAAAATCTGTAGGTGTTAGCCTTCGGTATTATTGAAAATGGTCGTTCATGGCTATTTTCGACAAAAATGGGGGTTGTGTGCCATTGATCATCGACCAGAGGCTCATACACCTGACTGCACATATGTTTCCTTGCCATAGATCACATTATTGGATTTCTGGTGGAGACCATTTCTTGGTCAAACATCCGTAGGTGTTAGCCTTCGGTATTATTGAAAATGGTCGTTCATGGCTATTTTCGACAAAAATGGGGGTTGTGTGGCCATTGATCATCGACCAGAGGCTCATACACCTCACCCCACATATGTTTCCTTGTCATTAATCACATTCTTGGATTTCTGGTGGAGACCATTTCTTGGTAAAAAATCCGTAGGTCTTAGCCTTCGGTATTATTGAAAATGGTCGTTCATTACTATTTTCATAAAAAATGGGGGTTGTGTGTCCATTTATCATCGACCAGAGGCTCGTACACCTCACCCCACATATGTTTCCTTGCCATAGATCACATTCTTGGATTTCTGGTGGAGACCATTTCTTGGTCAAAAATTCGTACGTGTTAGCCTTCAGTATTATTGAAAAGGTCGTTCATGGATATTTTCGACAAAATGGGGGTTGTGTGGCTATTGATCATCGACCAGAGGCTCATACACCTCACCCCACATATGTTTCCTTGTCATTGATCACATTCTTGGATTTCTGGTGGTGACCATTTCTTGGTAAAAAATCCGTAGGTCTTAGCCTTCGGTATTATTGAAAATGGTCGTTCATGACTATTTTCATCAAAAATGGGGGTTGTGTGTCCATTTATCATCGACCAGAGGCTCGTACACCTCACCCCACATATGTTTCCTTGCCATAGATCATATTCTTGGATTTCTGGTGGAGACCATTTCTTGGGCAAAAATCCGAATGTGTTAGCCTTCGGTATTATTGGAAATGGTCATTCATGGCTATTTTCGACAAAAATGGGGGTTGTGTGGCCATTGATCTTCGACCAGAGGCTCATACACCCCACTACACATATGTTTTTTTTGCCATAGATCACATTCTTGGATTTATGGTGGAGACCATTTCTTGGTCAATAATCCGTAGGCGTTAGTCGTCAGTGTCATTGAAAATGGTCGTTCATGGCTATTTTCGACAAAAAAGGGGGTTGTGTGGCCATTGATCATCAACCAGAGCTTCATACACTTCACTCCACATATGTTTTCTTGCCATAGATCACATTCTTGGATTTCTGGTGGAGACCATTTCTTGGTCAAAAATCCGTTGGTGTTAGCCTTCGGTATTATTGAAAATGGTCGTTCATGGCATTTTCGACTAAAATGGGGGTTGTGTGGCCATTTATCATCGACCAGAGGCTCGTACACCTCACCCCATATATGTTTCCTTGCCATAGATCACATTATTGGTTTTCTGGTGGAGACCATTTCTTGGTCAAACATCCGTAGGTGTTAGCCTTCGGTATTATTGAAAATGGTCGTTCATGGCTATTTTCGACAAAAATGGGGGTTGTGTGGCCATTGATCATCGACCAGAGGCTCATACACCTCACCCCACATATGTTTCCTTGTCATTGATCACATTCTTCGATTTTTGGTGGAGACCATTTCTTGGTAAAAAATCCGTAGGTCTTAGCCTTCGGTATTATTGAAAATGGTCGTTCATGACTATTTTCATCAAAAATGGGGGTTGTGTGTCCATTTATCATCGACCAGAGGCTCGTACACCTCACCCCACATATGTTTCCTTGCCATAGATCACATTCTTGGATTTCTGGTGGAGACCATTTCTTGGTCAAAAATTCGTACGTGTTAGCCTTCAATATTATTGAAAAGGTCGTTCATGGATATTTTCGACAAAATGGGGGTTGTGTGGCTATTGATCATCGACCAGAGGCTCGTACACCTCACCCCACATATGTTTCCTTGCCATAGATCACATTCTTGGATTTCTGGTGGAGACCATTTCTTGGGCAAAAATCCGAATGTGTTAGCCTTCGGTATTATTGAAAATGGTCATTCCTGGCTATTTTCGACAAAAATGGGGGTTGTGTGGCCATTGATCTTCTACCAGAGGCTCATACACCCCACTACACATATGTTTCCTTGCCATAGATCACATTCTTGGATTTATGGTGGAGACCATTTCTTGGTCAAAAATCCGTAGGTGTTAGCCGTCAGTGTCATTGAAAATGGTCGTTCATGGCTATTTTCGACAAAAAAGGGGGTTATGTGGCCATTAATCATCAACCAGAGCTTCGTACACTTCACTCCACATATGTTTTCTTGCCATAGATCACATTCTTGGATTTCTGGTGGAGACCATTTCTTGGTCAAAAATCTGTTGGTGTTAGCCTTCGGTATTATTGAAAATGGTCGTTCATGGCATTTTTGACTAAAGTGGGGGTTGTGTGGCCATTTATCATCGACCAGAGGCTCGTACACCTCACCCCATATATGTTTCCTTGCCATAGATCACATTATTGGTTTTCTGGTGGAGAGCATTTCTTGGTCAAACATCCGTAGGTGTTAGCCTTCGGTATTATTGAAAATGGTCGTTCATGGCTATTTTTGACAAAAATGGGGGTTGTGTGGCCATTGATCATCGACCAGAGGCTCATACACCTCACCCCACATATGTTTCCTTGTAATTGATCACATTCTTGGATTTCTGGTGGAGACCATTTCTTGGTAAAAAATCCGTAAGTCTTAGCCTTCGGTATTATTGAAAATGGTCGTTCATGACTATTTTCATCAAAAATGGGGGTTGTGTGGCCATTTATCATCGACCAGAGGCTCGTACACCTCACCCCACATATGTTTCCTTGTCATAGATCACATTCTTGGATTTCTGGTGGAGACCATTTCTTGGTCAAAAATTCGTACGTGTTAGCCTTCAGTATTATTGAAAAGGTCGTTCATGGATATTTTCGACAAAATGGGGGTTGTGTGGCTATTGATCATCGACCAGAGGCTCGTACACCTCACCCCACATATGTTTCCTTGCCATAGATCACATTCTTGGATTTTTGGTGGAGACCATTTCTTGGGCAAAAATCCGAATGTGTTAGCCTTCGGTATTATTGAAAATGGTCATTCATGGCTATTTTCGACAAAAATGGGGGTTGTGTGGCCATTGATCTTCGACCAGAGGCTCATACACCCCACTACACTTATGTTTCCTTGACATAGATCACATTCTTGGATTTATGGTGGAGACCATTTCTTGGTCAAAAATCCGTAGGTGTTAGCCGTCAGTGTCATTGAAAATGGTCGTTCATGGCTATTTTCGACAAAAAGGGGGTTGTGTGGCCATTGATCATCAACCAGAGCTTCGTACACTTCACTCCACATATGTTTTCTTGCCATAGATCACATTCTTGGATTTCTGGTGGAGACCATTTCTTGGTCAAAAATCCGTTGGTGTTAGCCTTCGGTATTATTGAAAATGGTTGTTCATTGCATTTTCGACTAAAATGGGGGTTGTGTGGCCATTTATCATCGACCAGAGGCTCATACACCTCACCCCATATATGTTTCCTTGCCATAGATCACATTCTTGGATTTCTGGTGGAGACCATTTCTTGGTCAAAAATCCATACGTGTTAGCTTTCGGTATTATTGAAAATGGTCATTCATGGTATTTTTGACAAAAATGGGGGTTGTGTGGCCATTAATCATCTACCAGAGGATCGTAAACCTCACCCCACATATGTTTCTTTGCCATAGATCACATTATTTGATTTCTGGTGGAGACCATTTCTTGGTCAAAAATCCGAATGTGTTAGCGTTCGGTACTATTGAAAATGGTCGTTCATGGCTATTTTTGACAAAAAATGGGGGTTGTGTGGCCATTGATCATCGACCAGAGGCTCGTAAACCTCACCCCACATATGTTTCCTTGCCATAGATCACATTCTTTGATTTCTGGTGGAGACCATTTCTTGGTCAAAAACTCCGAATGTGTTAGCCTTTGGTACTATTGAAAATGGTCGTTTATGGCTATTTTCGACAAAAATGGGGGTTGTGTGGCCATTGATATTCGACTAGAGGCTCATACACCTCACTACACATATGTTTCCTAGCCATAGATCACATTCTCGTATTTATGGTGGAGACCATTTCTTGGTCAAAAATCCATAGGTGTTAGCCTTCTGTGTCATTGAAAATGGTCGTTCATGGCTATTTTCGACAAAAATGGGGGTTGTGTGGCCATTGATCATCGACCAGAGGCTCGTACACCTCACCCCACATATGTTTCCTTGCCATAGATCATATTCTTGGATTTCTGGTGGAGACCATTTCTTGGTCAAAAATCCGTAGGTGTTAGCCTTCGGTATTATTGAAAATGGTTGTTCATGGCTATTTTCGACAAAAACGGGGGTTGTGTGGCCATTGATCATCGACCAGAGGCTCATACACCTCACCCCGCATATGTTTCCTTGCCATAGATCACATTCTTGGATTACTGGTGGAGACCATTTCTTGGTCAAAAATCCGTAGGCGCTAGCTTTCGATATTATTGAAAATGGTCGTTCATGGCTATTTTCATCAAAAATGGGGGTTGTGTGGCCATTTATCATCGACCAGAGGCTCGTACACCTCACCCTACATATGTTTCCTTGCCATAGAACACATTCTTGGATTTCTGGTGGAGACCATTTCTTTGTCAAAAATTCGTACGTGTTAGCCTTCGGTATTATTGAAAATGGTCGTTAATGGCTATTTTCGACAAAATGTGGGATGTGTGGCAATTGATCATTGACTAGAGGCTCGTACACCTAACCCCACATATGTTTCCTTGCCATAGATCACATTCTTGGATTTCTGGTGGAGACCATTTCTAGGGCAAAAATCCGAATGTGTTAGCCTTCGGTATTATTGAAAATGGTCATTCATCGCTATTTTCGAAAAAATGGGGGTTGTGTGGCCATTGATCATCGACCAGAGGCTCGTACACCTCACCCCACACATGTTTTCTTGCCATAGATCATATTCTTGGATTTCTGGTAGAGACCATTTCTTGGTCAAAAATTCGTAGGTGTTAGCCTTCGGTATTATTGAAAATGGTTGTTCATGGCTATTTTCGACAAAAACGGGGGTTGTGTGGCCATTGATCATCGACCAGAGGCTCATACATCTCACCCCACATATGTTTCCTTGCCATAGATCACATTCTTGGATTACTGGTGGAGACCATTTCTTGGTCAAAAATCCGTAGGCGTTAGCCTTCGGTATTATTGAAAATGGTCGTTCATGGCTATTTTCATCAAAAATGGGGGTTGTGTGGCCATTTATCATCGACCAGAGGCTCGTACACCTCACCCTACATATGTTTCCTTGTCATAGAACACATTCTTGGATTTCTGGTGGAGACCGTTTCTTGGTCAAAAATTCGTAAGTGTTAGCCTTTGGTATTATTGAAAATGGTCGTTCATGGCTATTTTCGACAAAATGGGGGATGTGTGGCAATTGATCATCGACCAGAGGCTCGTACACCTCACCCCACATATGTTTCCTTGCCATAGATCACATTCTTGGATTTCTGGTGGAGACCATTTCTAGGGCAAAAATCCGAATGTGTTAGCCTTCGGTATTATTGAAAATGGTCATTCATCGCTATTTTCGACAAAAATGGGGGTTGTGTGGCCATTGATCTTCGACCAAAGGCTCATACACCCCACTACACATATGTTTCCTTCCCATAGATCACATTCTTGGATTTATGGTGGAGACCATTTCTTGGTAAAAAATTCGTAGGTGTTAGCCTTCAGTGTCATTGAAAATAGTCGTTCATGGCTATTTTCGACAAAAATGGGGGTTTTGTGGCCATTGATCATCGAGGAGAGGCTCGTACACTTCACCCCACATATGTTTTCTTCCATAGATCACATTCTTGGATTTCTGGTGGAGACCATTTCTTGGTAAAAAATCCATAGGTCTTAGCCTTCGGTATTATTGAAAATGGCCGTTCATTACTATTTTCATCAAAAATGGGGGTTGTGTGGCCATTTATCATCGACCAGAGGCTCGTACACCTCACCCCACATATGTTTCCTTGCCATAGATCACATTCTTGGATTTCTGGTGGAGACCATTTCTTGGTCAAAAATTCGTATGTGTTAGCCTTCAATATTATTGAAAAGGTCGTTCATGGATATTTTCGACAAAATGGGGGTTGTGTGGCTATTGATCATCGACCAGAGGCTCGTACACCTCACCCCACATATGTTTCCTTGCCATAGATCACATTGTGGAATTTCTAGTGGCGACCATTTCTTGGGCAAAAATCTGAATGTGTTAGCCTTCGGTATTATTGAAAATGGTCATTCATGGCTATTTTCGACAAAAATGGGGGTTGTGTGGCCATTGATCTTCGACCAGAGGCTCATACACCCCACTACACATATGTTTCCTTGCCATAGATCACATTCTTGGATTTACGGTGGAGACCATTTCTTGGTCAAAAATCCGTAGGCGTTAGCCGTCAGTGTCATTGAAAATGGTGGTTCATGGCTATTTTCGACAAAAAAGGGGGTTGTGTGGCCATTGATCATTAACCAGAGCTTCGTACACTCCACTCCACATATGTTTTCTTGCTATAGATCACATTCTTGGATTTCTGGTGGAGACCATTTCTTGGTCAAAAATCCGTTGGTGTTAGCCTTCGGTATTATTGAAAACGGTCGTTCATGGCATTTTCGACTAAAATGGGGGTTGTGTGGCCATTTATCATCGACCAGAGGCTCGTACACCTCACCCCATATATGTTTCCTTGCCATAGATCACATTCTTGGATTTCTGGCGGAGACCATTTCTTGGTCAAAAATCCATACGTGTTAGCCTTCGGTATTATTGAAAATGGTCATTCATGGTATTTTCGACAAAAATGGGGGTTGTGTGGCCATTAATCATCTACCAGAGGATCGTAAACCTCACCCCACATATGTTTCTTCGCCATAGATCACATTCTTTGATTTCTGGTGGAGACCATTTCTTGGTCAAAAATCCGAATGTGTTAGCCTTTGGTACTATTGAAAATGGTCGTTCATGGCTATTTTCGACAAAAAATGGGGGTTGTGTGGCAATTGATCATCGACCAGAGGCTCGTAAACCTCACCCCACATATGTTTCCTTGCCATAGATCACATTCTTTGATTTCTGGTGGAGACCATTCCTTGGTCAAAAACTCCGAATGTGTTAGCCTTTGGTACTATTGAAAATGGTCGTTTATGGCTATTTTCGAAAAAAATGGGGGTTGTGTGGCCATTGATATTCGACTAGAGGCTCATACACCTCACTACACATATGTTTCCTAGCCATAGATCACATTCTTGTATTTATGGTGGAGACCATTTCTTGGTCAAAAATTCATAGGTGTTAGCCTTCTGTGTCATTGAAAATGGTCGTTCATGGCTATGTTCGACAAAAATGGGGGTTGTGTGGCCATTGATCATCGACCAGAGGCTCGTACACCTCACCCCACATATGTTTCCTTGCCATAGATCATATTCTTGGATTTCTGGTGGAGACCATTTCTTGGTCAAAAATCCGTCGGCGTTAGCCTTCGGTATTATTGAAAATGGTCGTTCATGGCTATTTTCATCAAAAATGGGGGTTGTGTGGCCATTTATCATCGACCAGAGGCTCGTACACCTCACCGACATATGTTTCCTTGCCATAGAACACATTCTTGGATTTCTAGTGGAGACCATTTCTTGGTCAAAAATTCGTACGTGTTAGCCTTCGGTATTATTGAAAATGGTCGTTCATGGCTATTTTCGACAAAATGGGGGATGTGTGGCAATTGATCATCGACCAGAGGCTCGTACACCTCAGCCCACATATGTTTCCTTGCCATAGATCACATTCTTGGATTTCTGGTGGAGACCATTTCTAGGGCAAAAATCCGAATGTGTTAGCCTTCGGTATTATTGAAAATGGTCATTCATCGCTATTTTCGACAAAAATGGGGTTGTGTGGCCATTGATCTTCGACCAAAGGCTCATACACCCCACTACACATATGTTTCCTTCCCATAGATCACATTCTTGGATTTATTGTGGAGACCATTTCTTGGTCAAAAATTCGTAGGTGTTAGCCTTCAGTGTCATTGAAAATAGTCGTTGATGGCTATTTTTGACAAAAATGGGGGTTTTGTGGCCATTGTTCATCGAGCAGAGGCTCGTACACTTCACCCCACATAAGTTTTCTTGCCATAGATCACATTCTTGGATTTTTGGTGGAGACCATTTCTTGGTCAAAAATCCGTTGGTGTTAGCCTTCGGTATTATTGAAAATGGTCGTTCATGGCTATTTTCGACTAAAATGGGGGTTGTGTGGCCATTTATCATCGACCAGGGGCTCATACACCTCACCTCACATATGTTTCCTTGCCATAGATCACATTCTTGGATTTCTGGTGGAGACCATTTCTTGGTCAAAAATCCATACGTGTCAGCCTTTGGTATTATTGAAAATGGTCATTCATGGCTATTTTCGACAAAACTGGGGTTGTGTGGCCATTGATCATCGACTAGAGGATCGTAAACCTCACCCCACATATGTTTCCTTGTCATAGATCACATTCTTTGATTTCTGGTGGAGACCATTTCTTGGTCAAAAACCGAATGTGTTAGCCTTCGGTACTATTGAAAATGGTCGTTCATGGCTACTTTTGACAAAAATGGGGGTTGTGTGGCCATTGATATTCAACCAGAGGCTCATACACCTCACCCCACATATGTTTCCTTGCCATAGATCACATTCTTGGATTTCTAGTGGAGACCATTTCTTGGTCAAAAATCCGTCGGTGCTAGCCTTCAGTGTCATTGAAAATGGTGGTTCATGGTTATTTTCGACAAAAATGGGGGTTGTGTGGCCATTGATCATCGACCAGAGGCTCGTACACCTCACCCCGCATATGTTTCCTTGCCATAGATCACATTCTTGGATTTCTGGTGGAGACCATTTCTTGGGCAAAATTCCGAATGTGTTAGCCTTCATTATTTTTGAAAATGGTCATTCATGGCTATTTTTGACAAAAATGGGGGTTGTGTGGCCATTGATCTTTGACCAGAGGCTCATACACCTCACTACACATATGTTTCCTTGCCATAGATCACATTATTGGATTTATGGTGGTGACCATTTCTTGGTCAAAAATCCTTAGGTGTTAGCCTTCAGTGTCATTGAAAATGGTCGTTCATGGCTATTTTCGACAAAAATGGGGGTTGTGTGGCCATTGATCATCGACCAGAGGCTCGTACACTTCACCCCACATATGTTTTCTTGCCATAGATCACATTCTTGGATTTCTAGTGGGGACCATTTCTTGGTCAGAAATCCGTTAGTGTTAGCCTTTGGTATTATTGAAAAATGGTCGTTCATGTCTATTTTTGACTAAAATGGGGGTTGTGTGGCCATTTATCATCGACCAGAGGTTCGTACACCTCACCCCACATATGTTTCCTTGCCATAGATCACATTCTTGGATTTCTGGTGGAGACCATTTCTTGGTCAAAAATCCGTACGTGTTTGCCTTCGGTATTATTGAAAATGGTCATTCATGGATATTTTCGACAAAAATGGGGGTTGTGTGGCCATTGATCATCGACCAGAGGCTCGTAAACCTCACCCCACATATGTTTTCTTGCCATAGATCACATTCTTTGATTTCTGGTGGAGGCCATTTCTTGGTCAAAAATCTGAATGTGTTAGCCTTCGGTACTATTAAAAATGGTCGTTCATTGCTATTTTCGACAAAAATGGGGGTTGTGTGGCCATTGATATTCGACCAGAGGCTCATACACCTCACTGCACATATGTTTAGTTGCCATAGATCACATTCTTGGATTTATGGTGGAGACCATTTCTTGGTCAAAAATCCGTAGGTGTTAGCCTTCGGTATTATTGAAAATGGTCGTTCATGGCTATTTTTGACAAAAATGGGGGTTGTGTGGCCATTGATCATCGACCAGAGGCTCGTACACCTCACCTCACATATGTTTACTTGCCATAGATCACATTATCGGATTTCTGGTGGAGACCATTTCTTGGTCGAAAATCCATACGTGGTAGCCTTCGGTATTATTGAAAATGGTCGTTGATCACTATTTTCGACAAAAATGGGCGTTGTGTGGCCATTGATCATTGGCCAGAGGCCCATACACCTCACCCCACATATGTTTCCTTGCTATAGATCACATTCTTGGATTTATGGTGGAGATCATTTCTTGGTCAAAAATCCTTAGGTGTTAGCCTTCAGTGTCATTGAAAATGGTCATTCATGGCTATTTTCGACAAAAATGGGGGTTGTGTGGCCATTGATCATCGACCAGAGGCTCGTACACCTCACCTCATGTTGGGGACTTGTTCTCAAATGCTAAGAGTTAAAAACAAGGCAACATAAAAAGTGTTAAATGTGGAAGTCCTTCGTCCTTCAAAACATTATGTCCCTTCGAATATAATGAATTCCGGACGAAGGTTATGAAGGAAAAACCCTTCGCAAGCTCGATAGATGATAAGAAAGAATTCATACATGAAATACGAATAATAATACAGATATTATCATCAACTCATTTTTGTAATAACAAATTATAAATGTACCTTCGAATTGACGGAAAGCAAAGGTACATGCGTGATGTAAAAAGCGAATGCCAAGTCAGCCTGAACAGTACGGGAGTACTGTTCATCTATTTATAGGCGCGGGACGCAGCCCGTGTAGAATTACATTAATGCCCTTTACATTTATCAATAACTCTATAATAATTCTTCGAGGTCTAATTTGGCTTTTCATCTTTAAGTCGGTTCCTCTTTTCTGCCGTCATGCCGAAGCTTTTCTGCGCATAGCTTCGTGATCATCTTATCCTTCGTCATGATCGCCTTCCGTCCCACTCAAGCTTCGTCTTGACCAGACACTTGTATACCCATAATATGACGTCCGAAGATACCGGTTCACATATTTCACTTGGAAAACATTGTCAAATCATGTTTTTGAGGACCTTCGGAAGCCGAAGGCCCCCAACAGTAGCCCCTCGCAATATTAATTTTGCTGGAATGATAAATTCATATTGCGACATGGACGAAGGCTTTAAGCCGAAGGTCCGAAAAAACACCTTCCCTTTGCTAGAATAGCAACAGTCTTTGACAAGCGGGACCCTCCAATTTTTGACGCACTGGGTGTATAAATAAAAGCTCAACACGATTTTATTTGGCACGCTCTCTTGCCATCTGCTCTTGCTCACCCGACTTTTAGCCGGTGCGCAACAACTATTGCTTGGCTTTTTTAGACTTTTAAGCTTCGGTTCTAGGAGCACTTTCTCAGTGTTTGCGAAGATGTCTGAAGATAAGAAAGCTGTTTGCTTTCTTCATTCAATAGCAAAGACCAATACGGAGAAGATCACTAGGGAGACCTTGGAGGGTTTATCTGAAGATACTGGTGACAGTGACAGTTATGATGTAGAAAGTGGGGGTGAAGACTCCGAAGATCGACCGTGGCGACCAAGTCACACAGTCTTCGGAAAATCGAGCATTAAACAGAGTCATCTTGATACCATGAAGGGAAGGTATTTTTGAGACATGTCTATTGTGAGGGCAGATGATGGGGAGAAGACTGTGCCTACTCCCGAAGAGAATGAAGTCATAATCTTCCGAAGCTTCTTGAAGGCTAGACTGCGATTTCCCTTGAGCAATTTTGTCGTGGAAGTACTGAAGATATTTGAAGTCTACTTTCACCAACTTACTCCCGAATCAATCATAAGAATGGGCATTTTCGTCTGGCCATGAGGAGCCAAGGTTTAGAACCAAATGCAAAAAGTTTCTGCAATATACATGAGTTATTGTACGAGACGAAACCTTGGGGTAAAGAGCAGTATCACAACAATTTTGGCTGCTACAGCTTCGGCGCCCGATTTGTGTCAAGCTGTCTCGTGCCAACCTTTCGAAAAAGATGGCCCGGCAAATGGATGACAGAATGGTTTTATGTGAACAATGATTTAAAAACTCGGGAAGATATTAAAGGTATCATTATGCGCCCTATTTGGCAATGCTTCGGCCTTCGGAGGCCGAAGGTGGAGATGGATGAAATAGTCGAAGAATGCCAAAGAGCCTTCGGAGTAGTGTGCTCTTTTATTGGGACAAGGGATTTAATGCAAGAACACATTGCCTTCAGAGTATGGCCACTTGCAGATAACTGGGAAATGCCGAAGGAAACCGTCAAGGAACCTGACGAAGGTGGACTAGTCAGGCTAAAATACACATTCAAGTACGAAGATAAGTTCGTTGAGCCAGATGATGACTGGTTGAAAAGTATTGAGGCCATAAGCGATGAATTGCTTGGATTATACTCAAAAGCCGAAGACACTGCACTGTCAGTAGCCTTCGGAGGCCGAAAGAAGAAGAGACTCAATCGAGTATTTGATGCAATTGGGTTTGTCTACCCTGACTATCGCTATCCAACGCGGGGTCAAAAAAGAAAGAATACACCTTCTGCGAAGGAAGTTGCTTCGGCCGCTCCTAGCGAGTCGGCGCCGAAGAGAAAAAGGGTCAAGGTTCTCACACACCGGCCATGCTATATTGAACTGGCCACAGTGCCTGATTATGTCGGTGAAACCTCTGCGGCCACCGAAGCCAAGGAGCCTACTCTCCTACCGAAATTTGAAGAGCCAATTATAATACCAGAAATGAAGAAAATAGAAGAACCGGAGGCTACGGAAACAAGGACACATGAAATTTTAAGTCCTTTAGCAAAAATTGAGGCAGCAAAAAGCCAAAAGGGTCCAGCAGTGACCCCCAAAAGAAAAAAGGATGGTTAATGTGCTGTATGTTTTGGAGACAATTAAGTCTTCAAGTATGACTCCGAAGAAAATTGTTGAAACTTCCGAAGTGCACACTGAAACCTTTGCTGCCGAAGCTTCAAAGAACCAGGCAGAAACTGAAGCTGGGCCTTCAGAGCCCGCCAAGGTGAAATCCTTGGAAGCTGAAGAAACAGAAATATCAGAGCCAATTTTGGTTGAAGAAACTGGTGCTGTTGCCCCCGGAGCATCCTCCAAAGCCCTCGATTATATTGTACGACATGCTTCGGGAAAAAGATTATCTGAAGAAGAGATTTTTGAAGCTAATCACTATGCCCGAGAACTGAAGTATCCAAAGGGGGCCTTAGTATTCAATGGCACAGACGAAGATGACTTCTTATACTGCCTCCCAGGCAACAAAGAATTATCTGTCTGCCGGGAGATGGCTAGAAGTATGGGGTTCCCGAAGCTTGAAGCTGGCCTCTACGCGATGACGAAGGACGATCTTGCAGATAGCCTCGCTTATAATAGTCTGAAGGTATGAAAATTGTATATTTTGAAGCTTATAAATTTTGAATTATCCTTTTATTCTTATACTAATTCTTTTCATATAGGGTTTAATTCTTAGCAACGCTTTGAGGGCGCAAAAGAATGCCGAAGACAAGAGCTATAATATCGCTTTCAACAACCTACGAACAAAGGTTATTAAGCTGAGGAACGAAGCTTTGGAAAAAGATAAAATTCTGCTTACATTGGTGGATAAGATAAAGGAAGACGAAGCTACTTCTAAAGCTCAAGCTGAGGCTCAAAAGCGCGAAATTGAGGATCTTCGGAAACAGCTAGCCAGAGCTAAAGAAGAACGCACACTTGAAGAGACGAAACGAGAACTTAGTGATCAGTGGGCAAATCATTTAGAAAGAAACGTTGAAGAGCTTCGTGCATCCAAGAAAAGGTGCTATGACAAATCTATATAATGTGCTAAGAAAATAAAATCCAGCTTCGCCAGCGTTGGCGCATTCTCGAGCAAAGAAAACTTCACAAGGGACAACCCCGAAGGCCCGATTGAATGTATCAGCGTTTATTTTTCGCTGTAAGCCTCCCTTAGGAGCTTCTTCGCCTTTTACTTTCAGCGGAATCAGCGCTTATTTTTCGCTGTAAGCCTCCCTTAGGAGCTTCTTCGCCTTTTACTTTCAGCGGAATCAGCGTTTATTTTTCACTGTAAGCCTCCCTTAGGAGCTTCTTCGCCTTTTACTTTCAGCGGAATCAGCGTTTATTTTTCGCTGTAAGCTCTGCATTCCCTTCGGATCGACTTTTGAGCAGAAAACTTACACTGCGCTCCCTTAGGAACGACTTTTTGCTGCTTCGAAGAAATTGCACTGCGTTCCTTAGAACAAATTTTTGATAATTCGAAGGTCCTCCGTGCCACCATAAATTCTTATGCTTCGGCAACTCAAGCCTATGGAGAAGATATATTTTCATTATGGTAAAAAGCGAAACTGTTACAAGAGATTGAAAAACGATAAAAAACACTTAAACTTCCCATAATTGTTCCTTATTAAAAAGAAAGTAATACTGAATGCGAAAATGCGAAAAGCTGCTGTCGAGGTAGGATATTTGTCAGTAAATGTGCTTCGACTCTGGCACAGTGCTATTGACTGTGCGAGCTTCGGACTCTTCTCTGAAGTCCCGCTGGAGGTGAGTGTGCTGACTCCCTTCTGGCTGCTGACCTCGTTGTGTTGGTGATTGCCTACATATTCTGGAATGTAAGGCGAATGGTACGAAGCAATATGCATGACCTGCTTCGGCTGACTCTGTTGTGCTGCAGCTTCTGCTATCTCCTTTTGCTTCTGGATGGTAACATGGCACATCCTGGTGGTATGGCCCTTGTCTTCACCACAGAATAAGCAGTAAATTTTTCTTGGTTGATCCCCAAATCTTCCCCCGAAGCCCCTGGCGCCTCTGCCCCTTGGCGCTGGCGGTCGGAAAGAACTTTGCTGCTGCCCCGAAGCTTGCGAGGAGTACTGTGGCCTTTGCTGTTGACTCCCTCTATCATCACTTTGAGTAGAATTGTGAATTGACCTGACGTGCCTCGGATGGAATCTTCCTTCGAAGCCCCTGGTCATTTCTGAGAACCTGAATGCTTCCTCCCTTCTTTGGCGAAAGTCATTGTCAGCTCGAATATACTCGTCCATCTTCTAGAGCAGCTTCTCCAAAGTTTGAAGAGGCTTCCTGGCAAAGTATTGAGCTGAAGGTCCCGGCCGAAGTCCCTTAATCATGGCCTCAATGACAATTTCATTGGGCACTGTTGGTGCCTGTGCCCTCAGACGCAGGAACCTTCGGACATACGCCTGAAGGTATTCTTCATGGTCCTAGGTGCACTGGAATAAAGCTTGAGCAGTGACTGGCTTCGTCTGAAACCCTTGGAAGCTAGTTATCAACATGTCCTTCAGCTTTTGCCATGAGGTGATTGTTCCTGGCCGAAGAGAGGAGTACCAGGTTTGTGCAACACTCTTGACGGCCATGACAAAAGACTTTGCCATGACTGCAGTATTGCCACCATACGAAGATATGGTTGCTTCATAGCTCATCAAGAATTGCTTTGGGTCTGAATGACCGTCGTACATGGGGAGCTGGGGTGGCTTGTAAGACTGGGGCCATGGTGTAGCCTGCAGTTACAGAGGAGAAGCATCATCAAAAGCAAAATTTCCATGATGGAAATCATCATACCAGTCGTCCTCGTTGTAGAAGCCCTCCTGATGAAGCTCTCTGCGCGGAGGCCTTCGGTCAGCTAGACGAGCCATCTTTTCCTTCTTTCGTTGAACCTGTTGGTGGAGCATCTCCAAGTTTTGGATTTCTTGATCCAAGACATCCTCCGGAGGCGTTGGACTGGTGGCCTTCCTCTTCTGGGTTCGGGCCTCCCTAAGAGAAAGGACATCCTGATTGGGATCGAGCGGCTGTAGAGTGGCAGCCCCTGTGGCTGAAGCTTTCTTCGGCGGCATGACGAAGGTGATGCTTGTCAAAGGTGTTCAAAACTCAAAAAATGGATGTGAGTTCACCGGAGGTGGGCGCCAATGTTGGGGACTTGTTCTCAAATGCTAAGAGTTAAGAACAAGGCAACATAAAAAGTGTTAAATGTTAAAGTCCTTCGTCCTTCAAAACATTATGTCCCTTCGGATATAATGAATTCCGGATGAAGGTTATGAAGGAAAAACCCTTCGCAAGCTCGATAGATGATAAGAATTAATTCATACATGAAATACGAATAATAATACAGATATTATCATAAACTCATTTTTATTTGCATTATCATATTTGTAATAACAAATTATAAATGTACCTTCGAATTGACGGAAAGCAAAGGTACAAGCGTGATGTAAAAAGCGAATGCCAAGTCAGCCTGAACAGTACGGGAGTACTGTTCATCTATTTATAGGCGCGGGACGCAGCCCGTGTAGAATTACATTAATGCCCTTTACATTTATCAATAACTATATAATAATTCTTCGAGGTCTAATTTGGCTTTTCATCTTTAAGTCGGTTCCTCTTTTCTGCCGTCATGCCGATGCTTTTCTGCGCATAGCTTCGTGATCATCTTATCCTTTGTCATGATCGCCTTCCGTCCCACTCAAGCTTCGTCTTGACCAGACACTTGTATACCCATAATCTGACGTCCGAAGATACCTGTTCACATATTTCACTTGGAAAACTTTGTCAAATCATGTTTTTGAGGACCTTCGGAAGCCGAAGGCCCCCAACACCTCACATATGTTTCCTTGCCATAGATCACATTCTTGGATTTATGGTGGAGACCATTTCTTGGTCAAAAATCCGTAGGTGTTAGCCTTCCGTGTCATTGAAAATGGTCGTTCATGGCTATTTTCGACAAAAATGGGGGTTGTGTGGCCATTGATCATCGACCAGAGGCTCGTACACTTTACCCCACATATGTTTTCTTGCCATTGATCACATTCTTGGATTTCTGGTGGAGACCATTTCATGGTCAAAAATCCGTATGTGTTAGCCTTCGGTATTATTGAAAATGGTCATTCATGGCTATTTTCGACAAAAATAAGGGTTGTGTGGCCATTGATATTCGACCAGAGGCTCATACACCTCACTACAAATATGTTTCCTTGCCATAGATCACATTCTTGGATTTATGGTGGAGACCATTTCTTGGTCAAAAATCTGTGAGTGTTAGCCTTCAACGTCATTGAAAATGGTCGTTCATGGCTATTTTCGACAAAAATGGGGGTTGTGTGGCCATTGATCATCGACCAGAGGCTCCTACACCTCACCCCACAAATGTTTCCTTGCCATAGATCACATTCTTGGATTTCTGGTGGAGACTATTTCTTGGGCAAAAATCTGAATGTGTTAGCCTTCGGTATTATTGAAAATGGTCATTCATGGCTATTTTCGAGAAAAATGGGGGTTGTTTGGCCATTGGTCTTCGACCAGAGGCTCATACACCTCACTACACATATCTTTCCTTGCCATAGATCACATTCTTGGATTTATGGTGGAGACCATTTCTTGGTCAAAATTCCGGAGGTGTTAGCCTTCAGTGTCATTGAAAATGGTCGTTCATGGCTATTTTCGACAAAAATTGGGGTTGTGTGGCCATTGATCATCGACCAGAGGCTCGTACACCTCACCCCATATATGTTTCCTTGCCATAGATCACATTCTTGGATTTCTGGTGGAGACCATTTCTTGGTCAAAAATCCATACGTGTTAGCCTTCTGTATTATTGAAAATGGTCGTTCATGGCTATTTTCGACAAAAATGGGGGTTGTGTGGCCATTGATCATCGCCCAGAGGCTCATACACCTCACCCCACGTATGTTTCCTTGCCATAGATCACATTCTTGGATTTCTGGTGGAGACCATTTCTTGGTCAAAAATCCGTAGGTGTTAGCCTTCGGTATTATTGAAAATGGTCGTTCATGGCTATTTTCATCAAAAATATGGGTTGTGTGGCCATTTATCATCGACCAGAGGCTCGTACACCTCACCTCATTTATGTTTCCTTGCCATAGATCACATTCTTGGATTTATGGTGGAGACCATTTCTTGGTCAAAAATCCGTAGGTGTTAGCCTTCCGTGTCATTGAAAATGGTCGTTCATGGCTATTTTCGTCTAAAATGGGGGTTGTGTGGCCATTGATCATCGACCAGAGGCTCGTACACTTTACCCCACATATGTTTTCTTGTCGTTGATCACATTCTTGGATTTCTGGTGGAGACCATTTCTTGGTCAAAAATCCGTACGTGTTAGCCTTCGGTATTATTGAAAATGGTCATTCATGGCTATTTTCGACAAAAATAAGGGTTGTGTGGCCATTGATATTCGACCAGAGGCTCATACGCCTCACTACAAATATGTTTCCTTGCCATAGATCACATTCTTGGATTTATGGTGGAGACCATTTCTTGGTCAAAAATCTGTGAGTGTTAGCCTTCAACGTCATTGAAAATGGTCGTTCATGGCTATTTTCGAAAAAAATGGGGGTTGTGTGGCCATTGATCATCGACCAGAGGCTCGTACACCTCACCCCACAAATGTTTCCTTGCCATAGATCACATTCTTGGATTTCTGGTGGTGACCATTTCTTGGGCAAAAATCTGAATGTGTTAGCCTTCGGTATTATTGAAAATGGTCATTCATGGCTATTTTCGAAAAAAATGGGGGTTGTTTGGCCATTGATCTTCGACCAGAGGCTCATACACCTCACTACACATATGTTTCCTTGCCATAGATCACATTCTTGGATTTATGGTGGAGACCATTTCTTGGTCAAAATTCCGGAGGTGTTAGCCTTCAGTGTCATTGAAAATGGTCGTTCATGGCTATTTTCGACAAAAATTGGGGTTGTGTGGCCATTGATCATCGACCAGAGGCTCGTACACCTCACCCCACATATGTTTCCTTGCCATAGATCACATTCTTGGATTTCTGGTGGAGACCATTTCTTGGTCAAAAATCCATACGTGTTAGCCTTCTGTATTATTGAAAATGGTCGTTGATCGCTATTTTAGACAAAAATGGGCGTTGTGTGGCCATTGATCATCGACTAGAGGCCCATACACCTCACCCCACATATGTTTCCTTGCCATAGACCACATTCTTGGATTTATGGTGGAGACCAATTCTTGGTCAAAAATCCGTAGGTGTTAGCCTTCAGTGTCATTGAAAATGGTCGTTCATGGCTATTTTCGACAAAAATGGGGGTTGTGTGGCCATTGATCATCGACCAGAGGCTCGTACACCTCACCCCACATATGTTTCCTTGCCATAGATCACATTTTGGATTTCTGGTGGAGAACATTTCTTGGTCAAAAATCCGTAGGTGTTAGCCTTCGGTATTCTTGAAAATGGTCGTTCATGGCTATTTTCGACAAAAATGGGGGTTGTGTGGCCATTGATCATCGCCCAGAGGCTCATACACCTCACCCCACGTATGTTTCCTTGCCATAGATCACATTCTTGGATTTCTGGTGGAGACCATTTCTTGGTAAAAAATCCGTAGGTGTTAGCCTTCGGTATTATTGAAAATGGTCGTTCATGGCTATTTTCATCAAAAATAGGGGTTGTGTGGCCATTTATCATCGACCAGAGGCTCGTACACCTCACCTCACTTATGTTTCCTTGCCATAGATCACATTCTTGGATTTATGGTGGAGACCATTTCTTGGTCAAAAATCCGTAGGTGTTAGCCTTCCGTGTCATTGAAAATGGTCGTTCATGTCTATTTTCGTCTAAAATGGGGGTTGTGTGGCCATTGATCATCGACCAGAGGCTCGTACACTTTACCCCACAAATGTTTTCTTGTCGTTGATCACATTCTTGGATTTCTGGTGGAGACCATTTCTTGGTCAAGAATCCGTTGGTGTTAGCCTTCGATATTATTGAAAATGGTCGTCCATGGCTATTTTCGTCTAAAATGGGGGTTGTGTGGCCATTTATCATCGACCAGAGGCTTGTACATCTCACCCCACATATGTTTCCTTGCCATAGATCACATTCTTGGATTTCTGGTGGAGACCATTTCTTGGTCAAAAATCCGTACATGTTAGCCTTCGGTATTATTGAAAATGGTCATTCATGGCGATTTTCGACAAAAATGGGGGTTGTGTGGCCATTGATCATCGACTAGAGGCTCATTAACCTCACCCCACATATGTTTCCTTGCCATAGATCACATTCTTTGATTTCTGGTGGAGACCATTTCTTGGTCAAAAATTCGAATGTGTTAGCCTTCGGTACTATTGAAAATGGTCGTTCATGGCTATTTCGACTAAAATAAGTGTTGTGTGGCCATTGATATTCGACCAGAGGCTCATACACCTCACTACACATATGTTTCCTTGCCATAGATCACATTCTTGGATTTATGGTGGAGACCATTTCTTGGTCAAAAATCCGTGAGTGTTAGCCTTCAGTGTCATTGAAAATGGTCGTTCATGGCTTTTTTCGACAAAAATGGGGGTTGTGTGGCCATTGATCATCGACCAGAGACTCGTACACCTCACCCCACATATGTTTCCTTGCCATAGATCACATTCTTGGATTTCTGGTGGAGACCATTTCTTGGGCAAAAATATGAATGTGTTAGCCTTCGGTATTATTGAAAATGGTCATTCATGGCTATTTTCGACAAAAATGGGTGTTGTGGCCATTGATCTTTGACCAGAGGCTCATACACCTCACTACACATATGTTTCCTTGCCATAGATTACATTCTTGGATTTATGGTGGAGACCATTTCTTGCTCAAAATTCCGTAGGTGTTAGCCTTCAGTGTCATTGAAAATGGTCGTTCATGGCTATTTTCGACAAAAATGGGGGTTGTGTGGCCATTGATTATCGACCAGAGGCTCATACACCTCACCCCACATATGTTTCCTTGCCATAGATCACATTCTCGGATTTCTGGTGGAGACCATTTCTTGGTCAAAATTCCATACGTGTTAGCCTTCGGTATTATCGAAAATGGTCGTTCATGGCTATTTTCATCAAAAATAGGGGTTGTGTGGCCATTTATCATCGACCAGACGCTCGTACACCTCACCTCACTTATGTTTCCTTGCCATAGATCACATTCTTGGATTTATGGTGGAGACCATTTCTTGGTCAAAAATCCGTAGGTGTTAGCCTTCCGTGTCATTGAAAATGGTCGTTCATGGCTATTTTCGTCTAAAATGGGGGTTGTGTGGCCATTGATCATCGGCCAGAGGCTCATACACTTTACCCCATATATGTTTTCTTGTCGTTGATCACATTCTTGGATTTCTGGTGGAGACCATTTCTTGGTCAAGAATCTGTTGGTGTTAGCCTTCGGTATTATTGAAAATGGTCGTCCATGGCTATTTTCGTCTAAAATGGGGGTTGTGTGGCCATTTATCATCGACCAGAGGCTTGTACATCTCACCCCACATATGTTTCCTTGCCATAGATCACATTCTTGGATTTCTGGTGGGGACCATTTCTTGGTCAAAAATCCGTACATGTTAGCCTTCGGTATTATTGAAAATGGTCATTCATGGCGATTTTCGACAAAAATGGGGGTTGTGTGGCCATTGATCATCGACCAGAGGCTCATAAACCTCACCCCACATATGTTTCCTTGACATAGATCACATCCTTTGATTTCTGGTGGAGACCATTTCTTGATCAAAAATCCGAATGTGTTAGCCTTCGGTACTATTGAAAATGGTCGTTCATGGCTATTTCGACTAAAATAAGTGTTGTGTGGCCATTGATATTCGACCAGAGGCTCATACACCTCACTACACATATGTTTCCTTGCCATAGATCACATTCTTGGATTTATGGTGGAGACCATTTCTTGGTCAAAAATCCGTGAGTGTTAGCCTTCAGTGTCATTGAAAATGGTCGTTCATGGCTATTTTCGACAAAAATGGGGGTTGTGTGGCCATTGATCATCGACCAGAGACTCGTACACCTCACCCCACATATGTTTCCTTGCCATAGATCACATTCTTGGATTTCTGGTGGAGACCATTTCTTGGGCAAAAATCTGAATGTGTTAGCCTTCGGTATTATTGAAAATGGTCATTCATGGCTATTTTCGACAAAAATGGGTGTTGTGGCCATTGATCTTCGACCAGATGCTCATACACCTCACTACACATATGTTTCCTTGCCATAGATCACATTCTTGGATTTATGGTGGAGACCATTTCTTGGTCAAAATTCCGTAGGTGTTAGCCTTCAGTGTCATTGAAAATGGTCGTTCATGGCTATTTTTGACAAAAATGGGGGTTGTGTGGCCATTGATTATCGACCAGAGGCTCGTACACCTCACCCCACATATGTTTCCTTGTCATAGATCACATTCTCGGATTTCTGGTGGAGACCATTTCTTGGTCAAAATTCCATACGTGTTAGCCTTCGGTATTATTGAAAATGGTCGTTGATCGCTATTTTCGACAAAAATGGGCGTTGTGTGGCCATTGATCATCGGCCAGAGGCCCATACACCTCACCCCACATATGCTTCCTTGCCATAGATCACATTCTTGGATTTCTGGTGGAGAACATTTCTTGGTCAAAAATCCGTAGGTGTTAGCCTTCAGTGTCATTGAAAATGGTCGTTCATGGCTATTTTCGACAAAAATAGGTGTTGTGTGGCCATAGATCAACGACCAGAGGCTCATACACCTCACCCCACATATATTTCCTTGCCATAGATCACATTTTGGATTTCTGGTGGAGAACATTTCTTGGTCAAAAATCCGTAGGTGTTAGCCTTCGGTATTATTGAAAATGGTCGTTCATGGCTATTTTCGACAAAAATGGGGGTTGTGTGGCCATTGATCATCGAACAGAGGCTCATACACCTCACCCACGTATGTTTCCTTGCCATAGATCACATTCTTGGATTTCTGGTGGAGACCATTTCTTGGTCAAAAATCCGTAGGTGTTAGCCTTTGGTATTATTGAAAATGGTCGTTCATGGCTATTTTCATAAAAAATGGGGGTTGTGTGGCCATTTACCATCGACCAGAGGCTCGAACACCTCACCTCACATATGTTTCCTTGCCATATATCACATTCTGGGATTTATGGTGGAGTTCATTTCTTGGTCAAAAATCCGTAGGTGTTAGCCTTCCGTTTCATTGAAAATGGTCGTTCATGGCTATTTTCGACAAAAATGGGGGTTGTGTGGCCATTGATCATCGACCAGAGGCTCGTACACGTTACCCCACATATGTTTTCTTGCCATTGATCACATTCTTGGATTTCTGGTGGAGACCATTTCTTGGTCAAGAATCCGTTGGTGTTAGCCTTCGGTATTATTGAAAATGGTCGTTCATGGCTATTTTCGTCTAAAATGGGGGTTGTGTGGCCATTGACCTTTGACCAGAGGCTCATACACCTCACTACACATATGTTTTCTTGCCATAGATGACATTCTTGGATTTATGGTGGAGACCATTTCTTTGTCAAAAATCCGTAGGTGTTAGCCTTCAGTGTCATTGAAAATGGTCGTTCATGGCTATTTCCGACAAAAATGGGGGTTGTGTGGCCATTGATCATCGACCAGAGGCTCGTACACTTCACCCCACATAGGTTTTCTTGCCATAGATCACATTCTTGGATTTCTGGTGGAGACCATTTCTTAGTCAAAAATCCTTTGGTGTTAGCCTTCGGTATTATTGAAAATGGTCGTTCATGGCTATTTTCGACTAAATTGGGGGTTGTGTGGCCATTTATCATCGACCAGAGGCTCGTACACCTCACCCCACATATGTTTCCTTGCCATAGATCACATTCTTGGATTTCTGGTGGAGACCATTTATTGGTCAAATATCTGTACGTGTTAGCCTTCAGTATTATTGAAAATGGTCATTCATGGCTATTTTCGACAAAAATGGGGGTTGTGTGGCCATTGATCATCGACCAGAGGCTCGTAAACCTCACCCCACATATGTTTCCTTGCCATAGATCACATTCTTTGATTTCTGGTGGAGACCATTTCTTGGTCAAAAATCTGAATATTTTAGCCTTCGGTATTTTTGAAAATGGTTGTTCATGGCTATTTTCGACAAAAATGGGGGTTGTGTGGCCATTGATCTTCGACCAGAGGCTCATACACCTCACTACACATGTTTCCTTTCCATAGATCACATTCTTGGATTTATGGTGGAGACCATTTCTTGGTCAAAAATCTGTTGGTGTTAGCCTTCGGTATTATTGAAAATGGTCGTTCATGGCTATTTTTGACTGAAATGGGGGTTGTGTGGCCATTTATCATCGACCAGAGGCTCATACACCTCACCCCAAATATGAATCCTTGCCATAGATCACATTCTTGGATATCTGGTGGAGACCATTTCTTGGTCAAAAATCCGTACGTGTTAGCCTTCGGTATTATTGAAAATGGTCATTCATGGCTATTTTCGACAAAAATGGGGGTTGTGTGGCCATTGATCATCGACCAAACGCTCGTACACCTCACCCCACATATGTTTCCTTGCCATAGATTACATTCTTTGATTTCTGGTGGAGACCATTTCTTGGTCAAAAATCCGAATGTGTTAGCCTTTGGAACTATTGAAAATGGTCGTTCATGGCTATTTTCGACAAAAATGGGGGTTGTGTGTCCATTGATATTGGACCAGAGGCTCATACACCTCACTACACATATGTTTCCTTGCCATAGATCTCATTCTTGGATTTATGGTGGAGACCATTTCTTGGTCAAAAATCCGTAGGTGTTAGCCTTCAGTGTCATTGAAAATGGTCGTTCATGGCTACTTTCGACAAAAATTAGGGTTGTGTGGCCATTGATCGTCGACCAGAGGCTCATACACCTCACCCCACATATGTTTCCTTGCCGTAGATCACATTCTTGGATTTCTGGTGGAGACCATTTCTTCGTCAAAAATCCGTAGGTGTTAGCCTTCGGTATTATTGAAAATGGTCGTTCAAGGCTATTTTCGACAAAAATGGGGGTTGTGTGGCCATAGATCATCGACCAGAGGCTCATACACCTCACCCCAGATACGTTTCCTTTCCATAGATCACATTCTTGGATTTCTGGTGGAGACCATTTCTTGGTGAAAAATCCGTAGGTGTTAGCCTCTAGTATTATTGAAAATGGTCGCTCATGGCAATTTTCATAAAAAATGGGGGTTATGTGGCCATTTATCATCGACCAGAGGCTCATAAACCTCACCCCACATATGTTTCCTTGCATAGATCACTTTCTTGGATTTCTTGGTCAAAAACTCGTACGTGTTAGCCTTCGGTATTATTGAAAATGGTCGTTCATGGCTATTTTCGGCAAAATGGGGGTTGTGTGGCCATTGATCATCGACCAGAGGCTCGTACACCTCACCCCACATATGATTCCTTGCCATAGATCACATTCTTGGATTTCTGGTGGAGACCATTTCTTGGGCAAAAATCCGAATGTCCTTTTGTATTTTTGAAAATGGTCATTCATGGCTATTTTCGATAAAAATGGCGGTTGTGTGGCCATTGATCTTCGACCAGAGGCTCATACACCTCACTACACATATGTTTCCTTGCCATAGATCACATTCTTGGATTTATGGTGGAGACCATTTCTTGGTCAAAAATCCGTAGGTGTTAGCCTTCAGTGTCATTGAAAATGGTCGTTCATGGCTATTTTCGACAAAAATTAGGGTTGTGTGGCCATTGATCGTCGACTAGAGGCTCATACACCTCACCCCACATATGTTTCCTTGCCGTAGATCACATTCTTGGATTTCTAGTGGAGACCATTTCTTGGTCAAAAATCCGTAGGTGTTAGCCTTTGGTATTATTGAAAATGGTCATTCATAGCTATTTTCGACAAAAATGGGGGTTGTGTGGCCATTGATCATCGACCAGAGGCTCATACACCTCACCCCACATATGTTTCCTTGCCATAGATCACATTCTTGGATTTCTGGTGGAGACCATTTCTTTGTCAAAAATCCGTAGGTCTTAGCCTCTAGTATTATTGAAAATGGTCGCTCATGGCTATTTTCATAAAAAAATGGGGGTTGTGTGGCCATTTATCATCGACTAGAGGCTCATAAACCTCACCCCACATATGTTTCCTTGCCATAGATCACATTCTTGGATTTCTGGTGGAGACCATTTCTTGGTCAAAAACTCGTACGTGTTAGCCTTCGGTATTATTGAAAATGGTCGTTCATGGCTATTTTCGGCAAAATGGGGGTTGTGTGGCCATTGATCATCGACCAGAGGCTCGTACACCTCACCCCACATATGTTTCCTTGCCATAGATCACATTCTTGGATTTCTGGTGGAGACCATTTCTTGGGCAAAAATCCGAATGTGTTAGCCTTTGGTATTTTTGAAAATGGTCATTCATGGCAATTTTCGACAAAAATGGGGGTTGTGTGGCCATTGATCTTCGACCAGAGGCTCATACACCTCACTACACATATGTTTCCTTGCCATAGATCACATTCTTGGATTTATGGTGGAGACCATTTCTTGGTCAAAAATCCGTAGGTGTTAGCCTTCATTGTCATTGAAAATGGTCGTTCATGGCTATTTTCGACAAAAAATAGGGTTGTGTGGCCATTGATCGTCGACCAGAGGCTCATACACCTCACCCCACATATGTTTCCTTGCCGTAGATCACATTCTTGGATTTCTGGTGGAGACCATTTGTTGGTCAAAAATCTGTAGGTGTTAGTCTTCGGTATTATTGAAAATGGTCGTTCATGGCTATTTTCGACAAAAATTGGGGTTGTGTGGCCATTGATCATCGACCAGAGGCTCATACACCTCACCCCACATATGTTTCCTTGCCATAGATCACATTCTTTGATTTCTGGTGCAGACCATTTCTTGGTCAAAAATCCGTAGGTGGCCTTCGGTATTATTGAAAATGGTCGTTCATGGCTATTTTCGGCAAAATGGGGGTTGTGTGGCCACTGATCATCGACCAGAGGCTCGTACACCTCATCCCACATATGTTTCCTTGCCATAGATCACATTCTTGGATTTCTGGTGGAGACCATTTCTTGGGCAAAAATCCGAATGTGTTAGCCTTTGGTATTTTTGAAAATGGTCATTCATGGCTATTTTCGACAAAAATGGGGGTTGTGTGGCCATTGACCTTCGACCAGAGGCTCATACACCTCACTACACATATGTTTCCTTGCCATACATCACATTCTTGGATTTATGGTGGAGACCATTTCTTGGTCAAAAATCCGTAGGTGTTAGCCTTCAGTGTCATTGAAAATGGTCGTTCATGGCTACTTTCGACAAAAATTAGGGTTGTGTGGCCATTGATCGTCGACCAGAGGCTCATACACCTCACCCCACATATGTTTCCTTGCCGTAGATCACATTCTTGGATTTCTGGTGGAGACCATTTCTTCGTCAAAAATCCGTAGGTGTTAGCCTTCGGTATTATTGAAAATGGTCGTTCAAGGCTATTTTCGACAAAAATGGGGGTTGTGTGGCCATTGATCATCGACCAGAGGCTCATACACCTCACCCCAGATACGTTTCCTTTCCATAGATCACATTCTTGGATTTCTCGTGGAGACCATTTCTTGGTGAAAAATCCGTAGGTGTTAGCCTCTAGTATTATTGAAAATGGTCGCTCATGGCAATTTTCATAAAAAATGGGGGTTATGTGGCCATTTATCATCGACTAGAGGCTCATAAACCTCACCCCACATATGTTTCCTTGCATAGATCACTTTCTTGGATTTCTTGGTCAAAAACTCGTACGTGTTAGCCTTCGGTATTATTGAAAATGGTCGTTCATGGCTATTTTCGGCAAAATGGGGGTTGTGTGGCCATTGATCATCGACCAGAGGCTCGTACACCTCACCCCACATATGATTCCTTGCCATAAATCACATTCTTGGATTCCTGGTGGAGACCATTTCTTGGGCAAAAATCTGAATGTCCTTTTGTATTTTTGAAAATGGTCATTCATGGCTATTTTCGATAAAAATGGCGGTTGTGTGGCCATTGATCTTCGACCAGAGGCTCATACACCTCACTACACATATGTTTCCTTGCCATAGATCACATTCTTGGATTTATGGTGGAGACCATTTCTTGGTCAAAAATCCGTAGGTGTTAGCCTTCAGTGTCATTGAAAATGGTCGTTCATGGCTATTTTCGACAAAAATTAGGGTTGTGTGGCCATTGATCGTCGACTAGAGGCTCATACACCTCACCCCACATATGTTTCCTTGCCGTAGATCACATTCTTGGATTTCTGGTGGAGACCATTTCTTGGTCAAAAATCCGTAGGTGTTAGCCTTTGGTATTATTGAAAATGGTCATTCATGGCTATTTTCGACAAAAATGGGGGTTGTGTGGCCATTGATCATCGACCAGAGGCTCATACACCTCACCCCACATATGTTTCCTTGCCATAGATCACATTCTTGGATTTCTGGTGGAGACCATTTCTTTGTCAAAAATCCGTAGGTCTTGGCCTCTAGTATTATTGAAAATGGTCGCTCATGGCTATTTTCATAAAAAAATGGGGGTTGTGTGGCCATTTATCATCGACTAGAGGCTCATAAACCTCACCCCACATATGTTTCCTTGCCATAGATCACATTCTTGGATTTCTGGTGGAGACCATTTCTTGGTCAAAAACTCGTACGTGTTAGCCTTCGGTATTATTGAAAATGGTCGTTCATGGCTATTTTCGGCAAAATGGGGGTTGTGTGGCCATTGATCATCGACCAGAGGCTCGTACACCTCACCCCACATATGTTTCCTTGCCATAGATCACATTCTTGGATTTCTGGTGGAGACCATTTCTTGGGCAAAAATCCGAATGTGTTAGCCTTTGGTATTTTTGAAAATGGTCATTCATGGCAATTTTCGACAAAAATGGGGGTTGTGTGGCCATTGATCTTCGACCAGAGGCTCATACACCTCACTACACATATGTTTCCTTGCCATAGATCACATTCTTGGATTTATGGTGGAGACCATTTCTTGGTCAAAAATCCGTAGGTGTTAGCCTTCAGTGTCATTGAAAATGGTCGTTCATGGCTATTTTCGACAAAAATTAGGGTTGTGTGGCCATTGATCGTCGACCAGAGGCTCATACACCTCACCCCACATATGTTTCCTTGCCGTAGATCACCTTCTTGGATTTCTGGTGGAGACCATTTGTTGGTCAAAAATCCGTAGGTGTTAGTCTTCGGTATTATTGAAAATGGTCGTTCATGGCTATTTTCGACAAAAATGGGGGTTGTGTGGCCATTGATCATCGACCAGAGGCTCATACACCTCACCCCACATATGTTTCCTTGCCATAGATCACATTCTTTGATTTCTGGTGGAGACCATTTCTTGGTCAAAAATCCGTAGGTGTTAGCCTCTAGTATTATTGAAAATGGTCGCTCATGGCTATTTTCATAAAAAACGGGGGTTGTGTGGCCGTTTATCATCGACTAGAGGCTCATAAACCTCACCCCACATATGTTTCCTTGCCATAGATCACATTCTTGGATTTCTGGTGGAGACCTTTTCTTGGTCAAAAACTCGTACGTGTTAGCCTTCGGTATTATTGAAAATGGTCGTTCATGGCTATTTTCGGCAAAATGGGGGTTGTGTGGCCACTTATCATCGACCAGAGGCTCGTACACCTCATCCCACATATGTTTCCTTGCCATAGATCACATTCTTGGATTTCTGGTGGAGACCATTTCTTGGGCAAAAATCCGAATGTGTTAGCCTTTGGTATTTTTGAAAATGGTCATTCATGGCTATTTTCGACAAAAATGGGGGTTGTGTGGCCATTGATCTTCGACCAGAGGCTCATACACCTCACTACACATATGTTTCCTTGCCATACATCACATTCTTGGATTTATGGTGGAGACCATTTCTTGGTCAAAAATCCGTAGGTGTTAGGCTTCAGTGTCATTGAAAATGGTCGTTCATGGCTACTTTCGACAAAAATTAGGGTTGTGTGGCCATTGATCGTCGACCAGAGGCTCATACACCTCACCCCACATATGTTTCCTTGCCGTAGATCACATTCTTGGATTTCTGGTGGTGACCATTTCTTCGTCAAAAATCCGTAGGTGTTAGCCTTCGGTATTATTGAAAATGGTCGTTCAAGGCTATTTTCGACAAAAATGTGGGTTGTGTGGCCATTGATCATCGACCAGAGGCTCATACACCTCACCCCAGATACGTTTCCTTTCCATAGATCACATTCTTGGATTTCTGGTGGAGACCATTTCTTGGTGAAAAATCCGTAGGTGTTAGCCTCTAGTATTATTGAAAATGGTCGCTCATGGCAATTTTCATAAAAAATGGGGGTTATGTGGCCATTTATCATCGACCAGAGGCTCATAAACCTCACCCCACATATGTTTCCTTGCATAGATCACTTTCTTGGATTTCTTGGTCAAAAACTCGTACGTGTTAGCCTTCGGTATTATTGAAAATGGTCGTTCATGGCTATTTTCGGCAAAATGGGGGTTGTGTGGCCATTGATCATCGACCAGAGGCTCGTACACCTCACCCCACATATGATTCCTTGCCATAGATCACATTCTTGGATTTCTGGTGGAGACCATTTCTTGGGCAAAAATCCGAATGTCCTTTTGTATTTTTGAAAATGGTCATTCATGGCTATTTTCGATAAAAATGGCGGTTGTGTGGCCATTGATCTTCGACCAGAGGCTCATACACCTCACTACACATATGTTTCCTTGCCATAGATCACATTCTTGGATTTATGGTTGAGACCATTTCTTGGTCAAAAATCCGTAGGTGTTAGCCTTCAATGTCATTGAAAATGGTCGTTCATGGCTATTTTCGACAAAAATTAGGGTTGTGTGGCCATTGATCGTCGACTAGAGGCTCATACACCTCACCCCACATATGTTTCCTTGCCGTAGATCACATTCTTGGATTTCTGGTGGAGACCATTTCTTGGTCAAAAATCCGTAGGTGTTAGCCTTTGGTATTATTGAAAATGGTCATTCATGGCTATTTTCGACAAAAATGTGGGTTGTGTGGCCATTAATCATCGACCAGAGGCTCATACACCTCACCCCACATATGTTTCCTTGCCATAGATCACATTCTTGGATTTCTGGTGGAGACCATTTCTTGGTCAAAAATCCGTAGGTCTTAGCCTCTAGTATTATTGAAAATGGTCGATCATGGCTATTTTCATAAAAAATGGGGGTTGTGTGGCCATTTATCATCGACTAGAGGCTCATAAACCTCACCCCACATATGTTTCCTTGCCATAGATCACATTCTTGGATTTCTCGTGGAGACCATTTCTTGGTCAAAAACTCGTACGTGTTAGCCTTCGGTATTATTGAAAATGGTCGTTCATGGCTATTTTCGGCAAAATGGGGGTTGTGTGGCCATTGATCATCGACCAGAGGCTCGTACACCTCACCCCACATATGTTTCCTTGCCATAGATCACATTCTTGGATTTCTGGTGGAGACCATTTCTTGGGCAAAAATCCGAATGTGTTAGCCTTTGGTATTTTTCAAAATGGTCATTCATGGCAATTTTCGACAAAAATGGGGGTTGTGTGGCCATTGATCTTCGACCAGAGGCTCATACACCTCACTACACATATGTTTCCTTGCCATAGATCACATTCTTGGATTTATGGTGGAGACCATTTCTTGGTCAAAAATCCATAGGTGTTAGCCTTCAGTGTCATTGAAAATGGTCGTTCATGGCTATTTTCGACAAAAATTAGGGTTGTGTGGCCATTGATCGTCGACCAGAGGCTCATACACCTCACCCCACATATGTTTCCTTGCCGTAGATCACATTCTTGGATTTCTGGTGGAGACCATTTCTTGGTCAAAAATCCGTAGGTGTTAGCCTCTAGTATTATTGAAAATGGTCGCTCATGGCTATTTTCGACAAAAATGGGGGTTGTGTGGCCGTTTATCATCGACCAGAGGCTCATACACCTCACCCCACATATGTTTCCTTGCCATAGATCACATTCTTTGATTTCTGGTGGAGACCATTTCTTGGTCAAAAATCCGTAGGTGTTAGCCTCTAGTATTATTGAAAAAGGTCGCTCATGGCTATTTTCATAAAAAATGGGGGTTGTGTGGCCATTTATCATCGACTAGAGGCTCATAAACCTCACCCCACATATGTTTCCTTGCCATAGATCACATTCTTGGATTTCTGGTGGAGACCTTTTCTTGGTCAAAAACTCGTACGTGTTAGCCTTCGGTATTATTGAAAATGGTCGTTCATGGCTATTTTCGGCAAAATGGGGGTTGTGTGGCCACTGATCATCGACCAGAGGCTCGTACACCTCATCCCACATATGTTTCCTTGCCATAGATCACATTCTTGGATTTCTGGTGGAGACCATTTCTTGGGCAAAAATCCGAATGTGTTAGCCTTTGGTATTTTTGAAAATGGTCATTCATGGCTATTTTCGACAAAAATGGGGGTTGTGTGACCATTGATCTTCGACCAGAGGCTCATACACCTCACTACACATATGTTTCCTTGCCATACATCACATTCTTGGATTTATGGTGGAGACCATTTCTTCGTCAAAAATCCGTAGGTGTTAGCCTTCGGTATTATTGAAAATGGTCGTTCAAGGCTATTTTCGACAAAAATGGGGGTTGTGTGGCCATTGATCATCGACCAGAGGCTCATACACCTCACCCCAGATATGTTTCCTTTCCATAGATCACATTCTTGGATTTCTGGTGGAGACCATTTCTTGGTGAAAAATCCGTAGGTGTTAGCCTCTAGTATTATTGAAAATGGTCGCTCATGGCAATTTTCATAAAAAATGGGGGTTATGTGGCCATTTATCATCGACCAGAGGCTCATAAACCTCACCCCACATATGTTTCCTTGCATAGATCACTTTCTTGGATTTCTTGGTCAAAAACTCGTACGTGTTAGCCTTCGGTATTATTGAAAATGGTCGTTCATGTCTATTTTCGGCAAAATGGGGGTTGTGTGGCCATTGATCATCGACCAGAGGCTCGTACACCTCACCCCACATATGATTCCTTGCCATAGATCACATTCTTGGATTTCTGGTGGAGACCATTTCTTGGGCAAAAATCCGAATGTCCTTTTGTATTTTTGAAAATGGTCATTCATGGCTATTTTCGATAAAAATGGCGGTTGTGTGGCCATTGATCTTCGACCAGAGGCTCATACACCTCACTAAACATATGTTTCCTTGCCATAGATCACATTCTTGGATTTATGGTGGAGACCATTTCTTGGTCAAAAATCCGTAGGTGTTAGCCTTCAGTGTCATTGAAAATGGTCGTTCATGGCTATTTTCGACAAAAATTAGGGTTGTGTGGCCATTGATCGTCGACTAGAGGCTCATACACCTCACCCCACATATGTTTCCTTGCCGTAGATCACATTCTTGGATTTCTGGTGGAGACCATTTCTTGGTCAAAAATCCGTAGGTGTTAGCCTTTGGTATTATTGAAAATGGTCATTCATGGCTATTTTCGACAAAAATGGGGGTTGTGTGGCCATTGATCATCGACCAGAGGCTCATACACCTCACCCCACATATGTTTCCTTGCCATAGATCACATTCTTGGATTTCTGGTGGAGACCATTTCTTGGTCAAAAATCCGTAGGTCTTAGCCTCTAGTATTATTGAAAATGGTCGCTCATGGCTATTTTCATAAAAAATGGGGGTTGTGTGGCCATTTATCATCGACTAGAGGCTCATAAACCTCACCCCACATATGTTTCCTTGCCATAGATCACATTCTTGGATTTCTGGTGGAGACCATTTCTTGGTCAAAAACTCGTACGTGTTAGCCTTCGGTATTATTGAAAATGGTCGTTCATGGCTATTTTCGGCAAAATGGGGGTTGTGTGGCCATTGATCATCGACCAGAGGCTCGTACACCTCACGCCACATATGTTTCCTTGCCATAGATCACATTCTTGGATTTCTAGTGGAGACCATTTCTTGGGCAAAAATCCGAATGTGTTAGCCTTTGGTATTTTTGAAAATGGTCATTCATGGCAATTTTCGACAAAAATGGGGGTTGTGTGGCCATTGATCTTCGACCAGAGGCTCATACACCTCACTACACATATGTTTCCTTGCCATAGATCACATTCTTGGATTTATGGTGGAGACCATTTCTTGGTCAAAAATCCGTAGGTGTTAGCCTTCAGTGTCATTGAAAATGGTCGTTCATGGCTATTTTCGACAAAAATTAGGGTTGTGTGGCCATTGATCGTCGACCAGAGGCTCATACACCTCACCCCACATATGTTTCCTTGCCGTAGATCACATTCTTGGATTTCTGGTGGAGACCATTTCTTGGTCAAAAATCCGTAGGTGTTAGTCTTCGGTATTATTGAAAATGGTCGTTCATGGCTATTTTCGACAAAAATGGGGGTTGTGTGGCCATTGATCATCGACCAGAGGCTCATACACCTCACCCCACATATGTTTCCTTGCCATAGATCACATTCTTTGATTTCTGGTGGAGACCATTTCTTGGTCAAAAATCCGTAGGTGTTAGCCTCTAGTATTATTGAAAATGGTCGCTCATGGCTATTTTCATAAAAAATGGGGGTTGTGTGGCCATTTATCATCGACTAGAGGCTCATAAACCTCACCCCACATATGTTTCCTTGCCATAGATCACATTCTTGGATTTCTGGTGGAGACCTTTTCTTGGTCAAAAACTCGTACGTGTTAGCCTTCGGTATTATTGAAAATGGTCGTTCATGGCTATTTTCGGCAAAATGGGGGTTGTGTGGCCACTGATCATCGACCAGAGGCTCGTACACCTCATCCCACATATGTTTCCTTGCCATAGATCACATTCTTGGATTTCTGGTGGAGACCATTTCTTGGGCAAAAATCCGAATGTGTTAGCCTTTGGTATTTTTGAAAATGGTCATTCATGGCTATTTTCGACAAAAATGGGGGTTGTGTGGCCATTGATCTTCGACCAGAAGCTCATACACCTCACTACACATATGTTTCCTTGCCATACATCACATTCTTGGATTTATGGTGGAGACCATTTCTTGGTCAAAAATCCGTAGGTGTTAGCCTTCAGTGTCATTGAAAATGGTCGTTCATGGCTATTTTTGACAAAAATTAGGGTTGTAATTAGGGTTGTGTGGCCATTGATCGTCGACCAGAGGCTCATACACCTCACCCCACATATGTTTCCTTGTCGTAGATCACATTTTTGAATTTCTGGTGGAGACCATTTCTTGGTCAAAAATCCGTAGGTGTTAGCCTTCGATATTATTGAAAATGGTCGTTCATGGCTATTTTCGACAAAAATGTGGGTTGTGTGGCCATTGATCATCGACCAGAGGCTCATACACCTCACCCCACATATGTTTCCTTGCCATAGATCACATTCTTGGATTTCTGGTGGAGACCATTTCTTGGTCAAAAATCCGTAGGTGTTAGCCTCTAGTATTATTGAAAATGGTCGCTCATGGCTATTTTCATAAAAAATGGGGGTTGTGTGGCCATTTATCATTGACTAGAGGCTCATAAACCTCACCCCACATATGTTTCCTTGCCATAGATCACATTCTTGGATTTCTGGTGTAGACCATTTCTTGGTTAAAAACACGTACGTGTTAGCCTTCGGTATTAATGAAAATGGTCATTCATGGCTATTTTCGGCAAAATGGGGGTTGTGTGGCCATTGATCATCGACCAGAGGCTCGTACACCTCACCCCACATATGTTTCCTTGCCATAGATCACATTCTTGGATTTCTGGTGGAGACCATTTCTTGGGCAAAAATCCGAATGTGTTAGCCTTTGGTATTTTTGAAAATGGTCAATCATGGCTATTTTCGACAAAAATGGGGGTTGTGTGGCCATTGATCTTCGACCAGAGGCTCATACACCTCACTACACATATGTTTCCTTGCCATAGATCACATTCTTGGATTTATGGTGGAGACCATTTCTTCGTCAAAAATCTGTAGGTGTTAGCCGTCAGTGTCATTGAAAATGGTCGTTCGTGGCTATTTTCGACAAAAATTAGGGTTGTGTGGCCATTGATCGTTGACAAGAGGCTCATACACCTCACCCCACATATGTTTCCTTGTCGTAGATCACATTCTTAGATTTCTGGTGGAGACCATTTCTTGGTCAAAAATCCGTAGGTGTTAGCCTTCGGTATTATTGAAAATGGTCGTTCATGGCTATTTTCGACAAAAATGGGGGTTGTGTGGCCATTGATCATCGACTAGAGGCTCATACACCTCACCCCACATATGTTTCCTTGCCATAGATCACATTCTTGGATTTCTGGTGGAGACCATTTCTTGGTCAAAAATCCGTAGGTCTTAGCCTCTAGTATTATTGAAAATGGTCGCTCATGGCTATTTTCATAAAAAATGGGGGTTGTGTGGCCATTTATCATCGACTAGAGGCTCATAAACCTCACCCCACATATGTTTCCTTGCCATAGATCACATTCTTGGATTTCTGGTGGAGACCATTTCTTGGTCAAAAACTCGTACGTGTTAGCCTTCGGTATTATTGAAAATGGTCGTTCATGGCTATTTTCGGCAAAATGGGGGTTGTGTGGCCATTGATCATCGACCAGAGGCTCGTACACCTCACCCCACATATGTTTCCTTGCCATAGATCACATTCTTGGATTTCTGGTAGAGACAATTTCTTGGGCAAAAATCCGAATGTGTTAGCCTTTGGTATTTTTGAAAATGGTAATTCATGGCTATTTTCGACAAAAATGGGGGTTGTGTGGCCATTGATCTTCGACCAGAGGCTCATACACCTCACTAAACATATGTTTCCTTGCCATAGATCACATTCTTGGATTTATGGTGGATACCATTTCTTGGTCAAAAATCCGTAGGTGTTAGCCTTCAGTGTCATTGAAAATGGTCGTTCATGGCTATTTTTGACAAAAATTAGGGTTGTGTGGCCATTGATCGTCGACCAGAGGCTCATACACCTCACCCCACATATGTTTCCTTGCCGTAGATCACATTCTTGGATTTCTGGTGGAGACCATTTCTTGGTCAAAAATCCATAGGTGTTAGCCTTCGGTATTATTGAAAATGGTCGTTCATGGCTATTTTCGACAAAAATGGGGGTCGTGTGGCCATTGATCATCGACCAGAGGCTCATACACCTCACCCCACATATGTTTCCTTGCCATAGATCACATTCTTGGATTTCTGGTGGAGACAATTTCTTGGACAAAAATCCGTAGGTGTTAGCCTCTAGTATTATTGAAAATGGTCGCTCATGGCTATTTTCATAAAAAATGGGGGTTGTGTGGCCATTTATCATTGACTAGAGGCTCATAAACCTCATCCCACATATGTTTCCTTGCCATAGATCACATTCTTGGATTTCTGGTGGAGACCATTTCTTGGTCAAAAACTCGTACGTGTTAGCCTTCGGTATTATTGAAAATGGTCGTTCATGGCTATTTTCGGCAAAATGGGGGTTGTGTGGCCATTGATCATCGACCAGAGGCTCGTACACCTCACCCCACATATGTTTCCTTGCCATAGATCACATTCTTGGATTTCTAGTGGAGACCATTTCTTGGGCAAAAATCCGAATGTGTTAGCCTTTGGTATTTTTAAAAATGGTGATTCATGGCTATTTTCGACAAAAATGGGGGTTGTGTGTCCATTGATCTTCGACCAGAGGCTCATACACCTCACTACACATATGTTTCCTTGCCATAGATCACATTCTTGGATTTATGGTGGAGACCATTTCTTGGTCAGAAATCCATATGTGTTAGCCCTTAGTGTCATTGAAAATGGTCGTTCATGGCTATTTTCGACAAAAATGGGGGTTGTGTGGCCATTGATCATCGACCAGAGGCTCGTACACTTCACCCCACATATGTTTTCTTTCCATAGATCACATTCTTGGATTTCTGGAGGAGACCATTCCTTGGTCAAAAATCTGTTGGTGTTAGCCTTCAGTATTATTGAAAATGGTCGTTCATGGCTATTTTCGACTAAAATGGGGGTTGTGTGGCCATTTATCATCGACTAGAGGCTCGTGCAATTCACCCCACATATTTTTCCTTGCCATAGATCACATTCTTGGATTTCTGGTGGAGACCATTTCTTGGTCAAAAATCCGTACGTGTTAGCCTTCGATATTAATGAATATGGTCATTCAAGGCTATTTTCGACAAAAATGGGGGTTGTGTGGCCAATGATCATCGACCAAAGGCTCGTACACCTCACCCCACATATGTTTCCTTGCCGTAGATCACATTCTTGGATTTCCGGTGGAGACCATTTCTTGGTCAAAAATCCGTAGGTGTTAGCCTTCAGTGTCATTGAAAATGGTCGTTCATGGCTATTTTCGACAAAAAATGGGGTTTGTGTGGCCATTGATCATCGACCAGAGGCTCATACACTTCACCCCACATATGTTTTCTTGCTAGAGATCACATTCTAGGATTTTTGGTGGAGACCATTTCTTGGTCAAAAATCAGTTGGTGTTAGCCTTCAGTATTATTGAAAATGGTCGTTCATGGCTTTTTTCGACTAAAATGGGGGTTGTGTGGCCATTTATCATTGACCAGAGGCTCATACAATTCACCCCACATATGTTTCCTTGCCATAGATCACATTCTTGGATTTCTGGTGGAGACCATTTCTTGTTCAAAAATCCGTACGTGTTAGCCTTCGGTATTATTGAAAATGGTCATTCATGGCTATTTTCGACAAAAATGGGGGTTGTGTGGCCAATGATCATCAACCAGAGGCTCGTAAACCTCACCCGACATATGTTTCCTTGCCATAGATCACATTCTTTGATTTCTGGTGGAGACCATTTTTTGGTCAAAAATCCGAATGTGTTAGCCTTCGGTACTATTGAAAATGGTCGTTCATGGCTATTTTCGACAAAAATGGGAGTTGTGTGGCCATTGATATTCGACCAGAGGCTCATAGACCTCACTACACATTTGTTTCCTTGCCATAGATCACATTCTTGGATTTATGGTGGAGACCATTTCTTGGTCAAAAATCCGTAGGTGTTAGCCTTAAGTGTCCTTGAAAATGGTTGTTCATGGCTATTTTCGACAAAAATAGGGGTTGTGTGGCCATTGATCATCGACCAGAGGCTCGTAAACCTCACCCCACATATGTTTCCTTGCCATAGATCATATTCTTGGATTACTAGTGGAGACCATTTCTTGGTCAAAAATCCGTAGGTGTTAGACTTCGGTATTATTGAAAATGGTCGTTCATGGCTATTTTCGACAAAAATGGGGGTTGTGTGGCCATTGATCATCAACCAGAAGCTCATAGACCTCACCCCACATATGTTTCCTTGCTATAGATCACATTCTTGGATTTCTGGTGGAGACCATTTCTTGGTAAAAAATCTGTAGGTGTTAGCCTCTAGTATTATTGAAAATGGTCGTTCATGGCTATTTTCATCAAAAATGGGGGTTGTGTGGCCATTTATCATCGACCAGAGGCTCGTACACCTCACCCCACATAAGTTTCCTTGCCATAGATCACATTCTTGGATTTCTGGTGGAGACCATTTCTTGGTCAAAAATTCGTACGTGTTAGCCTTCGGTATTATTGAAAATGGTCGTTCATGGCTATTTTCGACAAAATGGGGGTTGTGTGGCCATTGATCATCGACCAGAGCCTCATACACCTCACCCCACATATGTTTCCTTGCCATAGATCACATTCTTGGATTTCTGGTGGAGACCAATTCTTGGGCAAAAATCCGAATGTGTTAGCCTTCGGTATTCTTGAAAATGGTCATTCATGGCTATTTTCGACAAAAATGGGGGTTGTGTGGCCATTGATCTTCGACCAGAGGCTCATACACCTCACTACACATATGTTTCCTTGCCATAGATCAAATTCTTGGATTTATGGTGGAGACCATTTCTTGGTCACAAATCCATAGGTGTTAGCCTTCAGTGTCATTGAAAATGGTCGTTCATGGCTATTTTCGACAAAAATGGGGGTTGTGTGGCCATTGATCATCGACCAGAGGCTCGTACACTTCACCCCACATATGTTTTCTTGCCATAGATCACATTCTTGGATTTCTGGTGGAGACCATTTCTTGGTATAAAATCTGTTGGTGTTAGCCTTCGGTATTATTGAAAATGGTCGTTCATGGCTATTTTCGACTAAAATGGGGGTTGTGTGGCCATTTATCATCGACCAGAGGCTCATACACCTCACCCCACATATGTTTCCTTGCCATTGATCACATTCTTGGATATCTGGTGGAGACCATTTCTTGGTCAAAAATCCGTACGTGTTAGCCTTTGGTATTATTGAAAATTGTCATTCATGGCTATTTTCGACAAAAATGGGGGTCATGTGACTCGTACACCTCACCCCACATTCTTTGATTTCTGGTGGAGACCATTTCTTGGTCAAAAATCCGTAGGTGTTAGCCTTCAGTGTCATTGAAAATGGTCGTTCATGGCTATTTTCGACAAAAATTAGGGTTGTGTGGCCATTGATCATCGACCAGAGGCTCGTACACCTATACCCACATATGTTTCCTTGCCGTAGATCACATTCTTGGATTTATGGTGGAGACCATTTTTTGGTCAAAAATCCGTAGTTGTTAGCCTTCAGTGTCATTGAAAATGGTCGTTCATGGCTATTTTCGACAAAAATTAGGGTTGTGTGGCCATTGATCATCGACCAGAGGCTCGTACACCTCACCCCACATATGTTTCCTTGTCGTAGATCACATTCTTGGATTTCTGGTGGAGACCATTTCTTGGTCAAAAATCCGTAGTTGTTAGCCTTCAGTATTATTGAAAATGGTCATTCATGGCTATTTTCGACAAAAATGGGGGTTATGTGGCCATTGATCATCGACCAGAGGCTCATACACCTCACCCCACATATGTTTCCTTGCCATAGATCACATTCTTGGATTTCTGGTGGAGACCATTTCTTAGTCAAAAATCCGTAGGTGTTAGCCTCTAGTATTATTGAAAATGGTCGCTCATGGCTATTTTCATCAAAAATGGGGGTTGTGTGGCCATCTATCATCGACTAGAGGCTCGCAAACCTCACCCCACATAAGTTTCCTTGCCATAGATCACATTCTTGGATTTCTGGTGGATACCATTTCTTGGTCAAAAACTCGTACGTGTTAGCCTTCGGTATTATTGAAAATGGTCGTTGATGGCTATTTTCGGCAAAATGGGGGTTGTGTGGCCATTGATCATCGATAAGAGGCTCGTACACCTTACCCCACATATGTTTCCTTGCCATAGATCACATTCTTGGATTTCTGGTGGAGACCATTTCTTGGGAAAAAATCCGAATGTGTTAGCCTTTGGTATTTTTGAAAATGGTCATTCATGGCTATTTTCGACAAAAATGGGGGTTGTGTGGCCATTGATCTTCGACCAGAGGCTCATACACCTCACTACACATATGTTTCCTTGCCGTAGATCACATTCTTGGATTTATGGTGGAGACCATTTCTTGGTCAGAAATCCATAGGTGTTAGCCTTTAGTGTCATTGAAAATGGTCGTTCATGGTTATTTTCGACAAAAATGGGGGTTGTGTGGCCATTGATCATCGACTAGAGGCTCGTACACTTCACCCCACATATGTTTTCTTGCCATATATCACATTCTTGGATTTCTGGAGGAGACCATTTCTTGGTCAAAAATCTGTTGGTGTTAGCCTTCGGTATTGTTGAAAATAGCCGTTCATGGCTATTTTTGACTAAAATGGGGGTTGTGTGGCCATTTATCATCGATCAGAGGCTCGTACAATTCACCCCACATATGTTTCCTTGCCATAGATCACATTCTTGGATTTCTGGTGGAGACCATTTCTTGGTCAAAAATTTGTACGTGTTAGCCTTCGGTATTATTGAAAATGGTCGTTCATGGCTATTTTCGACAAAATGGGGGTTGTGTGGCCATTGATCATCGACCAGAGCCTCATACACCTCACCCCACATATGTTTCCTTGCCATAGATCACATTCTTGGATTTATGGTGGAGACCAATTCTTGGGCAAAAATCCGAATGTGTTAGCCTTCGGTATTCTTGAAAATGGTCATTCATGGCTATTTTCGACAAAAATGGGGGTTGTGTGGCCATTGATCTTCGACCAGAGGCTCATACACCTCACTACACATATGTTTCCTTGCCATAGATCAAATTCTTGGATTTATGGTGGAGACCATTTCTTGGTCAAAAATCCATAGGTATTAGCCTTCAGTGTCATTGAAAATGGTCGTTCATGGCTATTTTCGACAAAAATGGGGGTTGTGTGGCCATTGATCATCGACCAGAGGCTCGTACACTTCACCCCACATATGTTTTCTTGCCATAGATCACATTCTTGGATTTCTGGTGGAGACCATTTCTTGGTATAAAATCTGTTGGTGTTAGCCTTCGGTATTATTGAAAATGGTCGTTCATGGCTATTTTCGACTAAAATGGGGGTTGTGTGGCCATTTATCATCGACCAGAGGCTCATACACCTCACCCCACATATGTTTCCTTGCCATTGATCACATTCTTGGATATCTGGTGGAGACCATTTCTTGGTCAAAAATCCGTACGTGTTAGCCTTTGGTATTATTGAAAATGGTCATTCATGGCTATTTTCGACAAAAATGGGGGTCATGTGACTCGTACACCTCACCCCACATTCTTTGATTTCTGGTGGAGACCATTTCTTGGTCAAAAATTCGTAGGTGTTAGCCTTCAGTGTCATTGAAAATGGTCGTTCATGGCTATTTTCGACAAAAATTAGGGTTGTGTGGCCATTGATCATCGACCAGAGGCTCGTACACCTATACCCACATATGTTTCCTTGCCGTAGATCACATTCTTGGATTTATGGTGGAGACCATTTTTTGGTCAAAAATCCGTAGTTGTTAGCCTTCAGTGTCATTGAAAATGGTCGTTCATGGCTATTTTCGACAAAAATTAGGGTTGTGTGGCCATTGATCATCGACCAGAGGCTCGTACACCTCACCCCACATATGTTTCCTTGTCGTAGATCACATTCTTGGATTTCTGGTGGAGACCATTTCTTGGTCAAAAATCCGTAGGTGTTAGCCTTCGGTATTATTTAAAATGGTCGTTCATGGCTATTTTCGACAAAAATGAGGGTTATGTGGCCATTGATCATCGACCAGAGGCTCATACACCTCACCCCACATATGTTTCCTTGCCATAGATCACATTCTTGGATTTCTGGTGGAGACCATTTCTTAGTCAAAAATCCGTAGGTGTTAGCCTCTAGTATTATTGAAAATGGTCGCTCATGGCTATTTTCATCAAAAATGGGGGTTGTGTGGCCATCTATCATTGACTAGAGGCTCACAAACCTCACCCCACATAAGTTTCCTTGCCATAGATCACATTCTTGGATTTCTGGTGGAGACCATTTCTTGGTCAAAAATTCGTACGTGTTAGCCTTCGGTATTATTGAAAATGGTCGTTCATGGCTATTTTCGGCAAAATGGGGGTTGTGTGGCCATTGATCATCGACCAGAGCCTCATACACCTCACCCCACATATGTTTCCTTGCCATAGATCACATTCTTGGATTTCTGGTGGAGACCAATTCTTGGGCAAAAATCCGAATGTGTTAGCCTTCGGTATTCTTGAAAATGGTCATTCATGGCTATTTTCGACAAAAATGGGGGTTGTGTGGCCATTGATCTTCGACCAGAGGCTCATACACCTCACTACACATATGTTTCCTTGCCATAGATCAAATTCTTGGATTTATGGTTGTTGGAGACTTGTTCTTAAATGCTTCGAATTAAGAACAAGGCAACATAAAAAGTGTTAAACGTTAAGGCCCTTCGTCCTATCGAACATTATTCCCCTTCGGGAATAATGAGTTCCGGACGAAGGTCACAAGAGACATACCTTCGTAAATTCAACAAGTAATAACGAAGGACTCATAAAACATGGAATGTAGATCATAGAATCATTTCTATTTTATTAACACAAAGAAATAGAAATGATTACAAATTACAAATGTACCTTCGGTCCTGAGAGAAGGTGAAAAGTACAAGCGTGGCGCAAATGCCAATGCCAAGTCAGCGTGAACAGTACGGGAGTACTGTTCATCTATTTATAGACGCGGGATTCAGCCCGCGTAAAATTACATCCATGTCCATTACATTTGTTAACGGTTTATGAAAATCTGCCGAGGCCCCCGAAGTCTTTTCATCTTTAAGTCGGTTCCCCCTTATGCCATCGCGCCGAAGCTTCCCTGCGCATAGCTTCGGCTGCCCTCGACTTTCGTCTGGTTCAGGCTTCGTCCTGGTCGTGCTCCATATCCGTAATTCCGAATCCGAAAATACCTGTTCATATAATCCACTTGGAAAACATTGTCAAATCATGTTTTTGAGGACCTTCGGAGGACGAAGGCCCCCAACAGTAGCCCCTCGCAATATTAATTTGTAAATAATAAATTCAGATTGCAATATGGACGAAGGCCTTGAGCCGAAGGTCCGAAAAAACACCTTCCCTTTGCTAGAATAGCAACATTCACTGACAAGCGGGGCCTTTTAATTTTCAACGCCCTGGGCGTATAAATAAGATGACATCGCGAACTCATTTGGTACGCACACTTGCCTTTTGCTTCGGCCCACTAAAAATTTTTAGCTCTTGTTCATTAAGATTTGCTGGTCTTTTTGATTTCGAAGCTTCGGCCTCGGGAACAATTTTTTAGCGTTTCCGAAGATGTCTGAAGGCAAGAAGATCGCTGCTGAGACGAAGCTGAAGATCCCTGCTGAGACGAAGCTGAGTCTCGAGGAGGAGAAGAATCTGGGGTTCCTGATAGCGATGGCAGAGACCAATACAGAGAAAATCACGAAGGAGATTCTCGAAGGTTTGTCCGAAGATACTGATGACAGCGACAGCTATGATGTGGAAAGTGGTGGGGAAGAGGCCGAAGATCGACCGTGGCGACCAAGCCACACAGTTTTTGGGAAAACGACCATCAAGCAGAGTCACATTGATAATATGAGGGGGCGATACTTCCGAGACATATCTATTGTGAGAGCTGATGCCGGGGAAAAAACTTCTCCCACCCCCGAAGAAGATGAAGTTGTGATTTTCCGAAGTTTCCTCAAAGCTGGGCTTCGATTCCCCCTGAGCAACTTTGTTGTTGAGGTACTAAAGACATTTCAAGTCTATCTGCATCAAATCACTCCCGAAGCCATCATAAGAATGGGAGTGTTTGCCTGGGCTGCGAGGAGCCAAGGTTTGGAACCGAACGCTAAAAGCTTCTGCAACATTCATGAGTTATTATACGAGACGAAACCCTGGGGAAAGGAGCAATACCACAACAACTTCGGGTGCTACAGCTTCGGCGCCCGCTCTGGGTCAAGCTGCCCTGTGCCGACCTTTCGGAAGAGGTGGCCCGGAGCCTGGATGACTGAATGGTTTTATGTAAAGAATGATCTAACAGCTCAAGAGAATGTGAAGAGTATCATTATGCACCCAATCTGGCAACGCTTCGGTCTGCGAAGGCCGAAGGTCGAAATGGACGAAGCCGCCGAAGAATGCCAAAGAGCCTTCGGGGTAGTCTGCTCATTTATTGGGACAAGGGACCTGGTCCAAGAACACATTGCCTTTAGGGTATGGCCACTTGCAGAGAAGTGGGAAATGCCGAAGGAAACCATCAAAGAGTCTGACGAAGGCGGGCTAGTCAGATTAAAGTACACATTCAAATATGCAGATAAATTTGTTGAACCTGATGATGACTGGCTGAAAAGCATTGAAACATTAAGTGATGAATTACTTGGGGCATATTCGAAGGCTGAAAATACTGCACTATCAGCAGCCTTCGGAGGCCGAAAAAAGAAGAGACTCAACCGAGTGTTTGATGCAGTCGGGTTCTTCTACCCTGATTATCGTTATCCCATCCGAAGGCAAAAAAGGAAAAACATAACCTCTGAAAAAGAAGAAGCTGCAACTGCTCCTAGCGAGCCAGAACCGAAAGGAAAAAGGTTGAAGGTCCTCACACACCGACCACGCCATATTGAACCAGCTTCGGTGCCTGAGTTCACCGGAGAAACTTCTTCGGCCGCCGAAGCTGAAAAGCCAACCTTACTGCCAGAATTTGCAGAGATGGCCGAAGCGCCATTCACAGAAAAAATGGAAGAAGCGAAAAATCCGACTAAGGAAAAAACGTCAGAAATTTTTAGTCCTGTAGCAAATGTCGAAGCAGCAAAAATCCAAAAGGGTCCAATGGTGACCCCAAAAAGGAAGAGAATGGTAAATGTACTAGATGTCTTGGAGACAATTAAGTCTTCAAGCACAACTCCAAAAAAGAGTGCTGACATTGCTGAAGCTTCTTCTGAAGCTCCGAGGCAACAAGCTGAAGCTAAGGCTGGGCCTTCAGAGCCCTTCAAGGAGCAAACTTTGGAAGCCGAAGCAATAAAAATACCAGAACCAGTTTTAGTTGAAGAAACTGACACTGCCATCCCCGAAGCGCCTGCCAGCATGTGTGATTACATCATACGACATGCTTCGGGGAAAAAACTATCTGAAGAAGAAACTCATGAAGCTAACCATTATGCAAAGGAGCTAAAATATCCAAAGGGGGCAGTAATATTCAATGGGACAAATGAAGATGATTTCTTGTACTGCCTGCCTGACAACAAAGAGCTATCTGTCTGCCGAGAGATGGCCAGGAGTATTGGTTTCCCGAAGCTTGAATCTGGATTAAGCGCCATGACGAAAGAAGATCTCGCAGACAGTCTTGCGTACAACAGCCTGAAGGTACGGGAATTAAGCGCTTGAAAAACCACCTTATTATTATTATTATTATTTTTTACGCAAATCATTCCTTTTTTCTTATATGAATTCTTTTTCGTATAGGGCCTGATTCTAAGCAACGCACTAAGAGCGCAAAAGAGCGCCGAAGATGAAAGTTATGAAATTGCGTTTAAAAATTTACGCTCCGAAGTTATCAAGCTGAGAAACGAAGCTTTGGAAAAAGATAAAATTCTGCTTACATTGATAGATAAAGTGAAAAAAGACGAAGCTGCTTCAAAGGCCCAAACCGAAGCTCAAAAACGCGAGATTAAAGATCTTCGGAAACAACTGGCTAGAGCTAAAGAGGAGCGCGCGCTTGAGGAAACGAAACGAGAACTTAGTGATTTTATGGTCAGCAAATTGGAATCAAGAGTTAAGGAGCTTCGCACATTTCAGGGGAAATGTTATGTTAAATCTATAGAATGCGTGAATAAAATGAAAAACAGCTTTGCTAGCGTCGGTGCCTTTTCCAGCGAAGAGAATTTTTCTCGAGGCAATCCCGAAGATCCGCTGGAATGGATTAGCCACGAAGCAGAGGCCTTCGAAGAGATTCTGAACAGTCGTGGCGACATATGCGCTTTTTCGGGCGCCAGGGGACTTGCTTCTGTCTTAGAGAAGAAAGGTTGCGGGCATGTAAAATTTTTAGCTCAGTCCGAAGCTACCTTATCTTCCGAAGATATCAAGGACCCCTCGGCCGAAGCAAGCGTGGTTGGTGGCAAATTTTTTACTGATATCTGGAACGACGGCGGTCGAGGAATGGCGCAAGAGATCATCCAAAGAAGCGAAAAAGGCATTCATGATGCCAGAAAAGTAGCAGAGGCTGCCGAAAGGAGTACGGAGCCCGAAAGACAGTTAGGTACCAATTAGTCGCTTTTATTGTGTTGTAATTTTTATGTCAAACTTTGCTCAAGATTTGTAAAGGTAATGAAGAAATGTTTTCTTCCCTCAGAAATTGCTGGATCGACTGCCGACCCCCACACGAAAGGGGATGAAGAAATTAAACAAATGGCCGAAACTATCTTGAACAAGGTTGTTGACCAACTTCTAAATGAGGCCGCCGAAGCAGTATTGAGAGAAGATTAGATGCTATTTGGAAAAAACGTTTAAAGTGTAATCTATGTAACACTTTGTACATTTGAATGTAATATACAAGTCTGTTTTCATTATTGAATTCTTTACGATGCATGAAACTTTAAATACATACCATTTTTGAGCCTTCGGCGAAAAAACACCTTCCCTTCTTTTCATGCTTCGTGAAGAAGACATTCTTCGTTAAAATTGTTCTGATGAATTCCATCCATGTTTCGTGGAAACATTCTCCGAAGCTATACTCCGAAGCTATACAACTTCGGTATTGATCTGATAAAGCCTGCCCATGTTTCGTAAAAATATTCTCCGAAGCTAAACAATTTTGATATTGCTCTGATGAAGCTCATCCATGCTTCGTAAAAACAGCCTCCGAAGCTATTTTCCGAAGATCATCATTATATTCCTTCGTGACTTTGCACGATTTGCACTTTCTCAAATCATTCTTTCGAAGGTTAATACTGTGTGCCCTTCTTTTGCCGTATGCAACATGATGTATGATGCTTATGCTATGCGAAATGATGTGATGATGTTATGTTATGCAAATGACGTCTGTTCCGAAGATACACACAAAACACATTCGTAAGCTCTGCATTCCCTTAGGAACGTCTTTGGAGCTTCTTCGTCTTTTACTTAGACGATCTCAGCGTTGACTTTTCGCTGTAAGCCTCCCTTAGGAGCTTCTTCGCCCTTTACTTAGGCGGTATCAGCGTTGACTTTTCGCTGTAAGCCTCCCTTAGGAGCTTCTTCGCCCTTTACTTAGGCGGTATCAGCGTTGACTTTTCGCTGTAGGCTCTGCATTCCTTTAGGAACGACTTCTGAGCAGAAAACTTACACTGCGCTCCCTTTGGAACGGCTTTTTGTGACTTCACAAACTTACTCTGCGTTCCTTAGAACGACTTTCTGTTACTCCGAAGGATTTTTAATTCGAAGGTCCTCCTTGTTAACGGAAAAAATTTTAAGCTTCAGCAACTTAAGCTTGTGGAGCAAATAGATCTTCCTCGTGGAAAACAACGAAATTATTACATGAAAACTATCAATGTTTTTGCTTCACAGAAAATAAAACTGAATAGGAAAGACTGCTATCAAAGGTAGGATACGTGTCAATAAATGTGCTTCGACTCTGGCACAGTGCTGTTGACTGTGCGAGCTTCGGACTGCTCTCTGAAGTCCCTCTGATGTGGAGCGTATTGACTCCCTTCTGGCTGTTGACCTTGCTGCAATGGAGGTGGGGGCGGAAGCTGTTGCCAGGAAGCTTGAAGTTGACTTGCCGAAGCTACAGAAGCTGCAGGGTGGTTGTCTATGTATTGTGGGATATAAGGCGGATGATACGAAGCAGTATGCATGACCTGCTTCGGCTGAGCTTGTTGAGATGCAGCTTCGGCAATTTCCTTTTGCTTCTGGATTGTAATATGGCACGACCTAGTGGTATGGCCCTTGCCTTCTCCACAGAACAAGCAAAACAGTCTCCTTGGCTGATCTCCGAATCTTCCGCCGAAGCCCCTGGCGCCTCTGCCTCTTGGAGCTGGTGGCCGGAAGGAAGTTTGTTGTTGCCCCGAAGCCTGTGAGGAGCATTGCGGTCTGTTCTGACTCCCCTTATCATCATTCTGAGTGTTGTGGATGGAACGGACATGTCTCGGGTAGTATCTTCCTCCGAAGCCCCTGGTCATTTCAGAAAATCTGAAGGCCTCCTCCCTTCTTTGACGAAAGTCATTGTCAGCACGAATGTACTCATCCATCTTTTGGAGCAATTTCTCCAAGGTCTGAGGAGGCTTTCTAGCAAAGTATTGAGCTGCAGGCCCAGGACGAAGCCCCTTGATCATGGCTTCGATAACAATCTCATTGGGCACCGTTGGTGCCTGCGCCCTCAATCGTAAAAACCTTCGGACATACGCCTGAAGGTATTCTTCGTGATCCTGAATACACTGAAACAGGGCTTGAGCTGTGACCGGCTTCGCCTGAAATCCTTGAAAGCTGGTCAGTAACATATCCTTCAGCTTCTGCCATGAAGTTATTGTTCCTGGCCGAAGGGAGGAATACCAGGTCTGAGCAACATTCCTGACGGCCATGACGAAAGACTTCGCCATGACTGCAGCATTGCCCCCGTACGAAGACACCGTTGCTTCGTAGCTCATCAAGAATTGCTTCGGGTCGGAGTGACCATCAAACATGGGAAGCTGGGGTGGCTTATAGGATAGAGGCCAAGGTGTAGCCTGCAGCTCAGCAGACAGAGGAGAAGCATCATCGAAAACAAAATTTCCCTGATGGAAATTATCATACCAGTCATCTTCGTTGACGAAGCCCTCCTGATGAAGGTCTTTCTGATGAGGCCTTCTGTTCTGCTCATCGTGAGTAAGATGGCGGACTTCCTCAGAGGCTTCGTCTATCTGCCTTTGCAACTCAGCTAGGCGGGCCATCTTCTCCTTCTTCCTTTGTACTTGTTGGTGTAGCATCTCCATATCCCTGATTTCTTGGTCTAGCTCTTCTTCCTGAAGTGTCGGGCTGACAGCCTTTCTCTTCTGGCTTTGGGCCTCCCGAAGAGAGACGGTCTCCTGGTTGTGGTCCAGCGGTTGCAGTGTTGAAGCCCCAGTCGCTGAAGCTTTCTTCGGCGCCATAGCTTCCGAAGGTGTTCAAAAAAGCTCGAAGTGGAAGTGAGTTCACCGGAGGTGGGCGCCAATGTTGGAGACTTGTTCTTAAATGCTTCGAATTAAGAACAAGGCAACATAAAAAGTGTTAAACGTTAAGGCCCTTCGTCCTATCGAACATTATTCCCCTTCGGGAATAATGAGTTCCGGACGAAGGTCACAAGAGACATACCTTCGTAAATTCAACAAGTAATAATGAAGGACTCATAAAACATGGAATGTAGATCATAGAATCATTTCTATTTTATTAACACAAAGAAATAGAAATGATTACAAATTACAAATGTACCTTCGGTCCTGAGAGAAGGTGAAAAGTACAAGCGTGGCGCAAATGCCAATGCCAAGTCAGCGTGAACAGTACGGGAGTACTGTTCATCTATTTATAGACGCGGGATTCAGCCCGCGTAAAATTACATCCATGTCCATTACATTTGTTAACGGTTTATGAAAATCTGCCGAGGCCCCCGAAGTCTTTTCATCTTTAAGTCGGTTCCCCCTTATGCCATCGCGCCGAAGCTTCCCTGCGCATAGCTTCGGCTGCCCTCGACTTTCGTCTGGTTCAGGCTTCGTCCTGGTCGTGCTCCATATCCGTAATTCCGAATCCGAAAATACCTGTTCATATAATCCACTTGGAAAACATTGTCAAATCATGTTTTTGAGGACCTTCGGAGGACGAAGGCCCCCAACAATGGTGGAGACCATTTCTTGGTCACAAATCCATAGGTGTTAGCCTTCAGTGTCATTGAAAATGGTCGTTCATGGCTATTTTCGACAAAAATGGTTGTTGTGTGGCCATTGATCATCGACCAGAGGCTCGTACACTTCACCCCACATATGTTTTCTTGCCATAGATCACATTCTTGGATTTCTGGTGGAGACCATTTCTTGGTATAAAATCTGTTGGTGTTAGCCTTCGGTATTATTGAAAATGGTCGTTCATGGCTATTTTCGACTAAAATGGGGGTTGTGTGGCCATTGATCTTCGACCAGAGGCTCATACACCTCACTACACATATGTTTCCTTGCCATAGATCACATTCTTGGATTTATGGTGGAGTCCATTTCTTGGTCAAAAATCCATAGGTGTTAGCCTTCAAAGTCATTGAAAATGGTCGTTCATGGCTATTTTCGACAAAAATGGGGGTTGTGTGGCCATTGATCATCGACCAGAGGCTCGTACACTTCACCCCACATATGTTTTCTTGCCATAGATCAGAATCTTGGATTTCTCGTGGAGACCATTTGTTGGTCAAAAATTCGTAGGTGTTAGCCTTCAGTGTCATTGAAAATGGTCATTCATGGCTATTTTCGACAAAAATGGGGGTTGTGTCGCCATTGATCATCGACCAGAGGATCGTACACCTCACCCCACATAAGTTTCCTTGCCATATATCACATTATTGGATTTCTGGTGGCGACAATTTCTTGGTCAAAAATCCGTAGGTGTTAGCCTTCGGTATTATTGAAAATGGTCGTTCATGGCTACTTTCGACAAAAATGGGGGTTGTGTGGCAATTGATCATCGACCAAAGGCTCATACACCTCACCCACATGTGTTTCCTTGCCATAGACTACATTCTTGGATTTCTGGTGGTGACCATTTCTTGGTCAAAAATCCGTAGGTGTTAGCCTTCGGTATTATTGAAAATGGTCGTTCATGGCTATTTTCGACAAAAATGGGGGTTGTGTGGCCATTGATCATCGACCAAAGGCTCATACACCTCACCCCACATATGTTTCCTTGCCATAGACCACATTCTTGGATTTCTGGTGGAGACCATTTGTTGGTCAAAAATCCGTAGGTGTTAGCTTTCGGTATTATTGAAAATGGTCGTTCATGGCTATTTTCATCAAAAATGGGGGTTGTGTGGCCATTTATCTTCGACCAGAGGCTCGTACACCTCACCCCACATATGTTTCCTTGCCATAGAGCACACTCTTGGATTTCTGGTGTAGTCCATTTCTTGGTCAAAAATTTGTACGTGTTAGCCTTCGGTATTATTGAAATTGGTCGTTCATGGCAATTTTCGACAAAATGGGGGTTGTGTGGCCATTGATCATCGACCAGAGGCTCGTACACCTCACCCACATATGTTTCCTTGCCGAAGATCACATTCTTGGATTTCTGGTGGAGACCATTTCTTGGTCAAAAATCCGTATGTGTTAGCCTTCGGTATTATTGAAAATGGTCGTTCATGGCAATTTTCGACAAAAATGGGGGTTGTGTGGCCATTTATCTTCAACCAGAGGCTCATACACCTCACTACACATATGTTTTCTTGCCATAGATCACATTGTTGGATCTATGGTGGAGACCAGTTCTTGGTAAAAAAATCCATAGGTGTTAGCCTTCAGTGTCATTGAAAATAGTCGTTCATGACAATTTTCGACAAAAATGGGGGTTGTGTGGCCATTGATAATCGACCAGGGGCTCACACCTCACCCCACATATGTTTCCTTGCCATAGGTCACATTCTTGGATTTCTGGTGGAGACCATTTCTTGGTCAAAAATCCGTAGGTGTTAGCCTTCGGTATTATTGAAAATGGTCGTTCATGGCTATTTTCGACAAAAATGGGGGTTGTGTGGCCATTTATCATCGACCAGAGGCTCGTACACCTCACCTCACATATGTTTAATTGCCATAGATCACAATCTTGGATTTCTCATGGAGGCCATTTCTTGGTAAAAAATCCGTACGTGTTAGCCTTTGGTATTATTGAAAATGGTCGTTCATGGCTGTTTTCGACAAAAATGGGGGTTGTGTGGCCATTGATCATCGACCAGAGGCTCGTACACCTCACCCCAATATGTTTCCTTGCCATAGATCATATTCTTGAATTTCTGGTGGAGACGATGTAACACCCAAAATTAGTAGGAAGAAAAAAATATATAAACAAAGAATCATAATGTTTTTAAAACTAGGAAAATAAGAAAAATGAGGAGAAAAAGAATTTTTCTTTTGTAAACCATTTATACATTTCATGAAATAAATAAACAAGGAGAATAAAACTTAAACTAGTAATAATAAAATAGTATGGTTTATATTCACCCTTGGATTTCAATTGATACCTTTGAAAAATCTGAAAACTAAAATAGAAGTATAAATTTGAATTTGGAATAGAAAATAGAAAATAAAAGAGAAGGGAAGAACTAAGAAAAATATTACATAAAATAAAATAAATATCCTTCACACTTATATTAATAAATTATACCTTCTAAACTGAGGACAAGTTATTCACAAAGTTTGAACTCAACCTTGAATTCAAATTGGATTTGAATTGGATTTGAAAATGGGGGAAAGAAAATAGAAAAGAAAAAGAAAAAGAATAAAAACCCTTACTGGGCCGGCTACAGGGAAATCAGCCCAACTCCACAAGCCTCACTGCACGCCAGCCCAAGTCTTCAACCGGCGCCGACAGGTGGGCTCCACCCGTCAGCCTCCCTCACTCGCGCCCGCGATTTTCCCTCTCGCCGACATTGGGGCCCCACCTGTCTGTCCCTCGCCCGCGCGCCAGCCGTTCATTCCTTATCGCGCGTCACTGAGAACTCGGGCCCACTGGCCAGGAGCTTCTTCCGTGTTCGGACTCCGTCCGCCGCCGCGCCAACAGCATCCCCGAACAAATCGGTGGCCTTAACAGACCTCCGCTCCCGCCGGGATCGGCTCTCCAGCCAGGCGCGCCATCAAATAGGACCGACCCCCCCCCCCCTTCTCTCGCCATCTACCTTGTGCCGCAGCTTCTTTCGCCTCGCGGCAGCGCCACCTCGTGAGAGAAACGTGGAGCCGCCTGCTTCAAATTGTGGGTCGCATTGACTTCGTGCGCTCGAATCCGTGCTCGGGTGATCCGTCGTGCCGTGTGGAAGATTGCGGTGGCGTCGCTGGGTGGGGAAAGGCTTTGCAGACACCGGAATTTCTCGCCGTCGCTCGGCATCCGCCGCTCACCGTGGGCAGTCGCCTCTGCGCCATTATCGACGGTGAGTTCTCCTTCATGCGGTTCGCATTGCCCTTTAGATCATGTGGTGCCTTTTAATTTGGGTTTGGCGCTCGGGGGGGGGGGGGGGCCGGATTGCGTGAGCTCCGGCGAACCCGCCGCCGTGTAAAACTGCGCCGTCGCGTTTGTGAGCCAGGGGAGAAGAAAGCCGTCGCGCCGTTGATCTTTGGATGAACGGCCGAGATTAGAGGAAGCGTACCCCTTCGTCAGTTTAAATCCGAGCCGTCGGTCTTCAATCGTGTGGTTCGGGGTAGTTTGGACCGTGGGCATTCGTGGGCCGTTGATCTCGGATCCAACGGCGCGCGCTGCGTACCGATTCAAACCCTCGTGATCTAATCTGGTGCGTCCGGTGTTGATCGGACGGCCGAGATCAAGCGATACCCCTTCGCGTGGCATTTTTTCTAAAGAACCCCTCGGGTTTCACTAAATAAACCCGCAGTCCCATTGTAACTGTGCGCTGTGTCTCGGGTAATTTGCTCCGGGCCCCCTGTAGTTTCCAGTATTTGACGCTCAGTCCAGTCAACATGAAAACCAGAGAAAATAAATAGAAAATGAATTTTTAATATAAAAATAATTGCTAGAACTTAGATAATTCATAACTAATTCATTTTAGCTCCAAATTGAGTCATTCCAATTCCTAAAATTATGTAATAATATTCTCTACCATTTAGAATCACTGTTTTGACATGAATTCTGTCAGAAAATTTATTTATCATTTAATCATATTATAATCACCTTAAATCTTTGAAAATTCATAACTTAAAATCTATAACTCCAAAATTAATGGTTCCTGTTCCTATGACCTTATTTTAATATGTATATTATTAATGTGTATTTTGTTCTTATGTTTGGTGTAATGTTAATTTTGCCTATACCATGTTTGTTTGGATTGCTACGACTAGCAGTGAGGTCACGAGTCACCTGAAGATCATCCTGGTACCTGGAATCTCAAGGCCCAGGCAAGTTGTGCCCTTGATCACTTCTTTTTACCCAGCCATGTTCTGATTAATCATAATGATCTGCATAGGTTAATTTTGATGGGACCCAATAGGTTACCCTAGTTTGTCTATCTTTATACCTTGTTTACCACTGATCTTTCTGGGTAGTACTTGCTAGTGCTATATGTGGTTTTGGGTATGAAGATACACTATTCATGTTTACACTTTTTGTTATCAGTTGTTATTTATGGTTCATGTTAAGATCATTATGTTAATTGGAACATGGAGCGACCACCCGGGAAAACAGTGCTACCACAAGGGTAGTATGGGATGCCCTTGGCTGATTAATTAGGAAAGCTAGTGGAAGACTACCTTACCCGAAAGGGGCAAGGGCAGTAGGGGAGAGGTCAGTGCGGGGAGGCCCTCGGGAGGATTTTGCTGCGATGGCGGTCCTGCAAGGGATTCCTGTACTAGATCTTCCTATAAACTGTAGCGGGTTTTCGGAAGCTAGTGGAACTTTGTAAAGGCCTCGTAGTGTTACCCTGCCTCGCTTCCTTGGTAGAGGTGAATGGGATTCATGACCCCTTGGCAGATGGGTAACACGGCTTGTGGGTAAAGATGCGCAACCTCTGCAGAGTGTAAAACTGGTATACTAGCCGTGCTCACGGTCAAGAGCAGCTCGGACCCTCACATGATTAAATTATGGAACTTAAATTCAATTTGTCATATGCATTGCATTGCAGGTGATGTTGATACTTTTGTTCTATTACTTAATTGGGTTTGGTATTTACTTATACTTAGTAATTGCTAATAAAATTTTGACCAACTTTAAAAGCAATGCTCAGCTCTAACCATCTTCTTTGGTAAGCCTTACACTTCACATGAGCTCCCATCTTTGGCGAGTTCATGCACATTATTCCCCACAACTTGTTGAGCGATGAACGTATGTGAGCTCACTCTTGCTGTCTCACATACACCACAGGTCAAGACCAGGTACTGCAGGATGATGCTCATGGAGGATGCTGTGATGAGTTCGTGAGTGGTCTAGGCCGTCGTCTCCCAGTCAACTTTGGGTTGCTGGACCGTTGTCTCCTTATAATGTAATTATTTATTTTGTATAGAACTCCTGTTATATATAAAGTTATGACATTCGATCCTGTGCCACTATACATCATATGTATGAGACTTGGTCCCAGCATACCTGGTGTTTATGTTAACCCCGGGTTTTGGACCCCTAAAATCCGGGTGTTACAGAAGTGGTATCAGAGGAATGTTGACTGTAGGACGAAACCTAGATAGAACTGGACAACCATTCTATACTTACCTTTGCTACTCTGATCTTTTCTAAACTTATCTTAATCCTTTCTCATCTATTTCCGCTTTACTCTGATTATTCTTATCTTTTCTTTTCTAAAGACAAATGTGGATTTCACACTTTGAAATCCCATGCCTAAAGTGACCTCTAGGAATAGGAGACCTATTCTTAGGAACAAAAACAAAACTATTTTTATAGATATCTATGAACTTGAATGTTTGTTCTTATGATACTTGTTTGATTTGGATCTTTGATTGAGTGTGATGGGTTGTGGAGTAATGTCCACAATTGCATCTGCATATACACATAGGTATAAAAATATATTTATAAAATAACTAAACAACCTGGATTATCCCCATGGAACATATCTAGCTTAAGAGATTTATCCTATCCTGAAAGATCTCATTCTAACCAATACCCATCTTATCTTAAAAGATTCTCCCCTATCTTAATAGATTCATCTCATCTTAAAGAAATTCTATCCTACACTCATAGATCTATCTTATCTCAAAAGGTCTTAACTTCTCCTAATGTATCTAGACCCATCTTATCTTAAGAGGTTCTCTCTTAATGGATTTATCTTACCTTGAAAAATTCATCTTATCCTAACCACTTTACTTATCCCATCTTGATAGAACTAACTGACCCTAAAAGACTCTACCTTATCCTTATGGATTCATCTTGCCCTAATTAGCATATTGACCCCACTATAGAATAACAACCATGATTTAAACCCAATTAATTGGATCTTATCTAGACTAAACCAGTCATATAACTATATTTTAGATCTTATCTAGATTAATCTGGTCATACCTAGACCCCATTCAACCTAAACTACTCTAAAAAAAAAAAAAATTAATTAGGTCTTATCTAGTTATGCTAAACTAATCTAGTTGCCATCTAATTTGAACTAACCCAATGCGACCCACTCAAACAGGTTAGTTAATACTTGTAACATGGATTAGACCCTACTAGCCATGTATTAACTTAACTTAGCACATTGGATCAATTCAACCATGAGCTAACCCAACCCATAGAACCATGATAAATGGTATAACCTTTCTATTCCCACCTAATAACAAACAAACTTCTAACCTACATCTTGTAGTCTACCTCACCCATATATATCTCTCATCTTGACAGATTCCATCCTACCCTTAGATATTCACCTTATATGATTGGTTACCCCAATCTGGACATAAATTAAGCCCTACCAAAGAATCTATAGATTATAACCAACTACTAGCTTATCCATTCCGCTTAGTAATTTCCTTTGCAAAACTATTACCACATGCTTCTAACTTTCATGGTCAATACCAGGAAAGGAAAGATTATCACGTAACAACAAACAGAAAATGAATCCTCCAAATCCTCCACCTGTTGACCTCAATCAAGTGGTTGCTACCCAAAGACTGGTAATACAACAGTTAACAGACATGGTGACCGAGATGCAGAATCAGATAAGACAACAACGCGAGGAAATACGTCAAGCCCGCCAAGAAATAAGGCAAGCACGGCTGGAGAGACAACAACAACACCCTCCACCACCACCACCAGCTTCACCAAGCTACATAGATATAAATTATGATGATTTGTAAGGTCTAGATGTTACTTTAGTTAGTAGATGATATGATATTATTTTAGAAGGAACAATAAGGTCTATTGACCCTATGTTTTGTTAAAAAAAAAATTATACCTCATGCTGAGATTTCTTTGTTTGTGCATATGTTCCGAGAACAATATGAGTATACATCCCTTTTCTTACAAATCTCGGGGACGAGATTATTTTTAAGGGGGGTAGGATTTGTAAGACCCAAAATTAGTAGGAAGAAAAAAATATATAAACAAAGAATCATAATGTTTTGAAAACTAGGAAAATAAGAAAAATGAGGAGAAAAAGAATTTTTCTTTTGTAAACCATTTATACATTTCATGAAATAAATAAACAAGGAGAATAAAACTTAAACTAGTAATAATAAAATAGTATGGTTTATATTCACCCTTGGATTTCAATTGATACCTTTGAAAAATCTGAAAACTAAAATAGAAGTATAAATTTGAATTTGGAATAGAAAATAGAAAATAAAAGAGAAGGGAAGAACTAAGAAAAATATTACATAAAATAAAATAAATATCCTTCACACTTATATTAATAAATTATACCTTCTAAACTGAGGACAAGTTATTCACAAAGTTTGAACTCAACCTTGAATTCAAATTGGATTTGAATTGGATTTGAAAATGGGGGAAAGAAAATAGAAAAGAAAAAGAAAAAGAATAAAAACCCTTACTGGGCCGGCTACAGGGAAATCAGCCCAACTCCACAAGCCTCACTGCACGCCAGCCCAAGTCTTCAACCGGCGCCGACAGGTGGGCTCCACCCGTCAGCCTCCCTCACTCGCGCCCGCGATTTTCCCTCTCGCCGACATTGGGGCCCCACCTGTCTGTCCCTCGCCCGCGCGCCAGCCGTTCATTCCTTATCGCGCGTCACTGAGAACTCGGGCCCACTGGCCAGGAGCTTCTTCCGTGTTCGGACTCCGTCCGCCGCCGCGCCAACAGCATCCCCGAACAAATCGGTGGCCTTAACAGACCTCCGCTCCCGCCGGGATCGGCTCTCCAGCCAGGCGCGCCATCAAATAGGACCGACCCCCCCCCTTCTCTCGCCATCTACCTTGTGCCGCAGCTTCTTTCGCCTCGCGGCAGCGCCACCTCGTGAGAGAAACGTGGAGCCGCCTGCTTCAAATTGTGGGTCGCATTGACTTCGTGCGCTCGAATCCGTGCTCGGGTGATCCGTCGTGCCGTGTGGAAGATTGCGGTGGCGTCGCTGGGTGGGGAAAGGCTTTGCAGACACCGGAATTTCTCGCCGTCGCTCGGCATCCGCCGCTCACCGTGGGCAGTCGCCTCTGCGCCATTATCGACGGTGAGTTCTCCTTCATGCGGTTCGCATTGCCCTTTAGATCATGTGGTGCCTTTTAATTTGGGTTTGGCGCTCGGGGGGGGGGGGGCCGGATTGCGTGAGCTCCGGCGAACCCGCCGCCGTGTAAAACTGCGCCGTCGCGTTTGTGAGCCAGGGGAGAAGAAAGCCGTCGCGCCGTTGATCTTTGGATGAACGGCCGAGATTAGAGGAAGCGTACCCCTTCGTCAGTTTAAATCCGAGCCGTCGGTCTTCAATCGTGTGGTTCGGGGTAGTTTGGACCGTGGGCATTCGTGGGCCGTTGATCTCGGATCCAACGGCGCGCGCTGCGTACCGATTCAAACCCTCGTGATCTAATCTGGTGCGTCCGGTGTTGATCGGACGGCCGAGATCAAGCGATACCCCTTCGCGTGGCATTTTTTCTAAAGAACCCCTCGGGTTTCACTAAATAAACCCGCAGTCCCATTGTAACTGTGCGCTGTGTCTCGGGTAATTTGCTCCGGGCCCCCTGTAGTTTCCAGTATTTGACGCTCAGTCCAGTCAACATGAAAACCAGAGAAAATAAATAGAAAATGAATTTTTAATATAAAAATAATTGCTAGAACTTAGATAATTCATAACTAATTCATTTTAGCTCCAAATTGAGTCATTCCAATTCCTAAAATTATGTAATAATATTCTCTACCATTTAGAATCACTGTTTTGACATGAATTCTGTCAGAAAATTTATTTATCATTTAATCATATTATAATCACCTTAAATCTTTGAAAATTCATAACTTAAAATCTATAACTCCAAAATTAATGGTTCCTGTTCCTATGACCTTATTTTAATATGTATATTATTAATGTGTATTTTGTTCTTATGTTTGGTGTAATGTTAATTTTGCCTATACCATGTTTGTTTGGATTGCTACGACTAGCAGTGAGGTCACGAGTCACCTGAAGATCATCCTGGTACCTGGAATCTCAAGGCCCAGGCAAGTTGTGCCCTTGATCACTTCTTTTTACCCAGCCATGTTCTGATTAATCATAATGATCTGCATAGGTTAATTTTGATGGGACCCAATAGGTTACCCTAGTTTGTCTATCTTTATACCTTGTTTACCACTGATCTTTCTGGGTAGTACTTGCTAGTGCTATATGTGGTTTTGGGTATGAAGATACACTATTCATGTTTACACTTTTTGTTATCAGTTGTTATTTATGGTTCATGTTAAGATCATTATGTTAATTGGAACATGGAGCGACCACCCGGGAAAACAGTGCTACCACAAGGGTAGTATGGGATGCCCTTGGCTGATTAATTAGGAAAGCTAGTGGAAGACTACCTTACCCGAAAGGGGCAAGGGCAGTAGGGGAGAGGTCAGTGCGGGGAGGCCCTCGGGAGGATTTTGCTGCGATGGCGGTCCTGCAAGGGATTCCTGTACTGGATCTTCCTATAAACTGTAGCGGGTTTTCGGAAGCTAGTGGAACTTTGTAAAGGCCTCGTAGTGTTACCCTGCCTCGCTTCCTTGGTAGAGGTGAATGGGATTCATGACCCCTTGGCAGATGGGTAACACGGCTTGTGGGTAAAGATGCGCAACCTCTGCAGAGTGTAAAACTGGTATACTAGCCGTGCTCACGGTCAAGAGCAGCTCGGACCCTCACATGATTAAATTATGGAACTTAAATTCAATTTGTCATATGCATTGCATTGCAGGTGATGTTGATACTTTTGTTCTATTACTTAATTGGGTTTGGTATTTACTTATACTTAGTAATTGCTAATAAAATTTTGACCAACTTTAAAAGCAATGCTCAGCTCTAACCATCTTCTTTGGTAAGCCTTACACTTCACATGAGCTCCCATCTTTGGCGAGTTCATGCACATTATTCCCCACAACTTGTTGAGCGATGAACGTATGTGAGCTCACTCTTGCTGTCTCACATACACCACAGGTCAAGACCAGGTACTGCAGGATGATGCTCATGGAGGATGCTGTGATGAGTTCGTGAGTGGTCTAGGCCGTCGTCTCCCAGTCAACTTTGGGTTGCTGGACCGTTGTCTCCTTATAATGTAATTATTTATTTTGTATAGAACTCCTGTTATATATAAAGTTATGACATTCGATCCTGTGCCACTATACATCATATGTATGAGACTTGGTCCCAGCATACCTGGTGTTTATGTTAACCCCGGGTTTTGGACCCCTAAAATCCGGGTGTTACAGACGATTTCTTGGTCAAAAATCCGTAGGTGTTAGCCTTCGGAATTATTGAAAATGGTCGTTCATGGCTATTTTCGACAAAAATGGGGGTTGTGTGGCCATTGATCATCGATCAGAGGCTCGTACACCTCACCCCACATATGTTTCCTTGCCATAGATCACATTCTTGGAATTCTGGTGGAGATCTTCTCTTGGTCAAAAATCTGTAGGTGTTAGCCTTCGTTATTATTGTAAATGGTCGTTCATGGCTATTATCGACAAAAATGGGGGTTGTGTGGCCATTGATCATCGACCAGAGGCTCATACACCTCACCCCACATATGTTTCTTTGCCATAGATCACATTCTTGGATTTATGGTGGAGACCATTTCTTGGTCAAAAATCCATAGGTGTTAGCCTTCAGTGTCATTGAAAATGGTCGTTCATGGCTATTTTCGACAAAAATGGGGGTTGTGTGGCCATTGATCATCGACCAGAGGCTCGTACACTTCACCCCACATATGTTTTCTTACCATAGATTACAATTTTGGATTTCTCGTGGAGACCATTTGTTGGTCAAAAATTCGTAGGTGTTAGCCTTCATGTCATTGAAAATGGTCATTCATGGCTATTTTCGACAAAAATGGGGGTTGTGTCGCCATTGATCATCGACCAGAGGCTCGTACACCTCACCCCACATAAGTTTCCTTGCCATAGATCACATTCTTGGATTTCTGGTGGAGACCATTTCTTGGTTAAAAATCCGTACGTGTTAGCCTTCGGTATTATTGAAAATGGTCATTTATGGCTATTTTCAACAAAAATGTGGGTTGTGTGGCCATTGATTATCGACCAGAGGCTCGTACACCTCACCCCACATATGTTTCCTTGCCATAGATCACATTCTTGGATTTCTGGTGGTGACCATTTCTTGGTCAAAAATCCGTAGGTGTTAGCCTTCGGTATTATTGAAAATGGTCATTCATAGCTATTTTCGAGAAAAATGGGGGTTGTGTGGCCATTGATCATCGACCAAAGGCTCATACACCTCACCCCACATATGTTTCCTTGCCATAGACCACATTCTTGAATTTCTGGTGGAGACCATTTGTTGGTCAAAAATCCGTAGGTGTTAGCCTTCGGTATTATTGAAAATGGTAGTTCATGGCTATTTTCATAAAAAATGTGGGTTGTGTGGCCATTTATCATCAACCAGAGGCTCGTACACCTCACCCCACATATGTTTACTTGCCATAAATCACATTCTTGGATTTCTAGTGGAGAGCATTTCTTGGTCAAAAATTCGTACGTGTTAGCCTTCGGTATTATTGAAAATGGTCGTGGTCGTTCATGGCTATTTTCGACAAAATGGGGGTTGTGTGGCCATTGATCATCGACCAGAGGCTCATACACCTCACCCACATATGTTTCCTTGCCGTAGATCACATTCTTGGATTTCTGGTGGAGACCATTTCTTGGTAAAAAATCCGTACGTGTTTGCCTTCGGTATTATTGAAAATGGTCGTTCATGGCTATTTTCGACAAAATAGAGGTTCTGTGGCCATTGATCATCGACCAGAGTCTCATATACCTCACCCACATATGTTTCCTTGCCGTAGATCACATTCTTGGATTTCTGGTGGAGACCATTTCTTGGGCAAAAATCCGAATGTGTTAGCCTTCGGTATTATTGAAAATGGTTATTCATGGCTATTTTCGACAAAAATGGGGGTTGTGTGGCCATTTATCTTCAACCAGAGGATCATACACCTCAGTACACATATGTTTCCTTGCCATAGATCACATTCTTGGATTTCTGGTGGAGACCATTTCTTGGTCAAAAATCCGTACGTGTTAGCCTTCGGTACTATTGAAAATGGTCATTCATGGCTATTTTCGACACAAATGGGGGTTGTGTGGCCATTGATCTTCGACCAGAGGCTCATACACCTCACTACACATATGTTTCCTTGCCATAGATCACATTCTTGGATTTATGGTGGAGTCCATTTCTTGGTAAAAAAATCCATAGGTGTTAGCCTTCAAAGTCATTGAAAATGGTCGTTCATGGTTATTTTCGACAAAAATGGGGGATGTGTGGCCATTGATCATCGACCAGAGGCTCGTACACCTCACCCCACATATGTTTTATTGCCATAGATCAAAATCTTGGATTTCTCATGGAGACCATTTCTTGGTCAAAAATCCGTATGTGTTAGCCTTCGGTATTATTGAAAATGGTCGTTCATGGCTATTTTCGACAAAAATGGGGGTTGTGTGGCCATTGATCATCGACCAGAGGCTCGTACACTTCACCCCACATATGTTTTCTTGCCATAGATCAGAATCTTGGATTTCTCGTGGAGACCATTTGTTGGTCAAAAATTCGTAGGTGTTAGCCTTCAGTGTCATTGAAAATGGTCATTCATGGCTATTTTCGACAAAAATGGGGGTTGTGTCGCCATTGATCATCGACCAGAGGATCGTACACCTCACCCCACATAAGTTTCCTTGCCATATATCACATTCTTGGATTTCTGGTGGCGACAATTTCTTGGTCAAAAATCCGTAGGTGTTAGCCTTCGGTATTATTGAAAATGGTCGTTCATGGCTACTTTCGACAAAAATGGGGGTTGTGTGGCAATTGATCATCGACCAAAGGCTCATACACCTCACCCACATGTGTTTCCTTGCCATAGACCACATTCTTGGATTTCTGGTGGTGACCATTTCTTGGTCAAAAATCCGTAGGTGTTAGCCTTCGGTATTATTGAAAATGGTCGTTCATGGCTATTTTCGACAAAAATAGGGGTTGTGTGGCCATTGATCATCGACCAAAGGCTCATACACCTCACCCCACATATGTTTCCTTGCCATAGACCACATTCTTGGATTTCTGGTGGAGACCATTTGTTGGTCAAAAATCCGTAGGTGTTAGCTTTCGGTATTATTGAAAATGGTCGTTCATGGCTATTTTCATCAAAAATGGGGGTTGTGTGGCCATTTATCTTCGACCAGAGGCTCGTACACCTCACCCCACATATGTTTCCTTGTCATAGAGCACACTCTTGGATTTCTGGTGTAGACCATTTCTTGGTCAAAAATTTGTACGTGTTAGCCTTCGGTATTATTGAAATTGGTCGTTCATGGCAATTTTCGACAAAATGGGGGTTGTGTGGCCATTGATCATCGACCAGAGGCTCGTACACCTCACCCACATATGTTTCCTTGCCGAAGATCACATTCTTGGATTTCTGGTGGAGACCATTTCTTGGTCAAAAATCCGTATGTGTTAGCCTTCGGTATTATTGAAAATGGTCGTTCATGGCAATTTTCGACAAAAATGGGGGTTGTGTGGCCATTTATCTTCAACCAGAGGCTCATACACCTCACTACACATATGTTTTCTTGCCATAGATCACATTGTTGGATCTATGGTGGAGACCAGTTCTTGGTAAAAAAATCCATAGGTGTTAGCCTTCAGTGTCATTGAAAATAGTCGTTCATGACAATTTTCGACAAAAATGGGGGTTGTGTGGCCATTGATAATCGACCAGGGGCTCACACCTCACCCCACATATGTTTCCTTGCCATAGGTCACATTCTTGGATTTCTGGTGGAGACCATTTCTTGGTCAAAAATCCGTAGGTGTTAGCCTTCGGTATTATTGAAAATGGTCGTTCATGGCTATTTTCGACAAAAATGGGGGTTGTGTGGCCATTTATCATCGACCAGAGGCTCGTACACCTCACCTCACATATGTTTAATTGCCATAGATCACAATCTTGGATTTCTCATGGAGGCCATTTCTTGGTAAAAAATCCGTACGTGTTAGCCTTTGGTATTATTGAAAATGGTCGTTCATGGCTGTTTTCGACAAAAATGGGGGTTGTGTGGCCATTGATCATCGACCAGAGGCTCGTACACCTCACCCCAATATGTTTCCTTGCCATAGATCATATTCTTGAATTTCTGGTGGAGACGATTTCTTGGTCAAAAATCCGTAGGTGTTAGCCTTCGGAATTATTGAAAATGGTCGTTCATGGCTATTTTCGACAAAAATGGGGGTTGTGTGGCCATTGATCATCGATCAGAGGCTCGTACACCTCACCCCACATATGTTTCCTTGCCATAGATCACATTCTTGGAATTCTGGTGGAGATCTTCTCTTGGTCAAAAATCTGTAGGTGTTAGCCTTCGTTATTATTGTAAATGGTCGTTCATGGCTATTATCGACAAAAATGGGGGTTGTGTGGCCATTGATCATCGACCAGGGGCTCATACACCTCACCCCACATATGTTTCTTTGCCATAGATCACATTCTTGGATTTATGGTGGAGACCATTTCTTGGTCAAAAATCCATAGGTGTTAGCCTTCAGTGTCATTGAAAATGGTCGTTCATGGCTATTTTCGACAAAAATGGGGGTTGTGTGGCCATTGATCATCGACCAGAGGCTCGTACACTTCACCCCACATATGTTTTCTTACCATAGATTACAATTTTGGATTTCTCGTGGAGACCATTTGTTGGTCAAAAATTCGTAGGTGTTAGCCTTCATGTCATTGAAAATGGTCATTCATGGCTATTTTCGACAAAAATGGGGGTTGTGTCGCCATTGATCATCGACCAGAGGCTCGTACACCTCACCCCACATAAGTTTCCTTGCCATAGATCACATTCTTGGATTTCTGGTGGAGACCATTTCTTGGTTAAAAATCCGTACGTGTTAGCCTTCGGTATTATTGAAAATGGTCATTTATGGCTATTTTCAACAAAAATGTGGGTTGTGTGGCCATTGATTATCGACCAGAGGCTCGTACACCTCACCCCACATATGTTTCCTTGCCATAGGTCACATTCTTGGATTTCTGGTGGTGACCATTTCTTGGTCAAAAATCCGTAGGTGTTAGCCTTCGGTATTATTGAAAATGGTCATTCATAGCTATTTTCGAGAAAAATGGGGGTTGTGTGGCCATTGATCATCGACCAAAGGCTCATACACCTCACCCCACATATGTTTCCTTGCCATAGACCACATTCTTGAATTTCTGGTGGAGACCATTTGTTGGTCAAAAATCCGTAGGTGTTAGCCTTCGGTATTATTGAAAATGGTAGTTCATGGCTATTTTCATAAAAAATGTGGGTTGTGTGGCCATTTATCATCAACCAGAGGCTCGTACACCTCACCCCACATATGTTTACTTGCCATAAATCACATTCTTGGATTTCTAGTGGAGAGCATTTCTTGGTCAAAAATTCGTACGTGTTAGCCTTCGGTATTATTGAAAATGGTCGTGGTCGTTCATGGCTATTTTCGACAAAATGGGGGTTGTGTGGCCATTGATCATCGACCAGAGGCTCATACACCTCACCCACATATGTTTCCTTGCCGTAGATCACATTCTTGGATTTCTGGTGGAGACCATTTCTTGGTAAAAAATCCGTACGTGTTTGCCTTCGGTATTATTGAAAATGGTCGTTCATGGCTATTTTCGACAAAATAGAGGTTCTGTGGCCATTGATCATCGACCAGAGTCTCATATACCTCACCCACATATGTTTCCTTGCCGTAGATCACATTCTTGGATTTCTGGTGGAGACCATTTCTTGGGCAAAAATCCGAATGTGTTAGCCTTCGGTATTATTGAAAATGGTTATTCATGGCTATTTTCGACAAAAATGGGGGTTGTGTGGCCATTTATCTTCAACCAGAGGATCATACACCTCAGTACACATATGTTTCCTTGCCATAGATCACATTCTTGGATTTCTGGTGGAGACCATTTCTTGGTCAAAAATCCGTACGTGTTAGCCTTCGGTACTATTGAAAATGGTCATTCATGGCTATTTTCGACACAAATGGGGGTTGTGTGGCCATTGATCTTCGACCAGAGGCTCATACACCTCACTACACATATGTTTCCTTGCCATAGATCACATTCTTGGATTTATGGTGGAGTCCATTTCTTGGTAAAAAAAATCCATAGGTGTTAGCCTTCAAAGTCATTGAAAATGGTCGTTCATGGTTATTTTCGACAAAAATGGGGGTTGTGTGGCCATTGATCATCGACCAGAGGCTCGTACACCTCACCCCACATATGTTTTATTGCCATAGATCAAAATCTTGGATTTCTCATGGAGACCATTTCTTGGTCAAAAATCCGTATGTGTTAGCCTTCGGTATTATTGAAAATGGTCGTTCATGGCTATTTTCGACAAAAATGTGGGTTGTGTGGCCATTGATCATCGACTAGAGGCTCGTACACCTCACCCGACATATAATTCCTTGCCATAGATCATATTCTTAGTTTTCTGGTGGAGACTATTTCTTGGTCAAAAATCCGTAGGTGTTAGCCTTCGGTATTATTGAAAATGGTCGTTCATGGCTATTTTCGACAAAAATGGGGGTTGTGTGGCCTTTGATCATCGACCAGAGGCTCATACACCTCACCCCACATATGTTTCCTTGCCATAGATCAAATTCTTGAATTTCTGGTGCAGACCATTTCTTGGTCAAAAATCCATAGGTGTTAGCCTTCGATATTATTGTAAATGGCCGTTCATGGCTATTTTCGACAAAAATGGGGGTTGTGTGGCCATTGATCATCGACCAGAGGCTCATACACCTCATCCCACATATGTTTCCTTGCCATAGATCACATTCTTGGATTTCTGGTGGAGACCATTTCTTGGTCAAAAATCTGTAGGTGTTAGCCTCTGGTATTATTGTAAATGGTCGTTCATGGCTATTTTGATAAAAAATGGGGGTTGTATGGCCATTTATCATCGACCAGAGGCTCGTACACCTCACCCCACATATGTTTCTTGCCATAGATCACATTCTTGGATTTCTGGTGGAGACCATTTCTTGGTCAAAAATTCGTACGTGTTAGCCTTCGGTATTATTGAAAATGGTCGTTCATGGCTAATTTCGACGAAATGGGGGTTGTGTGGCCCTTGATCATCGACCAGAGGCTCGTACACCTCACCCCACATATGTTTCCTTGCCATAGATCACATTCTTGGATTTCTGGTGGAGACCATTTCTTGGGCAAAAATCCGAATGTGTTAGCCTTCGGTATTTTTGAAAATGGTCATTCATGGCTATTTTCGATAAAAATGGGGGTTGTTTCGCCATTGATATTCGACCAGAGGCTCATACACCTCACTACACATATGTTTCCTTGCCATATATCACATTCTTGGATTTATGGTGGAGACGATTTCTTGGTCAAAAATCCATAGGTGTTAGCCTTCAGTGTCATTGAAAATGGTCGTTCATGGCTATTTTCGACAAAATAGAGGTTCTGTGGCCATTGATCGTCGACCAGAGGCTCATACACCTCACCACACATATGTTTCCTTGCCATAGATCACATTCTTGGATTTCTGGTGTAGACCATTTCTTTGTCAAAAATCCGTAGGTGTTAGCCTTCGGTATTATTGAAAATGGTCATTCATGGCTATTTTTGACAAAAAATGGGGGTTGTGTGGCCATTTATCTTCAACCAGAGGCTCATACACCTCACTACACATATGTTTTCTTGCCATAGATCACATTCTTGGATTTCTGGTGGAGACCATTTCTTGATAATACCATAGGCTAACACCTACGGATTTTTGACAAAGAAATGGTCTCCACCAGAAATCCAAGATTGTGATCTATGGCAAGGAAACATATGTGGGGTGAGGTGTGTGAGCCTCTGGTCGATGATCAATGGCCACACAACCCCCATTTTTGTCGAAAATAGCCATGAACGACCATTTTCAATAATACCGAAGGCTAACACCTACGGATTTTTGACTAAGAAATGGTCTCCACCAGAAATCCAAGAATGTGATCTATGGCAAGGAAACATATGTGGGGTGAGGTTTACGAGCCTCTGGTCGATGATCAATGGCCACACAACCCCCATTTTTGTCGAATATAGCCATGAACGACCATTTTCAATAATACAGAAGGCTAACACCTACGGATTTTTGACCAAGAAATTGTCTCCAACAGAAATCCAAGAATATTATCTATGGCAAGGAAACATATGCGGGGTAAGGTGTACGAGCCTCTGGTTGATGATCAATGGCCACACAACCCCCATTTTTGTCGAAACTAGCCATGAACGACCATTTTCAATAATACAGAAGGCTAACATGTACGGATTTTTTGACTAAGAAATGGTCTCCACAAGAAATCCAAGATTGTGATCTATGGTAATGAAACATATGTGGGGTGAGGTGTACGAGCCTCTGGTCGAAGATAAATGGCCACACAACCCCCATTTTTGTCGAAAATAGCCATGAATGACCATTTTCAATAATACTGAAGGCTAACACATACGAATTTTTGACCAAGAAATGGTCTCCACCAGAAATCCAAGAATGTGATCTATGGCAAGGAAACATTTGTGGGGTGAGGTGTACGAGCCTCTGGTCGATTATCAATGGCCACACAACCCCCATTTTTGTCGAAAATAGCCATGAACGACTATTTTCAATGACACTGAAGGCTAACACCTACGGATTTTTGACCAAGAACTGGTCTCCACCATAGATCAAAGAATGTGATATATGGCAAGAAAACATATGTGTAGTGAGGTGTATGAGCCTCTGGTTGAAGATAAATGGCCACACAACCCCCATTTTTGTCGAAAATAGCCATGAATGACCATTTTCAATAATACCGAAAGCTAACACCTACGGATTTTTAACCAACAAATGGTCTCCACCAGAAATCCAAGAATGTGGTCTATGGCAAGGAAACATATGTGGGGTGAGGTGTATGAGCCTTTGGTCGATGATCAATGGCCACACAACCCCCATTTTTGTCGAAAATAGCCATGAACGACCATTTTCAATAATACCGAAGGCTAACACCTACGGATTTTTGACCAAGAAATGGTCTCCACCAGAAATCCAAGAATGTGATCTATGGCAAGGAAAAATATGTGGGGTGAGGTGTATGAGCCTCTGGTCGATGATCAATGGCCACAGAACCTCTATTTTGTCGAAAATAGCCATGAACGACCATTCTCAATGACACTGAAGGCTAACACCTATAGATTTTTGACCAAGAAATGGTCTCCACCATAAATCCAAGAATGTGATATATGGCAAGGAAACATATGTGTAGTGAGGTGTATGAGCCTCTGGTCGAAGATCAATGGCGAAACAACCCCCTTTTTTATCGAAAATAGCCATGAATGACCATTTTCAAAAATACCGAAGGCTAACACATTCGGATTTTTGCCCAAGAAATGGTCTCCACCAGAAATTCAAGAATGTGATCTATGGCATGGAAACATATGTGGGGTGAGGTGTACGAGCCTCTAGTCGATGACCAATGGCCACACAACCCCCATTTTGTCGAAAATAGCCATGAACGACCATTTTCAATAATACCGGAGGCTAACACGTACGAATTTTTCACCAAGAAATGGTCTCCACCAGAAATCCAAGAATGTGATCTATGGCAAGAAACATATTTGGGGTGAGGTGTACGAGCCTCTGGTCGATGATAAATGGCCATACAACCCCAATTTTTTATCAAAATAGCCATGAATGACCATTTTCAATAATACCGAAGGCTATCACGTACGGATTTTTGACCAAGAAATGGTCTCCACCAGAAATCCAAGAATGTGATCTATGGCAAGGAAACATATGTGGGGTGAGGTGTATGAGCCTCTGGTCGATGATCAATGGCCACACAACCCCCATTTTTGTCGAAAATAGCCATGAACGACCATTTACAATAATATCGAAGGCTAACACCTACTGATTTTTGACCAAGAAATGGTCTCCACCAGAAATCCAAGAATTTGATCTATGGCATGGAAACATATGTGGGGTGAGGTGTACGAGCCTCTGGTCGATGATCAATGGCCACACAACCCCCATTTTTGTCGAAAATAGCCATGAACGACCATTTCCAATAATACCGAAGGCTAACACCTACGGATTTTTGACCAAGAAATCGTCTCCACCAGAAATCCAAGAATATGATCTATGGCAAGGAATTATATGTCAGGTGAGGTGTACGAGCCTCTGGTCGATGATCAATGGCCACACAACCCCCATTTTTGTCGAAAATAGCCATGAACGACCATTTTCAATAATACCGAAGGCTAACACGTACAGATTTTTGACCAAGAAATGGTCTCCACGAGAAATCCTAGATTTTGATCTATGGCAATAAAACATATGTGGGGTGAGGTGTACGAGCCTCTGGTCGATGATCAATGGCCACACAACCCCCATTTTTGTCGAAAATAGCCATGAAAGACCATTTTCAATAATACCGAAGGCTAACACCTACGGATTTTTGACCAATAAATGGTCTCCACCAGAAATCCAAGAATGTGATCTATGGCAAGGAAACATATGTGGGTGAGGTGTACGAGCCTCTGGTCGATTATCAATGGCCACACAACACCCATTATTGTCAAAAATAGCCATGAACGACTATTTTCAATGACACTGAAGGCTAACACCTATAGATTTTTGACCAAGAACTGGTCTCCACCATAGATCCAAGAATGTGATCTATGGCAAGAAAACATATGTGTAGTGAGGTGTATGAGCCTCTGGTTGAAGATAAATGGCCACACAACCCCCATTTTTGTCAAAAATAGCCATGAATAACCATTTTCAATAATACCGAAGGCTAACACATTCGGATTTTTGCCCAAGAAATGATCTCCACCAGAAATCCAAGAATGTGATCTACGGCAAGGAAACATATGTGGGTGAGGTGTATGAGCCCCTGGTCGATGATCAATGGCCACAGAACCTCTATTTTGTCGAAAATAGCCATGAACGACCATTTTCAATAATACCGAAGGCTAACACGTACGGATTTTTGACCAAGAAATGGTCTCCACGAGAAATCCAAGAATGTGATCTACGGCAAGGAAACATATGTGGGTGAGGCGTACGAGCCTCTGGTCGATGATCAATGGCCACACAACCCCCATTTTGTCGAAAATAGCCATGAACGACCACGACCATTTTCAATAATACCGAAGGCTAACACGTACGAATTTTTGACCAAGAAATGGTCTCCACTAGAAATCCAAGAATGTGATCTATGACAAGGAAACATATGTGGGGTGAGGTGTACAAGCCTCTGGTTGATTATAAATTGCCACACAACCCCCATTTTTGATGAAAATAGCCATGAACGACCATTGTCAATAATACCGAAGGCTAACACCTAAGGATTTTTGACCAACAAGTGGTCTCCACTAGAAATCCAAGAATGTGGTCTATGGCAAGGAAACATATGTGGGGTGGGGTGTAGGAGCCTTTGGTTGATGATCAATGGCCACACAACCCCCATTTTTGTCAAAAATAGCATTGAATGACCATTTTCAATGACACTGAAGGCTAACACCTACGAATTTTTGACCAACAAATGGTCTCCACGAGAAATCCAAGATTGTGATCTATGGCAAGAAAACATATGTTGGGTGAAGTGTACGAGCCTCTGGTCGATGATCAATGGCCACACAACCCCCATTTTTGTCGAAAATAGCCATGAACGACCATTTTCAATGACACTGAAGGCTAACACCTATGGATTTTTGACCAAGAAATGGTCTCCACCATAAATCCAAGAATGTGATCTATGGCAAGGGAACATATGTGTAGTGAGGTGTATGAGCCTCTGGTCGAAGATCAATGGCCACACAACCCCCATTTGTGTCGAAAATAGCCATGAATGACCATTTTCAATAATACCGAAGGCTAACACGTACGGATTTTTGACCAAGAAATGGTCTCCACCAGAAATCCAAGAATGTGATCTATGGAAAGGAAACATATGTGGGGTGAGGTGTATGAGCCTCTGGTCGATGATCAATGGCCACACAACCCCCATTTTTGTCGAAAATAGCCATGAACGACCATTTACAATAATACCGAAGGCTAACACCTACGGATTTTTGACCAAGAAATGGTCTCCACCAGAAATCCAAGAATGTGATCTATGGCAAGGAAACATATGTGGGGTGAGGTGTACGAGCCTCTGATTGATGATCAATGGCCACACAACCCCCATTTTTGTCGAAAATAGCCATGAACGACCATTTTCAATAATTCTGAAGGCTAACACCTACGGAATTTTGACCAAGAATTCGTCTCCACCAGAAATCCAAGAATATGATCTATGGCAAGGAAACATATTTGGGGTGAGGTGTACGAGCCTCTGGTCGATGATCAATGGCCACACAACCCCCATTTTTGTCGAAAACATCCATGAACGACCATTTTCAATAATACCGAAGGCTAACACGTACTTATTTTTGACCAAGAAATGGTCTCCACGAGAAATCCAAGATTGTGACATATGGCAATTAAACATATGTGGGGTGAGGTGTACGAGCCTCTGGTCGATGATAAATGGCCACACAACCCCCATTTTTGTCGAAAATAGCCATGAACGACCATTTTCAATAATACCGAAGGCTAACACCAACGACTTTTTGACCAAGAAATGGTCTCCACCAGAAATCCAAGAATGTGATCTATGGCAAGGAAACATATGTGGGGTGAGCTGTACGAGCCCCTGGTCGATTATCAATGGCCACACAACCCCCATTTTTGTCGAAAATTGCCATGAACGACTATTTTCAATGACACTGAAGGCTAACACCTATGGATTTTTGACCAAGAACTGGTCTCCGCCATAGATCCAAGAATGTGATCTATGGCAAGAAAACATATGTGTAGTGAGGTGTATGAGCCTTTGGTTGAAGATAAATGGCCACACAACCCCCATTTTTGTCGAAAATAGCCATGAATGACCATTTTCAATAATACCGAAGGCTAACACATTCGGATTTTTGCCCAAGAAATGGTCTCCACCAGAAATCCAAAAATGTCATATATGTCAAGGAAACATATGTGGGGTGAGGTGTATGAGCCTCTAGTCGATGATCAATGGCCACAGAACCTCTATTTTGTCAAAAATAGCCATGAACGACCATTTTCAATAATATCGAAGGCTAACACGTACTGATTTTTGACCATGAAATGGTCTCCACCAGAAATCCAAGAATGTGATCTACGGCAAGGAAACATATGTGGGGTGAGGTGTACGAGCCCTTGGTCGATTATCAATGGCCACACAATCCCCATTTTTGTCGAAAATTGCCATGAACGACTATTTTCAATGACACTGAAGGCTAACACCTATGGATTTTTGACCAAGAACTGGTCTCCACCATAGATCCAAGAATGTGATCTATGGCAAGAAAACATATGTGTAGTGAGGTGTATGAGCCTCTGGTTGAAGATAAATGGCCACACAACCCCCATTTTTGTCGAAAATAGCCATGAATGACCATTTTCAATAATACCGAAGGCTAACACATTCGTATTTTTGCCCAAGAAATGGTCTCCACCAAAAATCCAAAAATGTCATCTATGTCAAGGAAACATATGTGGGGTGAGGTGTATGAGCCTCTGGTAGATGATCAATGGCCACAGAACCTCTATTTTGTCAAAAATAGCCATGAACGACCATTTTCAATAATACCGAAGGCTAACACGTACGTATTTTTGACCAAAAATGGTCTCCACCAGAAATCCAAGAATGTGATCTACGGCAAGGAAATATATGTGGGTGAGGTGTACGAGCCTCTGGTCGATGATCAATGGCCACACAACCCTGGCAAGGAAACATATGTGGGGTGACGTGTACGAGCCTTTGGTCGATGATCAATGGCCACACAACCCCCATTTTTGTCGAAAATAGCCATGAATGACCATTTTCAATAATACCGAAGGCTAACACGTACGGATTTTTGACCAAGAAATGGTCTCCACCAGATATCGAAGAATGTTTTCTATGGCAAGGAAACATATGTTGGGTGAGGTGTATGAGCCTCTGGTCGATGATAAATGGCCACACAACCCCCCATTTCAGTCGAAAATAGCCATGAACGACCATTTTCAATAATTCCGAAGGCTAACACCAACAGATTTTTGATCAAGAAATGGTCTCCACCAGAAATCCAAGAATGTGATCTATGGCAAGAAAACATATGTGGGGTGAAGTGTACGACCCTCTGGTCGATGATCAATGGCCACACAACCCCAATTTTTGTCGAAAATAGCCATGAACGACCATTTTCAATGACACTGAAGGCTAACACCTATGGATTTTTGACCAAGAAATGGTCTCCACCATAAATCCAAGAATTTGATATATGGCAAGGAAACATATGTGTAGTGAGGTGTATGAGCCTCTGGTCGAAGATCAATGGCCACACAACCCCCCATTTTTGTCAAAAATAGCCATGAATGAACATTTTCAATAATACCGAAGGCTAACACATTCGGATTTTTGCCCAAGAAATGGTCTCCACCAGAAATCCAAAAATGTGATCTAAGTCAAGGAAACATATGTGGGGTGAGGTGTATGAGCCTCTGGTTGATGATCAATGGCCACAAAACCTCTATTTTGTCAAAAATAGCCATGAACGACCATTTTCAATAAAACCGACGGCTAACACGTACGGATTTTTGACCATGAAATGGTCTCCACCAGAAATCCAAGAATGTGATCTACGGCAAGGAAACATATGTGGGGTGAGGTGTACGAGCCCCTGGTCGATTATCAATGGCCACACAACCCCCATTTTTGTCGAAAATTGCCATGAACGACTATTTTCAATGACACTGAAGGCTAACACCTATGGATTTTTGACCAAGAACTGGTCTCCACCATAGATCCAAGAATGTGATCTATGGCAAGAAAACATATGTGTAGTGAGGTGTATGAGCCTCTGGTTGAAGATAAATGGCCACACAACCCCCATTTTTGTCGAAAATAGCCATGAATGACCATTTTCAATAATACCGAAGGCTAACACATTCGTATTTTTGCCCAAGAAATGGTCTCCACCAGAAATCCAAAAATGTGATCTATGTTAAGGAAACATATGTGGGTGAGGTGTACGAGCCTCTGGTCGATGATCAATGGCCACACAACCCCCATTTTGTCGAAAATAGCCATGAACGACCATTTTCAATAATACCAAAGGCTAACACGTACGAATTTTTGACCAAGAAATGGTCTCCACCAGAAATCCAAGAGTGTGCTCTATGGCAAGGAAACATATGTGGGGTGAGGTGTACGAGCCTCTGGTCGATGATAAATGGCCACACAACCCCCATTTTTGATGGAAATAGCCATGAACGACCATTTTCAATAATACCGAAACCTAACACCTACGGATTTTTGACCAACAAATGGTCTCCACCAGAAATCCAAGAATGTGGTTTATGGCAAGGAAACATATGTGGGGTGAGGTGTATGAGCCTTTGGTCGATGATCAATGGCCACACAACCCCCATTTTTGTCAAAAATAGCCATGAACGACCATTTTCAATAATACCGAAGACTAACACCTACGGATTTTTGACCAAGTAATGGTCACCACCAGAAATCCAAGAATGTGGTCTATGGCAAGGAAACACATGTGGGGTGAGGTGTATGAGCCTTTGGTCGATGATCAATTGCCACACAACCCCCATTTTTGTTGAAAATAGCCATGAATGACCATTGGGATTTTTTCCCAAGAAATGGTCTCCACCTGAAATCCAAGAATGTGATCTATGGCAAGGAAACATATGTGGGGTGAGGTGTACGAGCCTCTGGTCGATGATCAATGGCCACACAACCCCCATTTTGCCGAAAATAGCCATCAACGACCATTTTCAATAATATCGAAGGCTAACACGTATGAATTTTTGACCAAGAAATGGTCTCCACCAGAAATCCAAGAATGTGATCTATGGCAAGGAAACATATGTGGGGTGAGGTTTACGAGCCGCTAGTCGATGATAGATGGCCACACAACCCCCATTTTTTATGAAAATAGCCATGAGCGACCATTTTCAATAATACTAGAGGCTAACACCTACGGATTTTTGACTAAGAAATGGTCTCCACCAGAAATCCAAGAATGTGATCTATGGCAAGGAAACATATGTGGGGTGAGGTGTATGAGCCTCTGTTCGATGATCAATGGCCACACAACCCCCATTTTTGTCGAAAATAGCCATGAACGACCATTTTCAATAATACCGAAGGCTAACACCTACGGATTTTTGACCAAGAAATGGTCTCCACCAGAAATCCATGAATGTGATCTACGGCAAGGAAACATATGTGGGGTGAGGTGTACGAGCCTCTGGTCGATGATCAACGGCCACACAACCCTAATTTTTGTCGAAAATAGCCATGAACGACCATTTTCAATGACACTGAAGGCTAACAACTACGGATTTTTGACCAAAAAATGGTCTCCACCATAAATCCAAGAATGTGATCTACGGCAAGGAAACATATGTGGGTTGAGGTGTACGAGCCTCTGGTCGATGATCAATATCCACACAACCCTAATTTTTGTCGAAAATAGCCATGAACGACCATTTCAATGACACTGAAAGCTAACACCTATGGATTTTTGACCAAGAAACGGTCTCCACCAGAAATAAAAGAATGTGGGGTGAGGTGTACGAGCCTTTGGTCGATGATCAATTGCCACATGAACCCCATTTTTGTCGAAAATAGCCATGAATGACCATTTTCAATAATACTGAAGGCTAACACGTACGGATTTTTGACCAAGAAATGGTCTCCACCAGATATCCAAGAATGTGATCTATGGCAAGGAAACATATGTGGGATGAGGTGTATGAGCCTCTGGTCAATGATAAATGGCCACACAACCCCCATTTTAGTCGAAAATAGCCATGAACGACCATTTTCAATAATACCGAAGGCTAACACCAACAGATTTTTGACCAAGAAATGGTCTCCACCAGAAATCCAAGAATGTGATCTATGGCAAGAAAACATATGTGGGGTGAAGTGTACGAGCCTCTGGTTGATGATCAATGGCCACACAACCCCCATTTTTGTCAAAAATAGCCATGAACGACCATTTTCAATGACAGTGAAGGCTAACACCTATGGATTTTTGACCAAGAAATGGTCTCCGCCATAAATCCAAAAATTTGATCTATGGCAATGAAACATATGTGTAGTGAGGTGTATGAGCCTCTGGTCGAAGATCAATGGCCACACAACCCCCATTTTTGTCGAAAATAGCCATGAATGACCATTTTCAAGAATACCGAAGGCTAACACATTCAGATTTTTGCCCAAGAAATGGTCTCCACCAGAAATCCAAGAATGTGATCTATGGCAAGGAAACATATGTGGGGTGAGGTGTACGAGCCTTTGGTCGATGATCAATGGCCACACAACCCCCATTTTGTCGAAAATAGCCATGAACGACCATTTTCAATAATACCGAAGGATAACACGTATGAATTTTTGACCAAGAAATGGTCTCCACCAGAAATCTAAGAATGTGATCTATGGCAAGGAAACATATGTGGGGTGAGGTGTACGAGCCTCTGGTCGATGATAAATGGCCACACAACCCCCATTTTTGATGAAAATAGCCATGAACGATCATTTTCAATAATACTAGAGGCTAACACCTACGGATTTTTTACCAAGAAATGGTCTCCACCAGAAATCCAAGAATGTGATCTATGGCAAGGAAACATATGTGGGGTGATTTGTATGAGCCTCTGGTTGATGATCAATGGCCACACAACCCTATTTTTGTCGAAAATAGCCATGAACGACCATTTTCAATAATACCGAAGGCTAACACCTACGGATTTTTGACCAAGAAATGGTCTCCACTAGAAATCCAAGAATATGATCTATGGCTAGGAAACATATGTGGGGTGAGGTGTACGAGCCTCTGGTCGATGATCAATGGCCACACAACCCCTATTTTTGTCGAAAATAGCCATAAACAACCATTTTCAATGACACTTAAGGCTAACACCTACGGATTTTTGACCAAGAAATGGTCTCCACCATAAATCCAAGAATGTGATCTATGGCAAGGAAACATATGTGTAGTGAGGTCTATGAGCCTCTGGTCGAATATCAATGGCCACACAACCCCCATTTTTGTCGAAAATAGCCATGAACGACCATTTTCAATAGTACCGAAGGCTAACACATTCAGATTTTTGACCAAAAAATGGTCTCCACCAGAAATCCAAGAATGTGATCTATGGCAAGGAAACATATGTGGGGTGAGGTGTATGAGCCTCTGGTCGATGATAAATGGCCACACAACCCCCATTTTAGTCGAAAATAGCCATGAACGACCATTTTCAATAATACTGAAGGCTAACACCAACGGATTTTTGACCAAGAAATGGTCTCCACCAGAAATCCAAGAATGTGATCTATGGCAAGAAAACATATGTGGGGTGAAGTGTACGACCCTCTGGTCGATGATCAATGGCCACACAACCCCCATTTTTATCGAAAATAGCCATGAACGACCATTTTCAATGACACTGAAGGCTAACGCCTACGGATTTTTGACCAAGAAACGGTATCCACAATTAATCCAAGAATGTGATCTATGGCAAGGAAACATATGTGTAGTGAGGTGTATGAGCCTTTGGTCGAATATCAATGGCCACACAACCCCCATTTTTGTCGAAAATAGCAATGAACGACCATTTTCAATAGTACCGAAGGCTAAAACATTCAGATTTTTTACCAAGCAATGGTCTCCACCAGAAATCAAAAAATGTGATCTATGGCAAGGAAACATATATGGGGTGATGTTTACGAGCCTCTGGTAGATGATCAATGGCCACACAACCCCCATTTTTGTCGAAAATAGCCATGAATGACCATTTTCAATAATACTAAAGGCTAACACGTACAGATTTTTGACCAATAAATGGTCTCCACCGGAAATCCAAGAATGTGATTTATGGCAAGGAAACATATGTGGGGTGAGGTTTACGAGCCTCTAGTCGATGATAGATGGCCACACAACCCCCATTTTTGATGAAAATAGCCATGAGCGACCATTTTCAATAATACTAGAGGCTAACACCTACGGATTTTTGACTAAGAAATGGTCTCCACCAGAAATCCAAGAATGTGATCTATGGCAAGGAAACATATGTGGGGTGAGGTGTATGAGCCTCTGGTCGATGATCAATGTCCACACAACCCCCATTTTTGTCGAAAATAGCCATGAACGACCATTTTCAATAATACCGAAGGCTAACACCTACGGATTTTTGACCAAGAAATGGTCTCCACCAGAAATCCAAGAATGTGATCTACGGCAAGGAAACATATGTGGGGTGAGGTGTACGAGCCTCTGGTCGATGATCAATGGCCACACAACCCTATTTTTTGTCGAAAATAGCCATGAACGACCATTTTCAATGACACTGAAGGCTAACAACTACGGATTTTTGACCAAAAAATGGTCTCCACCATAAATCCAAGAATGTGATCTACAGCAAGGAAACATAAGTGGGTTGAGGTGTACGAGCCTCTGGTCGATGATCAATATCCACACAACCCTAATTTTTGTCGAAAATAGCCATGAACGACCATTTTCAATGACACTGAAGGCTAACACCTACGGATTTTTGACCAAGAAACGGTCTCCACCAGAAATAAAAGAATGTGGGGTGAGGCGTACGAGCCTTTGGTCGATGATCAATTGCCACATGACCCCCATTTTTGTCGAAAATAGCCATGAATGACCATTTTCAATAATACCGAAGGCTAACACGTACGGATTTTTGACCAAGAAATGGTCTCCACCAGATATCCAAGAATGTGATCTATGGCAATGAAACATATGTGGGGTGAGGTGTATGAGCCTCTGGTCAATGATAAATGGCCACACAACCCCCATTTTAGTCGAAAATAGCCATGAACGACCATTTTCAATAATACCGAAGGCTAACACCAACAGATTTTTGACCAAGAAATGGTCTCCACCAGAAATCCAAGAATGTGATCTATGGCAAGAAAACATATGTTCGGTGAAGTGTACGAGCCTCTGGTCGATGATCAATGGCCACACAACCCCCATTTTTGTCGAAAATAGCCATGAACGACCATTTTCAATGACAGTGAAGGCTAACACCTATGGATTTTTGACCAAGAAATGGTCTCCACCATAAATCCAAAAATTTGATCTATGGCAAGGAAACATATGTGTAGTGAGGTGTATGAGCCTCTGGTCGAAGATCAATGGCCACACAACCCTGGTAAGGAAACATATGTGGGGTGACGTGTACGAGCCTTTGGTCGATGATCAATGGCCACACAACCCCCATTTTTGTCGAAAATAGCCATGAATGACCATTTTCAATAATACCGAAGGCTAACACGTACGGATTTTTGACCAAGAAATGGTCTCCACCAGATATCGAAGAATGTTTTCTATGGCAAGGAAACATATGTTGGGTGAGGTGTATGAGCCTCTGGTCGATGATAAATGGCCACACAACCCCCCATTTCAGTCGAAAATAGCCATGAACGACCATTTTCAATAATTCCGAAGGCTAACACCAACAGATTTTTGATCAAGAAATGGTCTCCACCAGAAATCCAAGAATGTGATCTATGGCAAGAAAACATATGTGGGGTGAAGTGTACGACCCTCTGGTCGATAATCAATGGCCACACAACCCCCATTTTTGTCGAAAATAGCCATGAACGACCATTTTCAATGACACTGAAGGCTAACACCTATGGATTTTTGACCAAGAAATGGTCTCCACCATAAATCCAAGAATTTGATATATGGCAAGGAAACATATGTGTAGTGAGGTGTATGAGCCTCTGGTCGAAGATCAATGGCCACACAACCCCCCATTTTTGTCAAAAATAGCCATGAATGAACATTTTCAAAAATACCGAACGCTAACACATTCGGATTTTTGCCCAAGAAATGGTCTACACCAGAAATCCAAGAATGTGATCTATGGCAAGGAAACATATGTGGGGTGAGGTGTACGAGCCTCTGGTCGATGATCAATGGCCACACAACCCCCATTTTGTCGAAAATAGCCATGAACGACCATTTACAATAATACCGAAGGCTAACACGTACGAATTTTTGACCAAGAAATGGTCTCCCCCAGAAATCCAAGAATTTGATCTATGGCAAGGAAACATATGTGGGGTGAGGTGTACGAGCCTCTGGTCGATGATAAATGGCCACATAACCCCCATTTTGATGAAAATAGCCATGAACGACCATTTTCAATAATACCAGAGGCTAACACCTACGGATTTTTTACCAAGAAATGGTCACCACCAGAAATCCGAGAATGTGATCTATGGCAAGGAAACATATGTGGGGTGAGGTGTATGAGCCTCTGGTCGATGATAAATGGCCACACAACCCCCATTTTTGTCGAAAATAGCCATGAACGACCATTTTCAATAATACCGAAGGCTAACACCAAAGGATTTTTGACCAAGAAATGGTCCCCACCAGAAATCCAAGAATGTGATCTATGGCAAGAAAACATATGTGGGGTGAAGTGTACGAGCCTCTAGTCGATGATCAATGGCCACACAAACCCCATTTTTGTCGAAAATAGCCATGAACGACCATTTTCAATGACACTGAACGCTAACACCTACGGATTTTTGACCATGAAATGGTCTCCACCATAAATCCAAGAATGTGATCTATGGAAAGGAAACATGTGTAGTGAGGTGTATGAGCCTTTGGTCGAATATCAATGGCCACACAACCCCCATTTTTGTCGAAAATAGCCATGAACGACCATTTTCAATAGTACCGAAGGCTAAAACATTCAGATTTTTGACCAAGAAATGGTCTCCACCAGAAATCAAAGAATGTGATCTATGGCAAGGAAACATATGTGGGGTGAGGTTTACGAGCCTCTGGTCGATGATCAATGGCCACACAACCCCCATTTTTGTCGAAAATTGCCATGAATGATCATTTTCAATAATACTAAAGGCTAACACGTACAGATTTTTGACCAATAAATGGTCTCCACCAGAAAACCAAGAATGTGATCTATGGCAAGAAAACCTATGTGGGGTGAAGTGTACGAGCCTCTGGTCGATGATCAATGGCCACACAACCCCCATTTTTGTCGGAAATAGCCATGAACGACCATTTTCAATGACACTGAAGGCTAACACCTACGGATTTTTGACCAAGAAATGGTCTCCACCAAAAATCCAAGAATGTGATCTATGGCAAGGAAACATATGTGTAGTGAGGTGTATGAGCCTCTGGTCAAAGATCAATGGCCACACAAGCCCCATTTTTGTCGAAAATAGCCATGAATGACAATTTTCAATAATACCGAAGGCTAACACATTCGGATTTTTGCCCAAGAAATGGTCTCCACTAGAAATCGAAGAATGTGATCTATGGAAAGGAAACATATGTGGGGTGAGGTGTACGAGCCTCTGGTCGATGATCGATGGCCACACAACCCCCATTTTGTTGAAAATAGCCATGAACGATCATTTTCAATAATACTGAAGGCTAACACGTACGAATTTTTGACCAAGAAATGGTCTCCATCCGAAATCCAAGAATGTGATCTATAGCAAGGAAACATATGTGGGGTGAGGTGTACGAGCCTCTGGTCGATGATAAATGGCCACACAACCCCCATTTTTGATGAAAATAGCCATGAACGACAATTTTCAATAATACCGAAGGCTAACACCTTCGGATTTTGACCAAGAAATGGTCTCCACCAGAAATCCAAGAATGTGATCTATGGAAAGGAAACATATGTGGGGTGAGGAGTATGAGCCTCTGGTCGGAATTATTGAAAATGGTCGTTCATGGCTATTTTCGACAAAAATGGGGGTTATGTGGCCATTGATCATCGACGAGAGGCTCCTACACCTCACCCCACAAATGTTTTCTTGCCATATATCACATTCTTGGATTTCCAGTGGAGACCGTTTCTTGGTCAAAAATCCATAGGTGTTAGCCTTCGGTATTATTGAAAATGGTCGTTCATGGCTATTTTCGACAAAAATGGGGGTTGTGTGGCCGTTGATCATCGACCAGAGGCTCGTACACCTCACCCCACATATGTTTCATTGCCATAGATCACATTCTTGGATTTCTGGTGGAGACCATTTCTTGGGCAAAAATCTGAATGTGTTAGCCTTCGGTATTATTGAAAATGGTCATTCATGGCGATTTTCGACAAAAATGGGTGTTGTGTGGCCATTGATCTTTGAACAGAGGCTCATACACCTCACTACACATATGTTTCCTTGCCATAGATCACATTCTTGGATTTTTGGTGGAGACCATTTCTTCGTCAAAATTCCGTAGGTGTTAGCCTTCAGTGTCATTGAAAATTGTCGTTCATGGCTATTTTCCACAAAAATGGGGGTTGTGTGGCCATTGATCATCGACCAGAGGCTCGTACACCTCACCCCACATATGTTTCCTTGCCATATATCACATTCTCGGATTTCTGGTGGAGACCATTTCTTCTGTATTATTGAAAATGGTCGTTGATCGCTATTTTCGACAAAAAATGGGCGTTGTGTGGCCATTGATCAACGACCAGAGGCCCATACACCTCACCCCACATATGTTTTCTTGCCATAGATCACATTCTCGGACTTATGGTGGAGACCATTTCTTGGTCAAAAATCCATAGGTGTTACCCTTCAGTGTCATTGAAAATGGTCGTTCATGGCTATTTTCAACAAAAATGGGGGTTATGTGGCCATTGATCATCGACCAAAGGCTCGTACACCTCACCCCACATATGTTTCCTTGCCATAGATCACATTTTGGATTTCTAGTGGAGACCATTTCTTGGTCAAAAATCCGTAGGTGTTAGCCTTCGGTATTATTGAAAATGGTCGTTCATGGCTATTTTTGACGAAAATGGGGGTTCTTTGGCCATTGATCATCGACCAGAGGCACATACACCTCACCCCACATATGTTTCCTTTCCATAGATCACATTCTTGGATTTCTGGTGGAGACCATTTCTTGGTCAAAAATCCGTCGGTGTTAACCTTCGGTATTATTGAAAATGGTCGTTCATGGCTATTTTCATCAAAAATGGGGGTTGTGTGGCCATTTATCATCGACCAGAGGCTCGTACACCTCACCCCACATATGTTTCCTTGCTATATATCACATTCTTGGATTTCTGGTGGAGACCATTTCTTGGTGAAAAATTCGTACGTGTAAGCCTTCAGTATTATTGAAAATGATCGTTCATGGCTATTTTCGACAAAATGGGGGTTGTGTGGCCATTGATCATCGACCAGAGGCTCGTACACCTCACCCCACATATGTTTCCTTGCCATAGATCACATTCTTGGATTTCTAGTGGAGACCATTTCTTGGGCAAAAATCCGAATGTGTTAGTCTTCGGTATTATTGAAAATTGTCATTCATGGTTATTTTCGACAAAAATGGGGGGTTGTGTGGCCATTGGTCTTTGTCCAGAGGCTCATACACCTCACTACACATATGTTTCCTTGCCATAGATCACATTCTTGGATTTATGGTGGAGACCATTTCTTGGTCAAAAATCCGTAGGTGTTAGCCTTCAGTGTCATTGAAAATGGTCGTTCATGACTATTTCCGACAAAAATGGGGGTTGTGTGGCCATAGATCATCGACCAGAGGCTCGTACACTTCATCCCACATAGGTTTTCTTGCCATAGATCACATTCTTGTATTTCTGGTGGAGACCATTTCTTAGTCAAAAATCCGTTGGTGTTAGCCTTCGGTATTATTGAAAATGGTCGTTCATGTCTATTTTCGACTAAAATGGGGGTTGTGTGGCCATTTATCATTGACCAGAGGCTCGTACACCTCACCCCACATATGTTTCCTTGCCATAGATCACATTCTTGGATTTCTTGTGGAGACCATTTATTGGTCAAAAATCTGTACGTGTTAGCCTTCAGTATTATTGAAAATGGTCATTCATGGCTATTTTCGACAAAAATGGGGGTTGTGTGGCCATTGATCATCGACCAGAGGCTCGTAAACCTCACCCCACATATGTTTCCTTGCCATAGATCACATTCTTTGATTTCTGGTGGAGACCATTTCTTGGTCAAAAATCTGAATGTTTTAGCCTTCGGTACTATTGAAAATGGTCGTTCATGGCTATTTTCGACAAAAATGGGGGTTGTGTGGCCATTGATGTTCGACCAAAGGCTCATGCACCTCACGACACATGTTTCCTTTCCATAGATCACATTCTTGGATTTATGGTGGAGACCATTTCTTAGTCAAAAATTTGTAGGTGTTAGCGTTCAGTGTCATTGAAAATGGTCGTTCATGGCTATTTATCATCGACCAGAGGCTCATACACCTCAACCCACATATGTTTCCTTGCCATAGAACACATTCTAGGATTTCTGGTGGAGACCATTTCTTGGTAAAAAATCCGTAGGTGTTAGCCTCTGGTATTATTGAAAATGGTCGTTCATGGCTATTTTCATCAAAAATGGGGGTTGTGTGGCCATTTATCATCGACCAGAGGCTCGTATACCTCACCCCACATATGTTTCCTTGCAATAGATCACATTCTTGGATTTCTGGTGGAGACCATTTCTTGGTTAAAAATTCGTACGTGTTAGCCTTCGGTATTATTGAAAATGGTCGTTCATGGCTATTTTCGACAAAATGGGGGTTGTGTGGCCATTGATCATCGACCAGAGGCTCGTACACCTCACCCCACATATGTTTCCTTGCCATAGATCACATTCTTGGATTTCTCGTGGAGACCATTTCTTGGGCAAAAATCTGAATGTGTTAGCCTTTGGTATTTTTGAAAATGGTCATTCATGGCTATTTTCGACAAAAATGGGGGTTGTGTGGCCACTGATCTTCGACCAGAGGCTCATACACCTCACTACACATATGTTTCCTTGCCATAGATCAAATTCTTGGATTTATAGTGGAGACCATTTCTTGGTCAAAAATCCATAGGTGTTAGCCTTTAGTGTCATTGAAAATGGTCGTTCATGGCTATTTTCGACAAAAATGGGGGTTGTGTGGCCATTGATCATCGACCAGAGGATCGTACACTTCACTCCACATATGTTTTCTTGCCATAGATCACATTCTTGGATTTCTGGTGGAGACCATTTCTTAGTCAAAAATCTGTTGGTGTTAGCCTTCGGTATTATTGAAAATGGTCGTTCATGGCTATTTTCGACTGAAATGGGGGTTGTGTGTCCATTTATCGTCGACCAGAGGCTCATACACCTCACCCCACATATGTTTCCTTGCCATAGATCACATTCTTGGATATCTGGTGGAGACCATTTCTTGGTCAAAAATCCGTACGTGTTAGCCTTCGGTATTATTGAAAATGGTCATTCATAGCTATTTTCGACAAAAATGGGGGTTGTGTGGCCATTGATCATCAACCAAAGGCTCATACAACTCACCCCACATATGTTTCCTTGCCATAGATCACATTCTTTGATTTCTGGTGGAGACGATCTCTTGGTAAAAAATCCGAATGTGTTAGCCTTCGGAACTATTGAAAATGGTCGTTCATGGCTATTTTCGACAAAAATGGGGGTTGTGTGGCCATTGATATTGGACCATAGGCTCATACACCTCACTACACATATGTTTCCTTGCCATAGATCACATTCTTGGATTTATGGTGCAGACCATTTCTTGGTCAAAAATCCGTAGGTGTTAGCCTTCAGTGTCATTGAAAATGGTTGTTCATGGCTATTTTCGACAAAAATTAGGGTTGTGTGGCCATTGATCGTCGACCAGAGGCTCATACACCTCACCCCACATATGTTTCCTTGTCGTAGATCACATTCTTGGATTTCTGGTGGAGACCATTTCTTGGTCAAAAATCCGTAGGTGTTAGCCTTCGGTATAATTGAAAATGGTCGTTCATGGCTATTTTCGACAAAAATGGGGGTTGTGTGGCCATTGATCATCGACTAGAGGCTCATACACCTCACCCCACATATGTTTCCTTGCCATAGATCATATTCTTGGATTTCTGGTGGAGACCATTTCATGGTCAAAAATCCGTAGGTGTTAGCCTCTAGTATTAATGAAAATGGTCGCTCATGGCTATTTTCATAAAAAATGGGGGTTGTGTGCCCATTTATCATCGACTAGAGGCTCATAAACCTCACCCCACATATGTTTCCTTGCCATAGATCACATTCTTGGATTTCTGGTGGAGACCATTTCTTGGTCAAAAACTCGTACGTGTTAGCCTTCGGTATTATTGAAAATGGTCGTTCATGGCTATTTTCGGCAAAATGGGGGTTGTATGTCCATTGATCATCGACCAGAGGCTCGTACACCTCACCCCACATATGTTTCCTTGCCATAGATCACATTCTTGGATTTCTGGTGGAGACCATTTCTTGGTCAAAAATCCGTAGGTGTTAGCCTTCAGTGTCATTGAAAATGGTCGTTCATGGCTATTTTCGACAAAAATTAGGGTTGTGTGGCCATTAATCGTCGACCAGAGGCTCATACACCTCACCCCACATATGTTTCCTTGCCATAGAACACATTCTTGGATTTCTGGTGGAGACCATTTCTTGGTCAAAAATCCGTAGGTGTTAGCCTTCGGTATTATTGAAAATGGTCGTTCATGGCTATTTTCGACAAAAATGGGGGTTGTGTGGCCATTGATCATCGACCAGAGGCTCATACACCTCACCCCACATATGTTTCCTTGCCATAGATCACATTCTTGGATTTCTGGTGGAGACCAATTCTTGGTCAAAAATCCGTAGGTGTTAGACTCTAGTATTATTGAAAATGGTCGCTCATGGCTATTTTCATAAAAATGGGGGTTGTGTGGCCATTTATCATCGACTAGAGGCTCATAAACCTCACCCCACATATGTTTCCTTGCCATAGATCACATTCTTGGATTTCTGGTGGAGACCATTTCTTGGTCAAAAACTCGTACGTGTTAGCCTTCGGTATTATTGAAAATGGTCGTTCATGGCTATTTTCGGCAAAATGGGGGTTGTGTGGCCATTGATCATCGACCAGAGGCTCGTACACCTCACCCCACATATGTTTCCTTGCCATAGATCACATTCTTGGATTTCTGGTGGAGACCATTTCTTGGGCAAAAATTCGAATGTGTTAGCCTTTGGTATTTTTGAAAATGTTCATTCATGGCTATTTTCGACAAAAATGGGGGTTGTGTGGCCATTGATCTTCGACCAGAGGCTCATACACCTCACTACACATATGTTTCCTTGCCATAGATCACATTCTTGGATTTATGGTGGAGACCATTTCTTGGTCAAAAATCCGTAGGTGTTACCTTCAGTGTCATTGAAAATGGTCGTTCATGGCTTTTTTCTACAAAAATTAGGGTTGTGTGGCCATTGATCGTCGACCAGAGGCTCATACACCTCACCCCACATATGTTTCCTTGCCGTAGATCACATTCTTGGATTTCTGGTGGAGACCATTTATTGGTCAAAAATCCGTATGTGTTATCCTTCCGTATTATTGAAAATGGTCGTTCATGGCTATTTTCGACAAAAATGGGGGTTGTGTGGCCATTGATCATCGACCAGAGGCTCATACACCTCACCCACATATGTTTCCTTGCCATAGATCACATTCTTGGATTTCTGGTGGAGACCATTGAGAGCACCTAGAGGGGGGGTGAATAGGTGATCCTGTAAAACTTAAACTTATAGCCACAAAAACTTGGTTAATCGTTAGCAATAATTGCCAAGTGGCTAGAGAGGAGCCAAAACACAATAACCACAAGAAATCAATCACAGAGATGACACGGTGGTTATCCCGTGGTTCGGCCAAGTACAAAACTTGCCTACTCCACGTTGTGGCGTCCCAACGGACGAGAGTTGCACTCAACTCCTCTCAAGTGATCCAAAGATCAACTTGAATACCACGGTGTTCTTCTTTACTTTGATCTTTTCCCGTTTGCGAGGAATCTCCACAACTTGGAGTCTCTCGCCCTTACACTTTGAATTTCACAAAGAAGTACGGAGTAAGGGAGGGAAGCAACACACACAAATCCACAGCAAAATGCGCACACACACGGCCAAGAATCGAGCTCAAAAGACTATCTCAAAGTTCACACTAGAACGGAGCTCGAATCACTGAGAATGACAAACGAATGCGCCAAGACTGAGTGTGGATGATCAAGAATGCTCTAAGGTTGCTTGTGTGTCTCCTCCATGCGCCTAGGGGTCCCTTTTATAGCCCCAAGGCAGCTAGGAGCCGTTGAGAGCAAATCTGGAAGGCCATCTTTGCCTTCTGTCGTCGGGTGCACCGGACAGTCCGGTGCACACCGGACACTGTCCGGTGCCCGATTTCTTTCCTTAAACAGCTGCCGACCGTTGCAGATCTGGGAGCCGTTGGTGCACCGGACATGTCCAGTGCACACCGGACAGTTCGGTGCCCCCTTCCGACCGTTGGCCCGGCCACGTGTTGCGCGCAGATTCCGCTGCCGACCGTTGGCTCGGCCGACCGTTGGCTCACCGGACAGTCCGGTGTGCACCGGACAGTCCGGTGAATTTTAGCCGTACGCCGTCGGCGAATTCCCGAGAGCGGCCTCTTCACGCCGAGTCAGCCTGGCGCACCGGACACTGTCCGGTGCACCACCGGACAGTCCGGTGTGCCAGACCGAGCTGAGTCTTGGCTGTACACAGCCAAGTCTTTTTCCATCTCTCTTCTTTTCTTCTTCTTTCTGTTTCTAACACTTAGACAAGTATATTAGTACACAAAACCAATGTACTAAGGCTTAGAAACATACCTTTACTTGTGATTTGCACTTTGTTCATCCATGGGCATAGTTTCACATTTAAGCACTTGTGTTTGCACTTAATCACCAAAATACTTAGAAATGGTCCAAGGGCACATTTCCCTTTCAATCTCCCCCTTTTTGGTGATTTATGCCAACACAACATAAAGCAGCTAGAACAAGTGCAAAATCACTTCAAATAAAACTCAAATTTATTTTGATTCAATTTTGGCATATATGGATCATCCTTTGCCACCACTTGGTTTGTTTTTGCAAATCAAACTCAAATCTCTATCTCTAAGTCAAACACACATGTTGAAGCATAAAGAGAGTCATTCCAAAAGAGATTGATCAAAGATTTCAAAAACTCCCCCTTTTTCCCATAATCACTAATTCTCCCCACAAGAAGCCAACTTTTGACAAAAGAGACAATGAAAGAGTTTTGACAAACCAAAAGCTTTACTCTAATATTTTCAAATCTCTCAAGTGGTAGCTGATCCATTTATTGCTTTGGCCTTTATTTTATCCCCCTTTGGCATCAAGCACCAAAACGGGATCAATCTTGGCCCTTTTTAACCCCATTGCCTCACCAAAATCTACAATTAAGAGCAACTGGCAATAAGAGTTCATGAGATGGACTTGGAATAAGTTACCCTCTCATCGGAGTGCAGTGGAAGTCTTGCATGGTCCAAGTCCGCCTTTTCCTTTTTAATTCTTCTTCGAGACTAAATCAAGCAAACTCAAGCATATGGTTAGTCTCAAAGGGTCAAGTTGTAACACATCTCCCCCTAAACATGTGCATCACTTTGCAACGGACTTGTGAGGTCCAGGGAGTGTTTGTACAACTTGAGCACCACTATAAGCAACAAAATGCAGAATGAACATGATCAAAGGCATAAACACATGTATGCTACAATTCAATCCAAGTTCCGCGAGTCTAAGACATTTAGCTCACTACGCAGCCTGCAAAAGGTCTTCTCATCTAGAGGCTTGGTAAAGATATCGGCTAGCTGGTTCTCGGTGCTAACATGAAACACTTCGATATCCCCCTTTTGCTGGTGGTCTCTCAAAAAGTGATGCCGGATGTCTATGTGCTTTGTGCGGCTGTGCTCAACAGGATTTTCCGCCATGCGGATAGCACTCTCATTATCACATAGGAGTGGGACTTTGCTCAGATTGTAGCCAAAGTCCCTGAGGGTTTGCCTCATCCAAAGTAGTTGCGCGCAACACTGTCCTGCGGCAACATACTCGGCCTCAGCGGTGGATAGGGCAACGGAGGTTTGTTTCTTAGAATTCCATGACACCAGGGACCTTCCTAAGAATTGGCACGTCCCCGATGTACTCTTCCTATCGACCTTACATCCAGCATAGTCGGAGTCTGAATATCCAATCAAGTCAAAGGTAGACCCCTTTGGATACCAGAGCCCGAAGCAAGGCGTAGCAACTAAATATCTAAGGATTCGCTTCACTGCCACTAAGTGACACTCCTTAGGATCGGATTGAAATCTAGCACACATGCATACGCTAAGCATAATATCCGGTCTACTAGCACACAAATAAAGTAAAGACCCTATCATTGACCGGTATGCTTTTTGATCAACGGACTTACCTCCTTTGTTGAGGTCGGTATGTCCGTCGGTTCCCATCGGAGTCTTTGCGGGCTTGGCGTCCTTCATCCCAAACCGCTTCAGCAGATCTTGCGTGTACTTCGTTTGAGAGATGAAGGTGCCGTCCTTGAGTTGCTTCACTTGGAACCCAAGGAAGTAGTTCAACTCGCCCATCATTGACATCTCGAATTTCTGCGTCATCACCCTGCTAAACTCTTCACAAGACTTTTTATTAGTAGAACCAAATATTATGTCATCGACATAAATTTGGCACACAAACAAATCACCATCACATGTCTTAGTGAAAAGAGTTGGATCGGCTTTCCCAACCGTGAAAGCATTAGCAATTAAGAAATCTCTAAGGCATTCATACCATGCTCTTGGGGCTTGTTTAAGTCCATAGAGCGCCTTAGAGAGCTTACACACGTGGTCGGGGTACCGTTCATCCTCGAAGCCAGGGGGTTGCTCCACGTACACCTCCTCCTTTATTGGCCCGTTGAGGAAAGCGCTCTTCACATCCATTTGGTACAACCTGAAAGAATGGTGGGCGGCATACGCTAGCAAGATACGAATGGACTCTAGCCTAGCCACAGGAGCAAAAGTCTCCTCAAAGTCCAAACCTGCGACTTGGGCATAACCTTTTGCCACAAGTCGAGCCTTGTTCCTTGTCACCACTCCGTGCTCGTCTTGTTTGTTGCGAAACACCCACTTGGTTCCCACAACATTTTGCTTAGGACGAGGCACCAGCGTCCAAACTTCATTCCTTTTGAAGTTGTTGAGCTCCTCTTGCATGGCCAACACCCAGTCCGGATCTAGCAAGGCCTCTTCTACCCTAAAAGGCTCAATAGAAGAGACAAAGGAGTAATGTTCACAAAAATTAACTAATCGAGACCGAGTAGTTACTCCCTTGCTAATGTCACCCAGAATTTGGTCGACGGGATGATCCCTTTGAATCATCGCTCGAACTCGGGTTGGAGGTGCCGGTTGCGCTTCTTCCTCCATCACATGATCATCTTGTGCTCCCCCTTGAACACACTCCTCCTGTCGATGAACCTGTTCATCGTCTTGAGTTGGGGGGTGCACCATAGTTGAGGAAGAAGGTTGATCTTGCTCGTCTTGTTCCTGTGGCCGAACTTCTCCAATCGCCATGGTTCGTATAGCGGCCGTCGGAACAACTTCTTCATCTACATCATCACAATCGACAACTTGCTCTCTTGGAGAGCCATTAGTCTCATCAAATACAACGTCGCTAGAGACTTCAACCAGACCCGATGATTTGTTGAAGACTCTATACGCCTTTGTATTTGAGTCATAACCTAACAAAAACCCTTCTACAGCTTTGGGAGCAAACTTAGAATTTCTACCTTTCTTCACTAGAATGTAGCACTTGCTCCCAAATACACGAAAGTAAGATACATTGGGTTTGTTACCGGTTAGCAGCTCATACGACGTCTTCTTCAGGAGGCGATGAAGGTAGACCCTGTTGATGGCGTGGCAAGCCGTGTTCACGGCTTCCGTCCAAAAGCACTCGGGGGTCTTGAATTCTCCTAGCATCGTTCTCGCCATATCGATGAGTGTCCTGTTCTTCCTCTCTACCACACCATTTTGCTGTGGTGTGTAGGGAGCGGAGAACTCGTGCTTGATCCCTTCCTCTTCAAGGAACTCCTCCACTTGAAGGTTCTTGAACTCGGACCCGTTGTCGCTCCTTATCTTTTTCACTTTGAGCTCAAACTCATTTTGAGCTCTCCTGAGGAAGCGCTTGAGGGTCCCTTGGGTTTCAGACTTATCCTGCAAAAAGAACACCCAAGTGAAGCGGGAAAAGTCATCAACAATAACTAGACCATACTTACTTCCTCCTATACTCAGATAGGCGACGGGTCCGAAGAGGTCCATATGCAGCAGCTCCAGGGGTCTTGAGGTGGTCATCACATTCTTGCTGTGATGTGCTCCTCCCACTTGTTTACCTGCTTGACAAGCTGCACAAGGTCTATCTTTTTCGAATTGCACGTTAGTCAAACCTATCACGTGTTCTCCCTTTAGAAGCTTGTGAAGGTTCTTCATCCCCACATGAGCTAAGCGGCGATGCCACAGCCAGCCCATGCTAGTCTTAGCTATTAAGCATGCATCTAGACGGGCCTCTTCTTTTGCAAAATCAACTAAATAAAGTTTGCCGTCTAATACACTTTTAAAAGCTAGTGAACCATCACTTCTTCTAAAGACAGACACATCTACATTAGTAAATAGACAGTTATATCCCATATTGCACAATTGACTAACCGATAGCAAATTATATCCAAGAGATTCTACTAAAAACACATTAGAGATAGAGTGCTCATTAGAAATTGCAATTTTACCTAACCCTTTTACCTTGCCTTGATTCCCATCACCGAATATGATTGAATCTTGGGAATCCTTATTCTTGACGTAGGAGGTGAACATCTTCTTCTCCCCCGTCATATGGTTTGTGCATCCGTTGTCAATAATCCAGCTTGAACCCCCGGATGCATAAACCTGCAAGGCAAATTTAGGCTTGGGTTTTAGGTACCCAACTCATGTTGGGTCCTACAAGGTTAGTGCAAATATCCTTAGGGACCGAAATGCAAGTTTTGTCTCCCTTGCATTTTGCCCCTAACTTCCTAGCAACTATTTTCTTATCCTTTCTACAAATAGCAAAGGAAGCATTTAAAGCACAATAAATTGTAGAAGGTTCATTCACTATTTTCCTAGGAGCATGAATAATGTTCTTTCTAGGCACATGATGAATAGCATTTCTCCTAGACATATTTCTACCATGCATATAGGAAGAACTAGAAACAAACATGGCATGGGAGTCAGAATTATCATAAGCATTATAACTCCTATAAGCATTTCTAGTTTGTCTCCTATCATGATACATAAATGCATGATTTCTTTTAGTACTACTTGCCATCGGGGCCTTCCCTTTCTCCTTGGCGGAGATGGGAGCCTTATGGCTTGTTAAGTTCTTGGCTTCTCTCTTGAAGCCAAGTCCATCCTTAATTGAGGGGTGTCTACCAATCGTGTAGGCATCCCTTGCAAATTTTAGCTTCTCAAAATCACTTTTGCTAGTCTCAAGTTGGGCATTAAGACTAGCTACCTCTTCATTTAATTTAGAAATGCAAGCTAGGTTTTCACTAAAAGCATCAATGTTAATATCTTTACACCTAGTTCACGTTACAATATTTTCTACACAAGAGGTAGATTTACTAGCAATCTCTAACTTAGCATTCAAATCATCATTAATGCTCCTTAATTTAGAAATTGTCTCATGGCATGAAGATAATTCACAAGAAAGCATTTCATTTCTTTTAGCTTCTAGAGCATGAGATTTTTGTGCTTCTACAAATTTATCATGCTCTTCATACAATAAATCCTCTTGTTTCTCTAAGAGTCTATCCTTCTCATTCAAGGCATCAATCAGTTCATTGATTTTATCAATCTTATTTCTATCCAATCCTTTGAACAAGCTAGAGTAATCTATTTCCTCATCACTAGACTCATCATCACTAGAAGAAACATAAGTGGTGTCTCGAGTACTCACCTTCTTCTCCCTTGCCATAAGGCATGTGTGACGCTCGTTGGGGAAGAGGGTTGATTTGTTGAAGGCGGTGGCGGCAAGTCCTTCATTGTCGGAGTCGGAGGAGGAGCAATCTGAATCCCACTCCTTTCCGATATGTGCCTCGCCCTTGGCCTTCTTGTAATGCTTCTTCTTCTCCCTTTTGTCCCCTTTTTCCTGGTCACTTTCATTATCGGGACAGTTAGCAATGAAATGACCAATCTTACCACATTTGAAGCACGAGCGCTTCTCCTTTGTCTTGGTCTTGCTTGGCTGTCCCTTGCGACCTTTAAGCGCCGTCTTGAAGCGCTTAATGATGAGGGTCATCTCCTCATTATTTAGCCCGGCCGCCTCAACTTGCGCCACCTTGCTTGGTAGCGCCTCCTTGCTCCTCGTTGCCTTGAGAGCAATGGGTTGAGGCTCATGAATAGGACCATTCAACGCGTCGTCCACGTATCTTGCCTCCTTGATCATCATTCGCCCGCTTACGAACTTCCCAAGAACTTCTTCGGGCGACATTTTGGTGTACCTGGGATTCTCACGAATATTATTCACCAAATGAGGATCAAGAATGGTAAAGGACCTTAGTAATAGTCGGACGACGTCGTGGTCCGTCCATCGCGTGCTTCCATAGCTCCTTATTTTGTTGATAAGGGTCTTGAGCCGGTTGTATGTTTGGGTTGGCTCCTCGCCCCTTATCATCGCAAATCTTCCAAGCTCGCCCTCCACCAACTCCATTTTAGTGAGCATGGTGATGTCGTTCCCCTCGTGAGAAATCTTGAGGGTGTCCCATATCTGCTTGGCATTGTCCAAGCCGCTCACCTTATTGTACTCGTCCCTGCACAAAGAGGCTAGCAACACAGTAGTAGCTTGTGCATTTTTATGAATCTGTTCATTAATAAACATAGGGCTATCCGAGCTATCAAATTTCATTCCATTCTCTACAATCTCCCATATGCTTGGATGGAGAGAGAATAAATGACTACGCATTTTGTGACTCCAAAATCCGTAGTCCTCCCCATCAAAGTGTGGAGGTTTGCCAAGAGGAATGGAAAGCAAATGCGAATTCGAACTATGTGGAATACGAGAATAATCAAATGAAAAGTTTGAATTGACCGTCTTCTTGTAGTCGTTGTCGTCGTCCTTTTGGGAAGAAGAGGATTCGTCGCTGTCGTAGTAGACGATCTCCTTGATGCGCCTTGTCTTCTTCTTCTTCCCATCTTTGCGCTTGTGGCTTGAGCCCAAGTCGGTAGACTTGTCATTCTTCGGCTCGTTGAAGATAGACTCCTTCTCGTTGTTGTCGACCACCATCCCCTTTCCCTTAGGATCCATCTCTTCGGGCGATTAGTCCCTTCTTGAAGAGAACGGCTCTGATACCAATTGAGAGCACCTAGAGGGGGGGTGAATAGGTGATCCTGTAAAACTTAAACTTATAGCCACAAAAACTTGGTTAATCGTTAGCAATAATTGCCAAGTGGCTAGAGAGGAGCCAAAACACAATAACCACAAGAAATCAATCACAGAGATGACACGGTGGTTATCCCGTGGTTCGGCCAAGTACAAAACTTGCCTACTCCACGTTGTGGCGTCCCAACGGACGAGAGTTGCACTCAACTCCTCTCAAGTGATCCAAAGAGCAACTTGAATACCACGGTGTTCTTCTTTACTTTGATCTTTTCCCGTTTGCGAGGAATCTCCACAACTTGGAGTCTCTCGCCCTTACACTTTGAATTTCACAAAGAAGTACGGAGTAAGGGAGGGAAGCAACACACACAAATCCACAGCAAAATGCGCACACACACGGCCAAGAATCGAGCTCAAAAGACTATCTCAAAGTTCACACTAGAACGGAGCTCGAATCACTAAGAATGACAAACGAATGCGCCAAGACTGAGTGTGGATGATCAAGAATGCTCTAAGGTTGCTTGTGTGTCTCCTCCATGCGCCTAGGGGTCCCTTTTATAGCCCCAAGGCAGCTAGGAGCCGTTGAGAGCAAATCTGGAAGGCCATCTTTGCCTTCTGTCGTCGGGTGCACCGGAAAGTCCGGTGCACACCGGACACTGTCCGGTGCCCGATTTCTTTCCTTAAACAGCGCTGCCGACCGTTGCAGATCTGGGAGCCGTTGGCGCACCGGACATGTCCGGTGCACACCGGACAGTCCGGTGCCCCCTTCCGACCGTTGGCCCGGCCACGTGTCGCGCGCAGATTCCGCTGCCGACCGTTGGCTCGGCCGACCGTTGGCTCACCGGACAGTCCGGTGCGCACCGGACAGTCCGGTGAATTTTAGCCGTACGCCGTCGGCGAATTCCCGAGAGCGGCCTCTTCACGCCGAGTCAGCCTGGCGCACCCGACACTGTCCGGTGCACCACCGGACAGTCCGGTGTGCCAGACCGAGCTGAGTCTTGGCTGTACACAGCCAAGTCTTTTTCCATCTCTCTTCTTTTCTTCTTCTTTCTGTTTCTAACACTTAGACAAGTATATTAGTACACAAAACCAATGTACTAAGGCTTAGAAACATACCTTTACTTGTGATTTGCACTTTGTTCATCCATGGGCATAGTTTCACATTTAAGCACTTGTGTTTGCACTCAATCACCAAAATACTTAGAAATGGCCCAAGGGCACATTTCCCTTTCAACCATTTCTTGGTCAAAAATCCATAGGTGTTAGCCTCTAGTATTATTGAAAATGGTCGCTCATGGCTATTTTCATAAAAAAAGGGGGTTGTGTGGCCATTTATCATCGACCAGAGGCTCATACACCTCACCCCACATATGTTTCCTTGCCGTAGATCACATTCTTGGATTTTTGGTGGAGATCATTTCTTGGTTAAAAATTCGTACGTGTTAGCCTTCGGTATTATTGAAAATGGTCGTTCATGGTTATTTTCGACAAAATGGGGGTTGTGTGGCCATTGATCATCGACCAGAGGCTCGTACACCTCACCCCACATATGTTTCCTTGCCATAGATCACATTCTTGGATTTCTCGTGGAGACCATTTCTTGGGCAAAAATCCGAATGTGTTAGCCTTCGGTATTTTTGAAAATGGTCATTCATGGCTATTTTCGACAAAAATGGGGGTTGTGTGGCCATTGATCTTCGACCAGAGGCTCATACACCTCACTACACATATGTTTCCTTGCCATAGATCAAATTCTTGGATTTATAGTGGAGACCATTTCTTGGTCAAAAATCCATAGGTGTTAGCCTTCAGTGTCATTGAAAATGGTCGTTCATGGCTATTTTCGACAAAAATGGGGGTTGTGTGGCCATTGATCATCGACCAGAGAATCGTACACTTCAGCCCACATATGTTTTCTTGCCATAGATCACATTCTTGGGTTTCTGGTGGAGACCATTTCTTGGTCAAAAATCTGTTGGTGTTAGCCTTCGGTATTATTGAAAATGGTCGTTCATGGCTATTTTCGACTGAAATGGGGGTTGTGTGTCCATTTATCGTCGACCAGAGGCTCATACACCTCACCCCACATATGTTTCCTTGCCATAGATCACATTCTTGAATATCTGGTGGAGACCATTTCTTGGTCAAAAATCCGTACGTGTTAGCCTTCGGTATTATTGAAAATGGTCATTCATGGCTATTTTCAACAAAAATGGGGGTTGTGTGGCCATTGATCATCGACCAAAGGCTCGTACAACTCACCCCACATATGTTTCCTTGCCATAGATCACATTCTTTGATTTCTGGTGGAGACGATTTCTTGGTCAAAAATCCGAATGTGTTAGCCTTCGGAACTATTGAAAATGGTCGTTCATGGCTATTTTCGACAAAAATGGGAGTTGTGTGGCCATTGATATTGGACCATAGGCACATACACCTCACTACACATATGTTTCCTTGCCATAGATCACATTCTTGGATTTATGGTGCAGACCATTTCTTGGTCAAAAATCCGTAGGTGTTAGCCTTCAGTGTCATTGAAAATGGTCGTTCATGGCTATTTTCGACAAAAATTAGGGTTGTGTGGCCATTGATCGTTGACCAGAGGCTCATACACCTCACCCCACATATGTTTCCTTGCCGTAGATCGCATTCTTGGATTTCTGGTGGAGACCATTTCTTGGTCAAAAATCCGTAGGTGTTAGCCTTCGGTATTATTGAAAATGGTCGTTCATGGCTATTTTCGACAAAAATGGGGGTTGTGTGGCCATTGATCATCGACCAGAGGCTCATACAGCTCACCCCGCATATGTTTCCTTGCCATAGTCATATTCTTGGATTTCTGGTGGAGACCATTTCTTGGTCAAAAATCCGTAGGTGTTAGCCTCAAGTATTAATGAAAATGGTCGCTCATGGCTATTTTCATAAAAAATGGGGGTTGTGTGCCCATTTATCATCGACTAGAGGCTCATAAACCTCACCCCACATATGTTTCCTTGCCATAGATCACATTCTTGATTTCTAGTGGAGACCATTTCTTGGTCAAAAACTCGTACGTGTTAGCCTTCGGTATTATTGAAAATGGTCGTTCATGGCTATTTTCGGCAAAATGGGGGTTGTGTGGCCATTGATCATCGACCAGAGGCTCGTACACCTCACCCCACATATGTTTCCTTGCCATAGATCACATTCTTGGATTTCTGGTGGAGCCCATTTCATGGGCAAAAATCCGAATGTGTTAGCCTTTGGTATTTTTGAAAATGGTCATTCATGGCTATTTTTGACAAAAATGGGGGTTGTGTGGCCATTGATCTTCGACCAGAGGCTCATACACATCACTACACATATGTTTCCTTGCCATAGATCACATTCTTGGATTTATGGTGGAGATCATTTCTTGGTCAAAAATCCGTAGGTGTTAGCCTTCAATGTCATTGAAAATGGTCGTTCATGGCTATTTTCGACAAAAATTAGGGTTGTGTGGCCATTGATCGTCGACCAGAGGCTCATACACCTCACCCCACATATGTTTCCTTGTCGTAGAACATATTCTTGGATTTCTGGTGGAGACCATTTCTTGGTCAAAAATCCGTAGGTGTTAGCCTTCGGTATTATTGAAAATGGTCGTTCATGGCTATTTTCGACAAAAATGGGGGTTGTGTGGCCATTGATCATCGACCAGAGGCTCATACACCTCACCCCACATATGTTTCCTTGCCATAGATCACATTCTTGGATTTCTGGTGGAGACCATTTCTTGGTCAAAAATCCGTAGGTGTTAGACTCTAGTATTATTGAAAATGGTCGCTCATGGCTATTTTCATAAAAAATGGGGGTTGTGTGGCCATTTATCATCGACTAGAGGCTCATAAACCTCACCCCACATATGTTTCCTTGCCATAGATCACATTCTTGGATTTCTGGTGGAGACCATTTCTTGGTCAAAAACTCGTACGTGTTAGCCTTCGGTATTATTGAAAATGGTCGTTCATGGCTATTTTCGGCAAAATGGGGGTTGTGTGGCCATTGATCATCGACCAGAGGCTCGTACACCTCACCCCACATATGTTTCCTTGCCATAGATCACATTCTTGGATTTCTGGTGGAGACCATTTCTTGGGCAAAAATTCGAATGTGTTAGCCTTTGGTATTTTTGAAAATGTTCAATCATGGCTATTTTCGACAAAAATGGGGGTTGTGTGGCCATTGATCTTCGACCACAGGCTCATACACCTCACTACACATATGTTTCCTTGCCACAGATCACATTCTTGGATTTATGGTGGAGACCATTTCTTGGTCAAAAATCCGTAGGTGTTACCTTCAGTGTCATTGAAAATGGTCGTTCATGGCTATTTTCGACAAAAATTAGGGTTGTGTGGCCATTGATCGTCGACCAGAGGCTCATACATCTCAACCCACATATGTTTCCTTGTCGTAGATCACATTCTTGGATTTCTGGTGGAGACCATTTCTTGGTCAAAAATCCGTAGGTGTTATCCTTCGGTATTATTGAAAATGGTCGTTCATGGCTATTTTCGACAAAAATGGGGGTTGTGTGGCCATTGATCATTGACCAGAGGCTCATACACCTCACCCCACATATGTTTCCTTGCCATAGATCACATTCTTGGATTTCTGGTGGAGACCATTTCTTGGTCAAAAATCCGTAGGTGTTAGCCTCTAGTATTATTGAAAATGGTCGCTCATGGCTATTTTCATAAAAAATGGGGGTTGTGTGGCCATTTATCATCGACTAGAGGCTCATAAACCTCACCCCACATATGTTTCCTTGCCATAGATCACATTATTGGATTTCTGGTGGAGACCATTTCTTGGTCAAAAACTCGTACGTGTTAGCCTTCGGTATTATTGAAAATTGTCGTTCATGGCTATTTTCGGCAAAATGGGGGTTGTGTGGCCATTGATCATCGACCAGAGGCTCGTACACCTCACCCCACATATGTTTCCTTGTCATAGATCACATTCATGGATTTCTGGTGGAGACCATTTCTTGGGCAAAAATCCGAATGTGTTAGCCTTTGGTATTATTGAAAATGGTCATTCATGGCTATTTTTGACAAAAATGGGGGTTGTGTGGCCATTGATCTTTGACCAGAGGCTCATACACCTCACTACACATATGTTTCCTTGCCATAGATCAAATTCTTGGATTTATAGTGGAGACCATTTCTTGGTCAAAAATCCATAGGTGTTAGCCTTTAGTGTCATTGAAAATGGTCGTTCATGGCTATTTTCGACAAAAATGGGGGTTGTGTGGCCATTGATCATCGACCAGAGGCTCGTACACTTCACCCCACATATGTTTTCTTGCCATAGATCACATTCTTGGATTTCTAGTGGAGACCATTTCTTGGTCAAAAATCTGTTGGTGTTAGCCTTCGGTATTATTGAAAATGGTCGTTCATGGCTATTTTCGACTGAAATGGGGGTTGTGTGTCCATTAATCATCGACCAGAGGCTCATACACCTCACCCCACATATGTTTCCTTGCCACAGATCACATTCTTGGATATCTGGTGGAGACCATTTCTTGGTCAAAAATTCGTACGTGTTAGCCTTCGGTATTATTGAAAATGGTCATTCATGGCTATTTTCGACAAAAATGGGGGTTGTGTGCCCATTGATCATCGACCAAAGGCTCGTACAACTCACCCCACATATGTTTCCTTGCCATAGATCACATTCTTTGATTTCTGGTGGAGACGATTTCTTGGTCAAAAATCCGAATGTGTTAGCCTTCGGAACTATTGAAAATGGTCGTTCATGGCTATTTTCGACAAAAATGGGGGTTGTGTGACCATTGATATTGGACCAGAGGCTCATACACCTCACTACACATATGTTTCCTTGCCATATATCACATTCTTGGATTTATGGTGCAGACCATTTCTTGGTCAAAAATCCGTAGGTGTTAGCCTTCAGTGTCATTGAAAATGGTCGTTCATGGCTATTTTCGACAAAAATTAGGGTTGTGTGGCCATTGATCGTCGACCAGAGGCTCATACACCTCACCCCACATATGTTTCCTTGCCGTAGATCACATTCTTGGATTTCTGGTGGAGACCATTTCTTGGTCAAAAATCCGTAGGTGTTAGCCTTCGGTATTATTGAAATTGGTCGTTCATGGCTATTTTCGACAAAAATGGGGGTTGTGTGGCCATTGATCATCGACCAGAGGCTCATACACCTCACCCCGCATATGTTTCCTTGCCATAGATCATATTCTTGGATTTTGGTGGAGACCATTACTTGGTCAAAAATCAGTAGGTGTTAGCCTCTAGTATTAATGAAAATGGTCGCTCATGGCTATTTTCATAAAAACTGGGGGTTGTGTGGCCATTTATCATCGACTAGAGGCTCATAAACCTCACCCCACATATGTTTCCTTTGCCATAGATCACATTCTTGGATTTCTGGTGGAGACCATTTCTTGGTCAAAAACTCGTACGTGTTAGCCTTCGTTATTATTGAAAATGGTCGTTCATGGCTATTTTCGGCAAAATGGGGGTTGTGTGGCCATTGATCATCAACCAGAGGCTCGTACACCTCACCCCACATATGTTTCCTTGCCATAGATCACATTCTTGGATTTCTGGTGGAGCCCATTTCTTGGGCAAAAATCCGAATGTGTTAGCCTTTGGTATTTTTGAAAATGGTCATTCATGGCTATTTTCGACAAAAATGGGGGTTGTGTGGCCATTGATCTTCGACCAGAGGCTCATACACCTCACTACACATATGTTTCCTTGCCATAGATCACATTCTTGGATTTATGGTGGAGACCATTTCTTGGTCAAAAATCTGTAGGTGTTAGCCTTCAGTGTCATTGAAAATGGTCGTTCATGGCTATTTTCGACAAAAATTAGGGTTGTGTGGCCATTGATCGTCGACCAGAGGCTCATACACCTCACCCCACATATGTTCCCTTGCCGTAGAACACATTCTTGGATTTCTGGTGGAGACCATTTCTTGGTCAAAAATCCGTAGGTGTTATCCTTCGGTATTATTGAAAATGGTCGTTCATGGCTATTTTCGACAAAAATGGGGGTTGTGTGGCCATTGATCATCGACCAGAGGCTCATACACCTCACCCCACATACGTTTCCTTGCCATAGATCACATTATTGGATTTTTGGTGGAGACCATTTCTTGGTCAAAAATCCGTAGGTGTTTGCCTCTAGTATTATTGAAAATGGTCGCTCATGGCTATTTTCATAAAAATGGGGGTTGTGTAGCCATTTATCATCGACTAGAGGCTCATAAACCTCACCCCACATATGTTTCCTTGCCATAGATCACATTATTGTATTTCTGGTGGAGACCATTTCTTGGTCAAAAACTCGTACGTGTTAGCCTTCGGTATTATTGAAAATGGTCGTTCATGGCTATTTTCGGCAAAATGGGGGTTGTGTGGCCATTGATCATCGACGAGAGGCTCGTACACCTCACCCCACATATGTTTCCTTGCCATAGATCACATTCATGGATTTCTGGTGGAGACCATTTCTTGGGCAAAAATCCGAATGTGTTAGCCTTTGGTATTATTGAAAATGGTCATTCATGGCTATTTTTGACAAAAATGGGGGTTATGTGGCCATTGATCTTCGACCAGAGGATCATACACCTCACTACACATATGTTTCCTTGCCATAGATCGCATTCTTGGATTTCTGGTGGAGACCATTTCTTTGTCAAAAATCCATAGGTGTTAGCCTTCGGTATTATTGAAAATGGTCGTTCATGGCTATTTTCATCAAAAATGGGGGTTGTGTGTCCATTGATCATCGACCAGAGGCTCGTACACCTCACCCCACATATGATTTATTGCCATAGATCAAAATCTTGGATTTCTCGTGGAGACCATTTCTTGGTCAAAAATCTGTTGGTGTTAGCCTTCGGTATTATTGAAAAAGGTCGTTCATGGCTATTTTCGACTAAAATGGGGGTTGTGTGGCCATTTATCATCGACCAGAGGCTCGTACACATCACCCCACCTATGTTTACTTGCCATAAATCACATTCTTGGATTTCTGGTGGAGACCATTTCTTGGTTAAAAATCCGTACGTGTTAGCCTTCGGTATTATTGAAAATGGTCATTTATGGCTATTTTCGACAAAAATGGGGTTGTGTGGCCATTGATTATCGACCAGAGGCTCGTACACCTCACCCCACATACGTTTCCTTGCCATAGATCACATTCTTGGATTTCTGGTGGTGACCATTTCTTGGTCAAAAATCCGTAGGTGTTAGCCTTCGGTATTATTGAAAATGGTCATTCATAGCTATTTTCGACAAAAATGGGGGTTGTGTGGCCATTGATCATCGACCAAAGGCTCATACACCTCACCCCACATATGTTTCCTTTCCATAGACCACATTCTTGGATATCTGGTGGAGACCATTTGTTGGTCAAAAATCCGTAGGTGTTAGCCTTCGGTATTATTGAAAATGGTCGTTCATGGTTATTTTCATCAAAAATGGGGGTTGTGTGGCCATTTATCATCGACCAGAGGCTCGTACACCTCACCCCACATATGTTTCTTGCCATAGATCACATTCTTGGATTTCTAGTGGAGACCATTTCTTGGTCAAAAATTCGTACGTGTTAGCCTTCGGTATTATTGAAAATGGTCGTTCATGGCTATTTTCGACAAAATGGGGGTTGTGTGGCCATTGATCATCGACTAGAGGCTCGTACACCTCACCCCACATATGTTTTCTTGCCATAGATCACATTCTTGGATTTCTGGTGGAGACCATTTCTTGGGCAAAAATCTGAATGTGTTAGCCTTCGGTATTTTTGAAAATGGTCATTCATGGCTATTTTCGATAAAAATGGGGGTTGTTTCGCCATTGATCTTCGACCAGAGGCTCATACACCTCACTACACATATGTTTCCTTGCCATATATCACATTCTTGGATTTATGGTGGAGACCATTTCTTGGTCAAAAATCCATAGGTGTTAGCCTTCAGTGTCATTGAAAATGGTCGTTCATGGCTATTTTCGACAAAATAGATGTTCTGTGACCATTGATCATCGAACAGAGGCTCATACACCTCACCCCACATATGTTTCCTTGCCATAGATCACATTCTTGGTTTCTGGTGGAGACCATTTCTTGGTCAAAAATCCGTAGGTGTTAGCCTTCGGTATTATTGAAAATGGTCATTCATGGCTATTTTCGACAAAAATGGGGGTTGTGTGGCCATTTATCTTCAACCAGAGGCTCATACACCTAACTACACATATATTTTCTTGCCATATATCATATTCTTGGATCTATGGTGGAGACCAGTTCTTGGTCAAAAATCCGTAGGTGTTAGCCTTCAGTGTCATTGAAAATAGTCGTTCATGGCTATTTTCGACAAAAATGGGGGTTGTGTGGCCATTGCTAATCGACCAGAGGCTCGTACACCTCACCCCACAAATGTTTCCTTGCCATAGATCACATTCTTGGATTTCTGGTGGAGACCATTTCTTGGTCAAAAATCCGTATGTGTTAGCCTTCAGTATTATTGAAAATGGTCGTTCATGGCTATTTTCGACAAAAATGGGGGTTGTGTGGCCATTTATCTTCGACTAGAGGCTCGTACACCTCACCCCACATATGTTTCATTACCATAGATCACAATCTTGGATTTCTCGTGGGGACCATTTCTTGGTCAAAAATCCGTAGGTGTTAGCCTTCTGTATTATTGAAAATGGTCGTTCATGGCTAGTTTCGACAAAAATGGGGGTTGTGTGGCCATTGATCATCGACCAGAGGCTCGTACACCACACCCCACATATGTTTCCTTGCCATAAATAATATTCTTGGATTTCTGGTGGAGACGATTTCTTGGTCAAAAATCCGTAGGTGTTAGCCTTCTGTATTATTGAAAATGGTCGTTCATGGCTATATTCGACAAAAATGGGGGTTGTGTGGCCATTGATCAATGTGGGTTGTGTGGCCATTTTTAAGAAATGTGTATGAGCCTCTGGTCGATGATCAATGGCCACACAACCCCCATTTTGTCGAAAATAGCCATGAACGACCATTTTCAATAATACCGAAGCCTAACACGTACGAATTTTTGACTAAGAAATGGTCTCCACCAGAAATCCAAGAGTGTGCTCTACGGCAAGGAAACATATGTGGGGTGAGGTGTACGAGCCTCTAGTCGATGATAAATGGCCACACAACCCCCATTTTTGATGAAAATAGCCTTGAACGACCATTTTCAATAATATCGAAAGCTAACACCTACGGATTTTTGACCAACAAATGGTCTCCACCAGAAATCCAAGAATGTGGTCTATGGCAAGGAAACATATGTGGGGTGAGGTGTATGAGCCTTTGGTCGATGATCAATGGCCACACAACCCCCATTTTTGTCGAAAATAGCCATGAACGACCATTTTCAATAATACCGAAGGCTAACACCTACGGATTTTTGACCAAGAAATGGTCACCACCAGAAATCCAAGAATGTGGTCTATGGCAAGGAAACACATGTGGGGTGAGGTGTATGAGCCTCTGGTCAATAATCAATGGCCACACAACCCCCATTTTTGTCGAAAATAGCCATGAACGACCATTTTCAATAATACCGAAGGCTAACACCTACGGATTTTTGACCAAGAAATGGTCTCCATCAGAAATCCAAGAATGTGATATATGGCAAGGAAACTTATGTGGGGTGAGGTGTACGATCCTCTGGTCGACAATCAATGGCGACACAACCCCCATCTTTGTCGAAAATAGCCATGAATGACCATTTTCAATGACACTGAAGGCTAGCACCTACGAATTTTTGACCAACAAATGGTCTCCACGAGAAATCCAAGATTTTGATCTATGGCAAGAAAAAATATGTGGGGTGAAGTGTACGAGCCTCTGATCGATGATCAATGGCCACACAACCCCCATTTTTGTCGAAAATAGCCATGAACGACCACTTTCAATGACACTGAAGGCTAACACCTATGGATTTTTGACCAAGAAATGGTCTCCACCATAAATCCAAGAATGTGATCTATGGCAAGGAAACATATGTGTAGTGAGGTGTATGAGCCTCTGGTCGAAAATCAATGGCCACACAACCCCCATTTGTGTCGAAAATAGCCATGAATGACCATTTTCAATAATACAGAAGGCTAACACGTACGGATTTTTGACCAAGAAATGGTCTCCACCAGAAATCCAAGAATGTGATCTATGGCAAGAAAACATATGTGGGGTGAATTGTACGAGCCTCCGGTCGATGATAAATGGCCACACAACCCCCATTTTAGTCAAAAATAGCCATGAACGACCATTTTCAATAATACCGAAGGCTAACACCAACAGATTTTTGACCAAGAAATGGTCTCCTCTAGACATCCAAGAATGTGATCTATGTGAAGAAAACATATGTGGGGTGAAGTGTACGAGCCTCTGGTCGATGATCAATGGCCACACAACCCCCATTTTTGTCGAAAATAGCCATGAACGACCATTTTCAATGACACTGAAGGCTAACACCTATGGATTTTTGACCAAGAAATGGTCTCCACCATAAATCCAAGAATGTGATCTATGGCAAGGAAACATAAGTGTAGTGAGGTGTATGAGCCTCTGGTTGAAGATCAATGGCCACACAACCCCCATTTTTGTCGAAAATAGCCATGAATGACCATTTTCAATAATACTGAAGGCTAACACGTACGAATTTTTGACCAAGAAATGGTCTCCACCAAAAATCCAAGAATGTGATCTATGGCAAGGAAACATATGTGGGGTGAATTGTACGAGCCTTTGGTCGATGATAAATGGCCACACAACCCCCATTTTAGTCGAAAATAGCCATGAACGACCATTTTCAATAATACCGAAGGCTAACACCAACAGATTTTTGACCAAGAAATGGTCTCCTCCAGAAATCCAAGAATGTGATGTATAGCAAGAAAACATATGTGGGGTGAAGTGTACGAGCCTCTGGTCGATGATCAATGGCCACACAACCCCCATTTTTGTCGAAAATAGCCATGAACGACCATTTTCAATGACACTAAAGGCTAACACCTATGGCAAGGAAACATATGTGGGGTGAGGTTTATGAGCCTCTGGTTGATGATCATTGGCCACACAACCCCCATTTTTGTTGAAAATAGCCGTGAATGACCATTTTCAATAATACCGAAGGCTAACACGTACGGATTTTTGACCAAGAAATGGTCTCCACCAGAAATCCAAGGATGTGATTTATGGCAAGAAAACATATGTGGGGTGAGGTTTATGAGCCTCTGGTCGATGATAAATGGCCACACAACCCCCATTTTAGTCGAAAATAGCCATGAACGACTATTTTCAATAATACCGAAGACTAACACCAACGGATTTTTGACCAAGAAATGGTCTCCACCAGAAATCCTAGAATGTGATCTCTGGCAAGAAAACATATGTGGGGTGAAGTGTACGAGCCTCTGGTCGATGATCAATGGCCACACAAACCCCATTTTTGTCGAAAATAGCCTTGAACGACCATTTTCAATGACACTGAAGGCTAACACCTACGGATCTTTGACCAAGAAATGGTCACCACAATAAATCCAAGAATGTGATCTATGGCAAGGAATCATATGTGTAGTGAGGTGTATGAGCCTTTGGTCGAATATCAATGGCCACACAACCCCCATTTTTGTCGAAAATAGCCATGAACGACCATTTTCAATAGTACCGAAGGCTAAAACATTCAGATTTTTGACCAAGAAATGGTCTCCACCAGAAATCAAAGAATGTGATCTATGGCAAGGAAACATATGTGGGGTGAGGTTTACGAGCCTCTGGTCGATGATCAATGGCCACACAACCCCCATTTTTGTCGAAAATAGCCATGAATGACCATTTTAAATAATACTGAAGGCTAACACGTACAGATTTTTGACCAATAAATGGTCTCCACCGGAAATCCAAGAATGTGATCTATGGCAAGGAAACATATGTGGGGTGAGGTGTACGAGCCTCTGGTCGATGATCATTGGCCACACAACCCCCATTTTTGTCGAAAATAGCCATGAATGACCATATTCAATAATACCGAAGGCTAACACGTACGAATTTTTGAGCAAGAAATGGTCTCCACCAGAAATCCAAGAATGTGATCTATGGCAAGGAAACATATGTGGGGTGAATTGCACGAGCCTCTGGTCGATAATAAATGGCCACACAACCCCCATTTTAGTCGAAAATAGCCATGAACGACCATTTTCAATAATACCGAAGGCTAACTCCAACAGATTTTTGACCAAGGAATGGTCTCCTCTAGAAATCCAAGAATGTGATCTATGGAAAGAAAACATATGTGGGGTGAGGTGTATGACCCTCTGGTCGACGATCAATGGCCACACAACCCTAATTTTTGTCGAAAATAGCCATGAACAACCATTTTCAATGACACTGAAGGCTAACACCTACGGATTTTTGACCAAGAAATGGTCTCCACCATAAATCCAAGAATGTGATCTATGGCAAGGAAACATGTGTGTAGTGAGGTGTATGAGCCTCTGGTTGAAGATCAATGGCCACACAACCCCCATTTTTGTTGAAAATAGCCATGAATGACCATTTTCAAAAATACCAAAGGCTAACACATTCAGATTTTTGCCCAAGAAATGGTCTCCACCAGAAATCCAAGAATGTGATCTATGGCAAGGAAACATATGTGGGGTGAGGTGTACGAGCCTCTGGTCGATGATCAATGGCCACACAACCCCCATTTTGCTGAAAATAGCCATGAACGACCATTTTCAATAATACCGAAGGCTAACACGTACGAGTTTTTGACCAAGAAATGGTATCCACCAGAAATCCAAGAATGTGATCTATGGCAAGGAAACATATGTGGGGTGAGGTTTATGAGCCTCTAGTCGATGATAAATGGCCACACAACCCCCATTTTTTATGATAATAGCCATGAGCGACCATTTTCAATAATACTAGAGGCTAACACCTACAGATTTTTGACCAAGAAATGGTCTCCACCAGAAATCCAAGAATGTGATCTATGGCAAGGAAACATATGTGGGGTGAGGTGTATGAGCCTCTAGCGATGATCAATGGCCACACAACCCCCATTTTTGTCGAAAATAGCCATGAACGACCATTTTCAATAATACCGAAGGCTAACACCTACGGATTTTTGACCAAGAAATGGTCTCTGCCAGAAATCCAAGAATGTGATCTACGGGAAGGAAACATATGTGGGGTGAGGTGTATGACCCTCTGGTCGACGATCAATGGCCACACAACCCTAATTTTTGTCGAAAATAGCCATGAACAACCATTTTCAATGACACTGAAGGCTAACGCCTACGGATTTTTGACCAAGAAATGGTCTCCACCATAAATCCAAGAATGTGATCTATGGCAAGGAAACATATGTGTAGTGAGGTGTATGAGCCTCTGGTTGAAGATCAATGGCCACACAACCCCCATTTTTGTTGAAAATAGAAATGAATGACTATTTTCAAAAATACCAAAGGCTAACACATTCGGATTTTTGCCCAAGAAATGGTCTCCACCAGAAATCCAAGAATGTGATCTATGGCAAGGAAACATATGTGGGGTGAGGAGTATGAGCCTCTGGTCGATGATCAATGGCCACACAACCCCCATTTTTGTCGAAAATAGCCATGAATGACCATTTTCAATAATACCGAAGGCTAACACCTACGGATTTTTTACCAAGAAATGGTCTCCACTAGAAATCCAAGAATGTGACCTACGGCAAGGAAACATATGTGGGGTGAGGTGTATGAGCCTCTGGTCGACGATCAATGGCCACACAACCCTAATTTTTCTCGAAAATAGCCATGAACGACCATTTTCAATGACACTGAAGGCTAACACCTACGGATTTTTGACCAAGAAATGGTCTCCACCATAAATCCAAGAATGTGATCTATGGCAAGAAAACATATGTGTAGTGAGGTGTATGGGCCTCTGGTCGAAGATCAATAGCCACACAACCCCCATTTTTGTCGAAAATAGCCATGCATGACCATTTTCAAAAATACTAAAGGCTAACACATTCGGATTTTTTCCCAAGAAATGGTCTCCACCAGAAATCCAAGAATGTGATCTATGGCAAGGAAACATATGTGGGGTAAGGTGTATGAGCCTCTGGTCGATGATCAATGGCCACACAACCCCCATTTTGCCGAAAATAGCCATGAACGACCATTTTCAATAATACCGAAGGCTAACACGTACGAGATTTTGACCAAGAAATGGTCTCCACCAGAAATCCAAGAATGTGATCTATGGCAAGGAAACATATGTGGGGTGAGGTTTATGAGCCTCTAGTCGATGATAAATGGCCACACAACCCCCATTTTTTATGAAAATAGCTATGAGCGACCATTTTCAATAATACTAGAGGCTAACACCTACGGATTTTTGACCAAGAAATGGTCTCCACTAGAAATCCAAGAATGTGATCTATGGCAAGGAAACATATGTGGGGTGAGGTGTTTGAGCCTCTGGTCGATGATCAATGGCCACACAACCCCCATTTTTGTCGAAAATAACCATGAACGACCATTTTCAATAATACCGAAGGCTAACACCTACGGATTTTTGACCAAGAAATGGTCTCCACCAGAAATCCAAGAATGTGATCTACGGCAAGGAAACATATGTGGGGTGAGGTGTATGAGCCTCTGGTCGACGATCAATGGCCACACAACCCTAATTTTTGTCGAAAATAGCCATGAACGACCATTTTCAATGACACTTAAGGCTAACACCTACGGATTTTTGACCAAGAAATGGTCTCCACCATAAATCCAGGAATGTGATCTATGGCAAGGAAACATATGTCTAGTGAGGTGTATGAGCCTCTGGTCCAATATCAATGGCCACACAACCCCCATTTTTGTCGAAAATAGCCATGAACGACCATTTTCAATAGTTCCGAAGGCTAACACATTCGGATTTTTGACCAAGAAATGATCTCCACCAGAAATCCAAGAATGTGATCTACGGCAAGGAAACATATGTGGGGTGAGGTGTATGAGCCTCTGGTCGACGATCAATGGCCACACAACCCCCATTTTTGTCGAAAATAGCCATGAACGACCATTTTCAATAGTTCCGAAGGCTAACACATTCGGATTTTTGACCAAGAAATGGTCTCCTCCAGAAATCCAAGAATGTGATCTATGGCAAGGAAACATATGTGGGGTGAGGTGTATGAGCCTCTGGTCGATGATCAATGGCCACACAACCCCCATTTTGCCGAAAATAGCCATGAACGACCATTTTCAATAATACCGAAGGCTAACACGTACGAGTTTTTGACCAAGAAATGGTCTCCACCAGAAATCCAAGAATGTGATCTATGGCAAGGAAACATATGTGGGGTGAGGTTTATGAGCCTCTAGTCGATGATAAATGGCCACACAACCCCCATTTTTTATGGAAATAGCCATGAGCGACCATTTTCAATAATACTAGAGGCTAACACCTACGGATTTTTGACCAAGAAATGGTCTCCACCAGAAATCCAAGAATGTGATCTATGGCAAGAAAACATATTTGGGGTGAGGTGTATGAGCCTCTGGTCGACGATCAATGGCCACACAACCCTAATTTTTGTCGAAAATAACCATGAACGACCATTTTCAATGACACTGAAGGCTAACGCCTACGGATTTTTGACCAAGAAATGGTCTCCACCATAAATCCAAGAATGTGATCTATGGCAAGGAAACATATGTGTAGTGAGGTGTATGAGCCTCTGGTTGAAGATCAATGGCCACACAACCCCCATTTTTGTTGAAAATAGAAATGAATGACTATTTTCAAAAATACCAAAGGCTAACACATTCGGATTTTTGCCCAAGAAATGGTCTCCACCAGAAATCCAAGAATGTGATCTATGGCAAGGAAACATATGTGGGGTGAGGTGTACGAGCCTCTGGTCGATGATCAATGGCCACACAACCCCCATTTTTGTTGAAAATAGAAATGAATGACTATTTTCAAAAATACCAAAGGCTAACACATTCGGATTTTTGCCCAAGAAATGGTCTCCACCAGAAATCCAAGAATGTGATCTATGGCAAGGAAACATATGTGGGGTGAGGTGTACGAGCCTCTGGTCGATGATCAATGGCCACACAACCCCCATTTTGCCGAAAATAGCCATGAACGACCATTTTCAATAATACCGAAGGCTAACACGTACGAGTTTTTGACCAAGAAATGGTATCCACCAGAAATCTAAGAATGTGATCTATGGCAAGGAAACATATGTGGGGTGAGGTTTATGAGCCTCTAGTCGATGATAAATGGCCACACAACCCCCATTTTTTATAAAAATAGCCACAAGCGACCATTTTCAATAATACTAGAGGCTAACACCTACGGATTTTTGACCAAGAATTGGTCTCCACCAGAAATCCAAGAATGTGATCTATGGCAAGGAAACATATGTGGGGTGAGGAGTATGAGCCTCTGGTCGATGATCAATGGCCACACAACCCCCATTTTTGTCGAAAATAGCCATGAATGACCATTTTCAATAATACCGAAGGCTAACACCTACGGATTTTTTACCAAGAAATGGTCTCCACTAGAAATCCAAGAATGTGACCTACGGCAAGGAAACATATGTGGGGTGAGGTGTATGAGCCTCTGGTCGACGATCAATGGCCACACAACCCTAATTTTTCTCGAAAATAGCCATGAACGACCATTTTCAATGACACTGAAGGCTAACACCTACGGATTTTTGACCAAGAAATGGTCTCCACCATAAATCCAAGAATGTGATCTATGGCAAGAAAACATATGTGTAGTGAGGTGTATGGGCCTCTGGTCGAAGATCAATAGCCACACAACCCCCATTTTTGTCGAAAATAGCCATGCATGACCATTTTCAAAAATACTAAAGGCTAACACATTCGGATTTTTTCCCAAGAAATGGTCTCCACCAGAAATCCAAGAATGTGATCTATGGCAAGGAAACATATGTGGGGTAAGGTGTATGAGCCTCTGGTCGATGATCAATGGCCACACAACCCCCATTTTGCCGAAAATAGCCATGAACGACCATTTTCAATAATACCGAAGGCTAACACGTACGAGATTTTGACCAAGAAATGGTCTCCACCAGAAATCCAAGAATGTGATCTATGGCAAGGAAACATATGTGGGGTGAGGTTTATGAGCCTCTAGTCGATGATAAATGGCCACACAACCCCCATTTTTTATGAAAATAGCTATGAGCGACCATTTTCAATAATACTAGAGGCTAACACCTACGGATTTTTGACCAAGAAATGGTCTCCACTAGAAATCCAAGAATGTGATCTATGGCAAGGAAACATATGTGGGGTGAGGTGTATGAGCCTCTGGTCGATGATCAATGGCCACACAACCCCCATTTTTGTCGAAAATAACCATGAACGACCATTTTCAATAATACCGAAGGCTAACACCTACGGATTTTTGACCAAGAAATGGTCTCCACCAGAAATCCAAGAATGTGATCTACGGCAAGGAAACATATGTGGGGTGAGGTGTATGAGCCTCTGGTCGACGATCAATGGCCACACAACCCTAATTTTTGTCGAAAATAGCCATGAACGACCATTTTCAATGACACTTAAGGCTAACACCTACGGATTTTTGACCAAGAAATGGTCTCCACCATAAATACAGGAATGTGATCTATGGCAAGGAAACATATGTCTAGTGAGGTGTATGAGCCTCTGGTCCAATATCAATGGCCACACAACCCCCATTTTTGTCGAAAATAGCCATGAACGACCATTTTCAATAGTTCCGAAGGCTAACACATTCGGATTTTTGACCAAGAAATGATCTCCACCAGAAATCCAAGAATGTGATCTACGGCAAGGAAACATATGTGGGGTGAGGTGTATGAGCCTCTGGTCGACGATCAATGGCCACACAACCCCCATTTTTGTCGAAAATAGCCATGAACGACCATTTTCAATAGTTCCGAAGGCTAACACATTCGGATTTTTGACCAAGAAATGGTCTCCTCCAGAAATCCAAGAATGTGATCTATGGCAAGGAAACATATGTGGGGTGAGGTGTATGAGCCTCTGGTCGATGATCAATGGCCACACAACCCCCATTTTGCCGAAAATAGCCATGAACGACCATTTTCAATAATACCGAAGGCTAACACGTACGAGTTTTTGACCAAGAAATGGTCTCCACCAGAAATCCAAGAATGTGATCTATGGCAAGGAAACATATGTGGGGTGAGGTTTATGAGCCTCTAGTCGATGATAAATGGCCACACAACCCCCATTTTTTATGAAAATAGCCATGAGCGACCATTTTCAATAATACTAGAGGCTAACACCTATGGATTTTTGACCAAGAAATGGTCTCCACTAGAAATCCAAGAATGTGATCTATGGCAAGAAAACATATGTGGGGTGAGGTGTATGAGCCTCTGGTCGATGATCAATGGCTACACAACCCCCATTTTTGTCGAAAATAACCATGAACGACCATTTTCAATAATACCGAAGGCTAACACCTACGGATTTTTGACCAAGAAATGGTCTCCACCAGAAATCCAGAATGTGATCTACGGCAAGGAAACATATGTGGGTGAGGTGTATGAGCCTCTGGTCGACGATCAATGGCCACACAACCCTAATTTTTGTCGAAAATAGCCATGAACGACCATTTTCAATGACACTGAAGGCTAACACCTACGGATTTTTGACCAAGAAATGGTCTCCACCATAAATCCAAGAATGTGATCTATGGCAAGGAAACATATGTGTAGTGAGGTGTATGAGCCTCTGGTCCAATATCAATGGCCACACAACGCCCATTTTTGTCGAAAATAGCCATGAACGACCATTTTCAATAATTCCGAAGGCTAACACATTTCGATTTTTGACCAAGAAATGGTCTCCACCAGAAATCAAAGAATGTGATCTATGGCAAGGAAACATATGTGGGGTGAGGTGTATGAGCCTTTGGTCGATGATCAATGGCCACACAACCCCTATTTTTGTCGAAAATAGCCATGAATGACCATTTTCAATAATACCGAAGGCTAACACGTATGGATTTTTGACCAAGAAATGGTCTCCACCATGTCACACCCGGTTCTAGAGGGGCAGAGCCGGGTGCATAGCATATGTGTGCCAGGATCTATTTCCACACATATGTTGACGTCACAAGTGTAATATATCAAAAGAACAATGCATGAAAGCGTAAATAACGATTATATTAACATATTACACTTTGAACAGACATAATGTCTTAACCTTTATTCATCAAAGTACAGCAAAACAAGGACATCCATCCACAGGAAGATGACCGGGGGTATCACTAGACTAGCATCCATGGAGTTCAGCATCATATCTTCATCTGCAACTTCTGATCAAAATTAAGCAAGGGTGAGCTCACTTATGGTCGGGGCTCAGCAAGTGGGGGAAAAACTAATGCAAGTCTAACAAGGTGAGGCTGAGGTTGAGCAGTAAGCATTTTAGTTGGTCAACATTTTATTAACAACACCTGTCTTACTAATAAGTGTGAATCCCAAGTATTCCCATTAACAAAGGTATAAGAGTATATCAAAAAAACACTTAAGTGAAACCACTTAAGCACACCATTGGCAGATCATCGGATCTCGATTTATTTCCATCTTCAAGTTCAATTATCATGTGAGGAGTCCAGGCTGCTCATAACCGTGAGCACGGCTGATATATCAGTTTTACACTCTGCAGAGGTGGCACATCTTTACCCATTAGTCGCGATTCCCTTCTAGCCCGGGTTAGCCAGACCCGTATTCAATTCCGAGGTGAATGGCCAGGGTCTCACTACGAGGCTTCTCCCTAGAGTCCTCATTACGCAAATGCTGGAAATGGTCAAACTGCATAAAGCACACCTAACGTAACCAACTTATAGCCCAGACTGCAGGGTAAAGCTTTAGGAACTATGCCCGTATCCAATCTGCCTGAGCCGAAACTATAAGAGCTTGCCAGGTGCCCCCGTTCCTGTCAACCACGACCAGCACCCAACATAAGACTTCCCTAGTTATTTAGCCAAGACCAGAGCCATGATAGTTCTCATGGTAGCACTGTTTTCCCGGGTGGTCACTCCATGTTCCAATTAATATGCAATAATCTTGTTTAACCATCGGGTTCACAACAACAAAGTAATCTTACCATTTGGAACATTAATATCATAAGCGGGAGTGACTGCATAAAGTTAAGTTGTAGCAATAGCATAGCTACAAATGTAAAGTATAATTCCCAGGTTTGATCAAGGAGTAAGGTTGGAAAGGTTATCTAAATAGGTAACCCGTCAAATTATGCATATATATCCGAAAGAATAAACTTTATTAAATGTATTGTTTGGGATCAAACAGAGTATGCAGAGGGAGAAGTCCACTTGCCTTGCTTATTGAAAACTTGAGGTTCTTCCACGGAATAGCACTTGATTCTCAACTATTAGATCAATCACTGAATATCACACAAACAAACAAAAAGAACAAACACCACTCAATAACATACAACATTCACCATACGTAAAGCTAAAAGAAAGCCTAACGAAAAGAGTGTTCGCTTTTCAAAACATTACACGCAAGGTTATAATAAAAAGGTATTCTTTTCAAACTTGTGATCTATACTTCATAAAATAAGACATGAGCTTATAAGTGTCTTAATTAAAATATACAAATATTAGGTTCACTAATTTAATCTTTTATAAATCGTCATACGTGATATGTCTAGATTAAGGGTTTATAACACAATAAAACACGTAATAACGATATTAAACATTTTTAACCTTTTAGAATAGATATAAGTTATATATATCTAAGGTTAATGGGTTATGAAACACATTATTAAACATTAATTGATGAGAAGCTAATATATAAGCCTAAACATGTTTTATATGGAATGAAACAAATAATTATCTTTGCCCTTATTAAGAAAACACAAAGCTATATTCAAAGTTTATTTTACCCTTTTGGAAAAACTAAATGATTTATATAACATGGACTAAATGTGATAAAATAATTAATCAAGCTTATATAACTAGTTATGGATAAATTGACTATCGGTTTGATTAATAAATTGTGATAAAGGATAATTAATCTATTAATTATCTTTAATTCTATATTAGGAACAAAAGATCTAATTCATTAAAGAGGGAAACAATATCTATCATTTTAGTTATGTGTGCACTGAATTAAGCTATATCAATATTATTGAAATTCCTATCTGGCATACACATTTAACTATGAAATACTTGACGATAATCTAAATTAACTTTTATGGAAAAAGATATGTATTCTTATCTTTTAATGTTATTGAAAACATATGGTCTACATTTTCTTTTAAATTTCTATTTAAGAAGGCTATACTTACACATCTATAAAAAGACATTGTTAAGTTATAAAAACATGATATCTATTAAAAGTCATTTTAGACTAGAAACAAATTATCTACTTCATTAGTAAGAAACCTATGTTTATCAATATACTATTATTTTCTTTATTAGGAAAGTATAAGTGCCTAGTTAAGTCATTTTAACACTATTATAAATTCTACTATTTCAGTTTTCTCCTTTCTTTTCTAAATAGAATTTATACATGTAACTAAAAAGTGTTTATTTAATTCTTCTAACATTAATATACTAGAATTAATTGTAAATTACTAAATGGGACTTTTAATAACCTATTCATGGTTATTATGACATAAATGAGCATTTTACTATTCTAAGTAATTAAGTGCTATACTTATGAATATATTTATTATGAATAGTAAAAATCTATATTTTCATTCGACCGGAAATATGTGGCTTAATATCTACTTCAATTTCTTATACCACTAAAATTATACTTATACCAATTCTAACCAATCATCGCTCTACACACTAAAGCGAAATTAATTATAAACATTTCTAGTATGAAAATCACTGAAGTAGTGAATAGTGACCGTGTTCATTTTTAGAATTATAAAATCATACACATTTTCAAAGTATTGTCGCGGGGTTCGATTTTGGTTACACGTATACGTCGAAATCTCTAAAATCATACACGTGAATCGCAAAATCGCATCAAACACAAGATCCATAAATTAATTTAAAACATGATTTAGAAAATGAATTAGCGGTTTGTCTTCAACCTTGGGTGAACGGATGACGGCGAATGGGCTCGAGAGCGCGATTAGGCGAAGGCACGACCGAATCGGCGAACGACGGACAGCGCGTAGACACAGGCGGAGCTCCGTTGAACGACAGACGGCCGTGGACGGTCCAGCGACGAACGACGAGCTCCAGCGAGCACGGTGCAAGATGTGGCAGCAGAAGGAGCTGTGTGACTGTGGGGAAACAACAGCAGGGGCCAGCGTCGCTGTGCGAGCAGCAGAGAGCAAGCTTGGGGCGGGAGAGAGAGGTCTGGGCTCGGCCAGATTTATAGAGGGGAGAGGGAAGAGGAGAGGGCGAGCTGAGGGGGAAGAAACGGCGGCCTTAAGCACCATTAATGGCGCCGTCGGTTTCAAGGCTTCAAGGTGCCATTGATGGCGTCTGTTCAATGGAGAAGTAACGACTACAATAAAACTCCATTAACGCAGAGGAACGGTCGCGGTCGTCGATTCGGCTTCAGGTGCGCATGGCGCGGTCGCAGTGCACGACGTCCTGGGCGGCTCCGCGGTCGCGACACCAGGCGCGCACGGTGTGCCGAGGCAACGCGCGGTCGGGCTCGGTGGCCGCAGGGCCGTGGCTGGGGCGGCGTGGTCGTGTGGCCGGATCGCGCGTCCACGGGGCCGGGGTCGGGCGTCCTTGGCGGTGCAGCTTGGATGCAGGGCGCGGGCTCCTGGCGTCGGGGCGCTGGGCGAAGGGGGCATCGAGCGCGGGCGGCCGGCTGGAGGCACGCAGGGTCAGGCGCGCGGCTTCGGGGTCGCCTGGCGCGTGCGCTCGGCTCCATGGGCGTTGAGGAGAGAGAGGGGAAAGGGAAGGAGAGAGAAGCGACGGCTGAGGGAGGAAGAGAGAGGAAGGGGTAGCAGGGGGCGGCGGCGGCTGGCTTGGGACCAGGGGGTGGCGGCTTAGGGTTAGTGGAGCAGGGGCGCGGCTTGTTGGGCCTTAATGGGCCGATTGGGGTGGGGTTAATTAGGTTTTAGTTTTTTTCATTTCTTTTTTTTCTAATTTCGAAATATATATTTAAATAATTATAAAATTCATAACAATTAACCCAAATTTATTTATAAATAAAATATTTATTTTTGGACTAATAGTTATTACATTATTTAGGTAAATTTTCATTTAAGAAGAAATGATATTCAATATTCAAAATTACTTATGAGCAATCAAAACTCATTCCGAACGAAATAAATAACAAACACTTCAATGAAAAATTATTAAAATAAATACCACTAATAAACTAAATGTATTATTTTTATTTGATGATTTTCATAGTGTCACAAATCTACCCCTCTTAAAAAGAATCTCGTCCTCGAGATTAAGAAAGGCTAGCACGAAAGCAAAGGAGATACATGATTTATTTGTAGGTTCTTAGTTCACATTGAACTCTTCTAAACTTAAGGAACTTCTTCATTTCTTCGCTCCGCAATGACTACTAATCAAGCGACCTTCATCATCATACTTATAAAATGGTGGGTCTTCTGAAGTATTGCTTAGGTCATGCTTGGCAGCTTTCTTCTTTATTCGGTCTAGACGCTTCTTGGGGCATTCGCGAATAAGATGTCCTTCGTTTTTGCAGTAGTAGCAAGCACCTCTTGCTTTGAGTTCTTTGCGAGTCAACTTTGCTTGACCGACAGGAGATGAGGGTTGATTGGGTGTCTGTATTTCATATAGCTGAGTCTGACTTGATTCTTCTATTTGGGTATCCATGTGTTTCGTGGCTTTTCGCTTGAGGTGGACTAATCATGTATCCAAACATTTTTCTATTCCTTTTGTTGTTCTTCATTCTATTCATCGAATATCTCGGTGACTCATTTCTCTCGTTCATAGTTGTTAAGGTAGGAATGTTGTCGTTGGCATCATTTACTTCATTTCCATTGGGGTTCATCATCTAGTTAGAGAGTAAAAAGAGATAGTGAGACAAGATTACATAAGAGGCTTGTATGACACTAAGATAAAGATCTAACACAACTTTTTGATTTCCAATATAAGATAAGTTAAGGAACAGGGATGGTTTCAGATTTCCGCCTAGCTTCATCATACTACAAGAGCGTACAAGTGTTATAATCCTTAACATAGATCCTTTTGAACCTTATAGTTTTCAGAGCATGATATCCAAATCATCTTTCTGATCCAAGAGTATTTCTTTGAGGACAAATTTGAGAGAAAGACTTGAGCGGGACTTTAGGGTAACTAGAATAGAGCATCACAATGTTTGCATACAGCAGATGACAACATACTTTATTTCCTTATAAAGAGGCAACACACCGTAGGTGTGAAAGATTCTCCAAATTTATTCATATATCACTTAGCACTATTACAAATCTTGAAAGGGGCAACACCTTGACATTTTTTTGTGAGACATACTCCTTCTAGCTAAATGGTATATTACTCTTCCTTGATAGATGTACCAATCTGAGCTGGAGGTCGGTTGTCTTCAACTACTATTGTTTCTCCAGATGGAGTTTCCAAGCACATGGTTTTCTCAGTATGTTGGATTACCGCCTTAGTTCTTTGTAACCAATTCTTTCCAAGAATCACATCCTTTCCCATTGATTCTATCACTAGGAGATCAGCTGAAAAATCTATCCCGTTGATTTTAACACTTACTTTCGGACATATGTAGTTTACTAACATTTTTCCTTCAGGTGTACTGATGGTCTTCCTTGATCTCAAGGGACACTTAAAGATACCATACTTCGTTGCAAACTGGGCACTGATAAAAGAATGTGTTGTATGAGGATCATACATCACGGTGGCGATAGTTGTGTGAATGACTAGTGTTCCAAAAATTACTGCATCGTCATATGGGATGGTTCCTGTCACTGCATAACTTATCTTTCCTGTTGTCTCTTTCCGTTGTTTATTCTTTGTTGATGCATGGGTTTGAGGGTGTTGTCTTTTCTTTTGGACCTTATTGATCTCCACATCCTTCTTAGGACAACCATTAACAAGATGGCCGGTATCACCACATCCAAAGCAAGCACGACTTGATGAGTTACATGGTGGAGTTGTCTTTACGTTGTTGGTAGAAGTTTCTTTGCATTTTTGTTCATATTCCATGTCTGAAAACTGAGGTAGCTTCATCTCGGAGGTGATCTGTAGTGAACTCTTCTCAGGACAGTTACGGAAGTAATGACCTTCACGTCCACATTGATAGCAAGCTTTTCTTGAAGTTATTTCTTGACTTTTTCCATGTTTTCCTTTTAGTTTCTTGGACCTGATGCGACGACGAGGCTGAAACTGTGTGCAAGTAATAGTCCATCCATCAATGTAACACTCATGTATTTCTTCTTGTGGCTGGGCATCCTTGTGATGTTTCCTTTTTGGAATACTTTGCAATTCATCAACTGACAATGCATTAGGTATGAGAGACTCTGCTATTACTTGTTCTTGGGGAGACATTTGTCTTTTAATGCCAGAAAACAAAATCCGGTTCTTCTGTTTTGTAGTTTCACTTTTGTTTGTACTGATCTGGCGACAAGGAATTCCATAGTACTCGCAACAACAACATGTTCCAAGGTCACTTGTTTGTTGGTTTGGTTGTGCATCATTTTGGGTCTTGATTGTCTATTCATCAGCTGTTTTATTTAGAGAGTTGTTTTGACTTGCCAACACACCGTATTCTTTGCACTTAGTGACATCACTTGTAGTTGACATTCCAAGGTCTGACATCTGTATGGGTATGGAAGAATAGAAGGGATGAAAAGGTTGAGCAAAGACAGATTATAGAGGGCAGAGAAAACCCAACTATCTAAGGTTTTACCTAGCTAACTGATTCCATTGTGGACAAAAATCACACAATACACCAACAATCATTTCAAAGAAACAAATCAAACATGAACACAAAGGACAATGAACTCCAGCATACCAGCACAACATAATCCAGTTCTACTCATTCAACCAAAACAAAAGGTGAGACAAGATTTGGAATAAGAAAGATATTATAAACTCAAGGAGTCAGATAAGAATTATCAAGGAGTTAGACAAGACATATTCGTCGGTGGCCAATAGTGAAATAAGATAATCATGAACTATTAAAGTCAGGATAAATTATACAACCAAGGATATTAGAAAGTTTTTTTTTCCTTTTTTTAAGGATACAAAATACAAGGGCATTATCAAGTAGAGAGACAAAGGGTTCAATATCTCGAGGTAGATATTGTCCAAGGATGACAATAAAATGGCAAGAAAACAAAAGTATAAGAATTCAATAGGGAGAAAGCATTATCAAGGAGAAAAGTAGAAAGGCAAAGGTTTAATATATATCAAGGTAGATATTGCGCAAGGATGGCAATACAATGGAAAACAAAAGTATAAGAAGTCAAGGGTTATATAGCAATATTAGGAATTAGAAAACCACTTATAATATAATATCGCCATTACCGATCTAGCCGAAAATCTTAATACTAAAGAACTATCCTATCAACCTAGCAAAGAAGTCAAATAATAGATCCAGGGGATCCATAACAAAACTTCTTGCGGAGTGGGAATAAGATAGAGAATAGGGCATCGTTGATAGCTTCGAAAAGGTTTCTTCTCGCAAACTTTGCTTCAAGTTCTGCAATCTTGCTTGATCATTTTGCAATGCTTCTGAGTAGAGTCTTCTGATAGACCAAAATCAGACTAGAAGAGTTGAAAATAAAAGAGATGAGTTTTGATATAAAGTATGTTCTTATGGAGGAAAATATATCAAGCTTTGAAAGACTGACTGAGCTTTCCATTTCTAACTAATCTAGCGACCTACGGTCACATTGCTTTGATACCACTTCTGTCACACCCGGTTCTAGAGGGGCAGAGCCGGGTGCATAGCATATGTGTGCCAGGATCTATTTCCACACATATGTTGACGTCACAAGTGTAATATATCAAAAGAACAATGCATAAAAGCGTAAATAACGATTATATTAACATATTACACTTTGAACAGACATAATGTCTTAACCTTTATTCATCAAAGTACAGCAAAACAAGGACATCCATCCACAGGAAGATGACCGGGGGTATCACTAGACTAGCATCCATGGAGTTCAGCATCATATCTTCATCTGCAACTTCTGATCAAAATTAAGCAAGGGTGAGCTCACTTATGGTCGGGGCTCAGCAAGTGGGGGAAAAACTAATGCAAGTCTAACAAGGTGAGGCTGAGGTTGAGCAGTAAGCATTTTAGTTGGTCAACATTTTATTAACAACACCTGTCTTACTAATAAGTGTGAATCCCAAGTATTCCCATTAACAAAGGTATAAGAGTATATCAAAAAAACACTTAAGTGAAACCACTTAAGCAAACCATTGGCAGATCATCGGATCTCGATTTATTTCCATCTTCAAGTTCAATTATCATGTGAGGAGTCCAGGCTGCTCATAACCGTGAGCACGGCTGATATATCAGTTTTACACTCTGCAGAGGTGGCACATCTTTACCCATGAGTCGCGATTCCCTTCTAGCCCGGGTTAGCCAGACCCGTATTCACTTCCGAGGTGAATGGCCAGGGTCTCACTACGAGGCTTCTCCCTAGAGTCCTCATTACGCAAATGCTGGAAATGGTCAAACTGCATAAAGCACACCTAACGTAACCAACTTATAGCCCAGACTGCAGGGTAAAGCTTTAGGAACTATGCCCGTATCCAATCTGCCTGAGCCGGAACTATAAGAGCTTGCCAGGTGCCCCCGTTCCTGTCAACCACGACCAGCACCCAACATAAGACTTCCCTAGTTATTTAGCCAAGACCAGAGCCATGATAGTTCTCATGGTAGCACTGTTTTCCCGGGTGGTCACTCCATGTTCCAATTAATATGCAATAATCTTGTTTAACCATCGGGTTCACAACAACAAAGTAATCTTACCATTTGGAACATTAATATCATAAGCGGGAGTGACTGCATAAAGTTAAGTTGTAGCAATAGCATAGCTACAAATGTAAAGTATAATTCCCAGGTTTGATCAAGGAGTAAGGTTGGAAAGGTTATCTAAATAGGTAACCCGTCAAATTATGCATATATATCCGAAAGAATAAACTTTATTAAATGTATTGTTTGGGATCAAACAGAGTATGCAGAGGGAGAAGTCCACTTGCCTTGCTTATTGAAAACTTGAGGTTCTTCCACGGAATAGCACTTGATTCTCAACTATTAGATCAATCACTGAATATCACACAAACAAACAAAAAGAACAAACACCACTCAATAACATACAACATTCACCATACGTAAAGCTAAAAGAAAGCCTAACGAAAAGAGTGTTCGCTTTTCAAAACATTACACGCAAGGTTATAATAAAAAGGTATTCTTTTCAAACATGTGATCTATACTTCATAAAATAAGACATGAGCTTATAAGTGTCTTAATTAAAATATACAAATATTAGGTTCACTAATTTAATCTTTTATAAATCGTCATACGTGATATGTCTAGATTAAGGGTTTATAACACAATAAAACACGTAATAACGATATTAAACATTTTTAACCTTTTAGAATAGATATAAGTTATATATATCTAAGGTTAATGGGTTATGAAACACATTATTAAACATTAATTGATGAGAAGCTAATATATAAGCCTAAACATGTTTTATATGGAATGAAACAAATAATTATCTTTGCCCTTATTAAGAAAACACAAAGCTAAATTCAAAGTTTATTTTACCCTTTTGGAAAAACTAAATGATTTATATAACATGGACTAAATGTGATAAAATAATTAATCAAGCTTATATAACTAGTTATGGATAAATTGACTATCGGTTTGATTAATAAATTGTGATAAAGGATAATTAATCTATTAATTATCTTTAATTCTATATTAGGAACAAAAGATCTAATTCATTAAAGAGGGAAACTATATCTATCATTTTAGTTATGTGTGCACTGAATTAAGCTATATCAATATTATTGAAATTCCTATCTGGCATACACATTTAACTATGAAATACTTGACGATAATCTAAATTAACTTTTATGGAAAAAGATATGTATTCTTATCTTTTAATGTTATTGAAAACATATGGTCTACATTTTCTTTTAAATTTCTATTTAAGAAGGCTATACTTACACATCTATAAAAAGACATTGTTAAGTTATAAAAACATGATATCTATTAAAAGTCATTTTAGACTAGAAACAAATTATCTACTTCATTAGTAAGAAACCTATGTTTATCAATATACTATTATTTTCTTTATTAGGAAAGTATAAGTGCCTAGTTAAGTCATTTTAACACTATTATAAATTCTACTATTTCAGTTTTCTCCTTTCTTTTCTAAATAGAATTTATACATGTAACTAAAAAGTGTTTATTTAATTCTTCTAACATTAATATACTAGAATTAATTGTAAATTACTAAATGGGACTTTTAATAACCTATTCATGGTTATTATGACATAAATGAGCATTTTACTATTCTAAGTAATTAAGTGCTATACTTATGAATATATTTATTATGAATAGTAAAAATCTATATTTTCATTCGACCGGAAATATGTGGCTTAATATCTACTTCAATTTCTTATACCACTAAAATTATACTTATACCAATTCTAACCAATCATCGCTCTACACACTAAAGCGAAATTAATTATAAACATTTCTAGTATGAAAATCACTGAAGTAGTGAATAGTGACCGTGTTCATTTTTAGAATTATAAAATCATACACATTTTCAAAGTATTGTCGCGGGGTTCGATTTTGGTTACACGTATACGTCGAAATCTCTAAAATCATACACGTGAATCGCAAAATCGCATCAAACACAAGATCCATAAATTAATTTAAAACATGATTTAGAAAATGAATTAGCGGTTTGTCTTCAACCTTGGGTGAACGGATGACGGCGAATGGGCTCGAGAGCGCGATTAGGCGAAGGCACGACCGAATCGGCGAACGACGGACAGCGCGTAGACACAGGCGGAGCTCCGTTGAACGACAGACGGCCGTGGACGGTCCAGCGACGAACGACGAGCTCCAGCGAGCACGGTGCAAGATGTGGCAGCAGAAGGAGCTGTGTGACTGTGGGGAAACAACAGCAGGGGCCAGCGTCGCTGTGCGAGCAGCAGAGAGCAAGCTTGGGGCGGGAGAGAGAGATCTGGGCTCGGCCAGATTTATAGAGGGGAGAGGGAAGAGGAGAGGGCGAGCTGAGGGGGAAGAAACGGCGGCCTTAAGCACCATTAATGGCGCCGTCGGTTTCAAGGCTTCAAGGTGCCATTGATGGCGTCTGTTCAATGGAGAAGTAACGACTACAATAAAACTCCATTAACGCAGAGGAACGGTCGCGGTCGTCGATTCGGCTTCAGGTGCGCATGGCGCGGTCGCAGTGCACGACGTCCTGGGCGGCTCCGCGACGTCCTGGGCGGCTCCGCGGTCGCGACACCAGGCGCGCACGGTGTGCCGAGGCAACGCGCGGTCGGGCTCGGTGGCCGCAGGACCGTGGCTAGGGCGGCGTGGTCGTGTGGCCGGATCGCGCGTCCACGGGGCCGGGGTCGGGCGTCCTTGGCGGTGCAGCTTGGATGCAGGGCGCGGGCTCCTGGCGTCGGGGCGCTGGGCGAAGGGGGCATCGAGCGCGGGCGGCCGGCTGGAGGCACGCAGGGTGCGGCCCGCGGCTTCGGGGTCGCCTGGCGCGTGCGCTCGGCTCCATGGGCGTTGAGGAGAGAGAGGGGAAAGGGAAGGAGAGAGAAGCGACGGCTGAGGTAGGAAGAGAGAGGAAGGGGTAGAAGGGGGCGGCGGCGGCTGGCTTGGGACCAGGGGGTGGCGGCTTAGGGTTAGTGGAGCAGGGGCACGGCTTGTTGGGCCTTAATGGGCCGATTGGGGTGGGGTTAATTAGGTTTTAGTTTTTTTCATTTCTTTTTTTTTTCTAATTTCGAAATATATATTTAAATAATTATAAAATTCATAACAATTAACCCAAATTTATTTATAAATAAAATATTTATTTTTGGACTAATAGTTATTACATTATTTAGGTAAATTTTCATTTAAGAAGAAATGATATTCAATATTCAAAATTACTTATGAGCAATCAAAACTCATTCCGAACGAAATAAATAACAAACACTTCAATGAAAAATTATTAAAATAAATACCACTAATAAACTAAATGTATTATTTTTATTTGATTATTTTCATAGTGTCACACACCAGATATCCAAGAATGTGATCTATGGCAAGGAAACATATGTGGGTTGAGGTGTATGAGCCTCTGGTCGATGATAAATGGCCACACAACCCCCATTTCAGTCGAAAATAGCCATGGACGACCATTTTCAATAATACAGAAGGCTAACACCAACAGATTTTTGACCAAGAAATGGTCTCCAACAGAAATCCAAGAATGTGATCTATGGCAAGAAAACATATGTGGGGTGAAGTGTACGAGCCTCTGGTCGATGATCAATGGTCACACAACCCCCATTTTTGTCGAAAATAGCCATGAACGATAATTTTCAATGACACTGAAGGCTAACACCTATGGATTTTTGACCAAGAAATGGTCTCCACCATAAATCCAAGAATTTGATCTATGGCAAGGAAACATATGTGTAGTGAGGTGTATGAGCCTCTGGTCGAAGATCAATGGCCACACAACCCCCATTTTTGTCGAAAATAGCCACGAATGACCATTTTCAAAAATACCGAAGGCTAACACATTCGGATTTTTGCCCAAGAAATGGTCTCCACCAGAAATCCAAGAATGTGATCTATGGCAAGGAAACTTATGTGGGGTGAGGTGTACGAGCCTCTGGTCGATGATCAATGGCCACACAACCCCCATTTTGTCGAAAATAGCCATGAACGACCATTTTCAATAATACTGAAGGCTAACACATTCATGGCGATTTTCGACAAAAATGGATGTTGTGTGGCCATTGATCTTCGACCAGAGGCTCATACACCTCACTACACATATGTTTCCTTGCCATAAATCACATTCTTAGATTTATGGTGGAGACCATTTCTTCGTCAAAATTTCGTAGGTGTTAGCCTTCAGTGTCATTGAAAATGGTCGTTCATGGCTATTTTCGACAAAAATGGGGGTTGTTTGGCCATTGATCATCGACCAGAGGCTCGTACACCTCACCCCACATATGTTTCCTTGCCATATAACACATTCTCGGATTTCTGGTGGAGACCATTTCTTGGTCAAAAATCCATACGTGTTAGCCTTCTGTATTATTGAAAATGGTCGTTGATCGCTATTTTCGACAAAAAATGGGCGTTGTGTGGCCATTGATCAAAGACAAGAGGCCCATACACCTCACCCCACATATGTTTCCTTGCCATAGATCACATTCTTGGACTTATGGTGGAGACCATTTCTTGGTCAAAAATCCGTAGGTGTTACCCTTCAGTGTCATTGAAAATGGTCGTTCATGGCTATTTTCGACAAAAATGGGGGTTATGTGGCCATTGATCATCGACCAAAGGCTCGTACACCTCACCCCACATATGTTTCCTTGCCATAGATCACATTTTGGATTTCCGGTGGAGACCATTTCTCGGTGAAAAATCCGTAGGTGTTAGCCTTCGGTATTATTGAAAATGGTCGTTCATGGCTATTTTTGACAAAAATGGGGTTTCTTTGGCCATTGATCATCGACCAGAGGCTCATACACCTCACCACATATGTTTCCTTTCCATAGATCACATTCTTGGAATTCTGGTGGAGACCATTTCTTGGTCAAAAATCCGTAGGTGTTAGCCATCGGTATTATTGAAAATGGTCGTTCATGGCTATTTTCATCAAAAATAGGGGTTGTGTGGCCATTTATCATCGACCAGAGGCTCGTACACCTCACTCCACATATGTTTCCTTGCTATAGATCACATTCTTGAATTTCTGGTGGAGACCATTTCTTGGGCAAAAATCCGAATGTGTTAGCCTTTGGTATTTTTGAAAATGGTCATTCATGGCTATTTTCGACAAAAATGGGGGTTGTGTGGCCATTGATCTTCGACCAGAGGCTCATACACCTCACTACACATATGTTTCCTTGCCATAGATCAAATTCTTGGATTTATGGTGGAGACCATTTCTTGGTCAAAAATCCATAGGTGTTAGCCTTCAGTGTCATTGAAAATTATCGTTCATGGCTATTTTCGACAAAAATGGGGGTTGTGTGGCCATTGATCATCGACCAGAGGCTCGTACAGTTCACCCCACATATGTTTTCTTGCCATAGATCACATTCTTGGATTTTTGGTGGAGACCATTTCTTGGTCAAAAATCTGTTGGTGTTAGCCTTCTGTATTATTGAAAATGGTCGTTCATGGCTATTTTCGACTGAAATGGGGGTTGTGTGGCCATTTATCATCGACCAGAGGCTCATACACCTCAACCCACATATGTTTCCTTGCCATAGATCACATTCTTGGTTATCTGGTGGAGACCATTTCTTGGTCAAAAATCCGTACGTGTTAGTCTTCGGTATTATTGAAAATGGTCATTCATGGCTATTTTCGACAAAAATGGGGGTTGTGTGGCCATTGATCATCGACCAAAGGCTCATACACCTCACCCCACATATGTTTCCTTGCCATAGATCACATTCTTTGATTTCTGGTGGAGACCATTTCTTGGGCAAAAATCTGAATGTGTTAGCCTTCGGTATTATTGAAAATGGTCATTCATGGCGATTTTCGACAAAAATGGGTGTTGTGTGGCCATTGATCTTCGACCAGAGGCTCATACACCTCACTACACATATGTTTCCTTGCCATAGATCACATTCTTGGATTTATGGTGGAGACCATTTCTTCGTCAAAATTCCGTAGGTGTTAGCCTTCAGTGTCATTGAAAATGGTCGTTCATGGCTATTTTCGACAAAAATGGGGGTTGTGTGGCCATTGATCATCGACCAGAGGCTCGTACACCTCACCCCACATATGTTTCCTTGCCATATAACACATTCTCGGATTTCTGGTGGAGACCATTTCTTGGTCAAAAATCCATACGTGTTAGCCTTCTGTATTATTGAAAATGGTCGTTGATCGCTATTTTCGACAAAAAATGGGCGTTGTGTGGCCATTGATCAACGACCAGAGGCCCATACACCTCACCCCACATATGTTTCCTTGCCATAGATCACATTCTTGGACTTATGGTGGAGACCATTTCTTAGTCAAAAATCCGTAGGTGTTACCCTTCAGTGTCATTGAAAATGGTCGTTCATGGCTATTTTCGACAAAAATGGGGGTTATGTGGCCATTGATCATCGACCAAAGGCTCGTACACCTCACCCCACATATGTTTCCTTGCCATATATCACATTTTGGATTTCTGGTGGAGACCATTTCTTGGTCAAAAATCTGTAGGTGTTAGCCTTCGGTATTATTGAAAATGGTCGTTCATGGCTATTTTTGACAAAAATGGGGGTTCTTTGGCCATTGATCATCGACCAGAGGCTCATACACCTCACCCCACATATGTTTCCTTTCCATAGATCACATTCTTGGATTTCTGGTGGAGACCATTTCTTGGTCAAAAATCCGTAGGTGTTAGCCTTCGGTATTATTGAAAATGGTCGTTCATGGCTATTTTCATCAAAAATGGGGGTTGTGTGGCCATTTATCATCGACCAGAGGCTCGTACACCTCACCCCACATATGTTTCCTTGCTATAGATCACATTCTTGGATTTCTGGTGGAGACCATTTCTTGGGCAAAAATCCGAATGTGTTAGCCTTCGGTATTTTTGAAAATGGTCATTCATGGCTATTTTCGACAAAAATGGGGGTTGTGTGGCCATTGATCTTCGACCAGAGGCTCATACACCTCACTACACATATGTTTCCTTGCCATAGATCAAATTCTTGGATTTATGGTGGAGACCATTTCTTGGTCAAAAATCCATAGGTGTTAGCCTTCAGTGTCATTGAAAATTATCGTTCATGGCTATTTTCGACAAAAATGGGGGTTTTGTGGCCATTGATCATCGACCAGAGGCTCGTACACTTCACCCCACATATGTTTTCTTGCCATAGATCACATTCTTGGATTTCTGGTGGAGACCATTTCTTGGTCAAAAATCTGTTGGTGTTAGCCTTCTGTATTATTGAAAATGGTCGTTCATGGCTATTTTCGACTGAAATGGGGGTTGTGTGGCCATTTATCATCGACCAGAGGCTCATACACCTCAACCCACATATGTTTCCTTCCCATAGATCATATTCTTGGATATCTGGTGGAGACCATTTCTTGGTCAAAAATCCGTACGTGTTAGCCTTCGGTATTATTGAAAATGGTCATTCATGGCTATTTTCGACAAAAATGGGGGTTGTGTGGCCATTGATCATCAACCAAAGGCTCGTACACCTCACCCCACATATGTTTCCTTGCCATAGATCACATTCTTGGACTTATGGTGGAGACCATTTCTTAGTCAAAAATCCGTAGGTGTTACCCTTCAGTGTCATTGAAAATGGTCGTTCATGGCTATTTTCGACAAAAATGGGGGTTATGTGGCCATTGATCATCGACCAAAGGCTCGTACACCTCACCCCACATATGTTTCCTTGCCATATATCACATTTTGGATTTCTGGTGGAGACCATTTCTTGGTCAAAAATCTGTAGGTGTTAGCCTTCGGTATTATTGAAAATGGTCGTTCATGGCTATTTTTGACAAAAATGGGGGTTCTTTGGCCATTGATCATCGACCAGAGGCTCATACACCTCACCCCACATATGTTTCCTTTCCATAGATCACATTCTTGGATTTCTGGTGGAGACCATTTCTTGGTCAAAAATCCGTAGGTGTTAGCCTTCGGTATTATTGAAAATGGTCGTTCATGGCTATTTTCATCAAAAATGGGGGTTGTGTGGCCATTTATCATCGACCAGAGGCTCGTACACCTCACCCCACATATGTTTCCTTGCTATAGATCACATTCTTGGATTTCTGGTGGAGACCATTTCTTGGGCAAAAATCCGAATGTGTTAGCCTTCGGTATTTTTGAAAATGGTCATTCATGGCTATTTTCGACAAAAATGGGGGTTGTGTGGCCATTGATCTTCGACCAGAGGCTCATACACCTCACTACACATATGTTTCCTTGCCATAGATCAAATTCTTGGATTTATGGTGGAGACCATTTCTTGGTCAAAAATCCATAGGTGTTAGCCTTCAGTGTCATTGAAAATTATCGTTCATGGCTATTTTCGACAAAAATGGGGGTTTTGTGGCCATTGATCATCGACCAGAGGCTCGTACACTTCACCCCACATATGTTTTCTTGCCATAGATCACATTCTTGGATTTCTGGTGGAGACCATTTCTTGGTCAAAAATCTGTTGGTGTTAGCCTTCTGTATTATTGAAAATGGTCGTTCATGGCTATTTTCGACTGAAATGGGGGTTGTGTGGCCATTTATCATCGACCAGAGGCTCATACACCTCAACCCACATATGTTTCCTTCCCATAGATCACATTCTTGGATATCTGGTGGAGACCATTTCTTGGTCAAAAATCCGTACGTGTTAGCCTTCGGTATTATTGAAAATGGTCATTCATGGCTATTTTCGACAAAAATGGGGGTTGTGTGGCCATTGATCATCAACCAAAGGCTCGTACACCTCACCCCACATATGTTTCCTTGCCATAGATCACATTCTTTGATTTCTGGTGGAGACCATTTCTTGGTCAAAAATCCGAATGTGTTAGCCTTTGGAACTATTGAAAATGGTCTTTCATGGCTATTTTCGACAAAAAATGGGGGTTGTGTGGCCATTGATATTGGACCAGAGGCTCATACACCTCACTACACATATGTTTCCTTGCCATATATCACATTCTTGGATTTATGGTGGAGACCATTTCTTGGTCAAAATCCGTAGGTGTTAGCCTTCAGTGTCATTGAAAATGGTCGTTCATGGCTATTTTCGACAAAAAATAGGCTTGTGTGGCCATTGATCGTCGACCAGAGGCTCATACACCTCACCCCACATATGTTTCCTTGCCGTAGATCACATTCTTGGATTTCTGGTGGAGACCATTTCTTAGTCAAAAATCCGTAGGTCTTAGCCTTCAGTATTATTGAAAATGGTCGTTCATGGCTATTTTCGACAAAAATGGAGGTTGTGTGTCCATTGATCATCGACCAGAGGCTCATACACCTCACCCCACATATGTTTCCTTGCCATAGATCACATTCTTGGATTTCTAGTGGAGACCATTTCTTCGTCAAAAATCTGTAGGTGTTAGCCTCTAGTATTATTGAAAATTGTCGCTCATGGCTATTTTCATAAAAAATGGGGGTTGTGTGGCCATTTATCATCGACTAGAGGCTCATAAACCTCACCCCACATATGTTTCCTTGCCATAGATCACATTCTTGGATTTCTGGTTGAGACCATTTCTTGGTCAAAAACGCGTACGTGTTAGCTTTCGGTATTATTGAAAATGGTCGTTCATGGCTATTTTCGGCAAAATGGGGGTTGTGTGGCCATTGATCATCGACCAGAGGCTCGTACACCTCACCCCACATATGTTTCCTTGCCATAGATCACATTCTTGGATTTCTGGTGGAGACCATTTCTTGGGCAAAAATCCGAATGTGTTAGCCTTTGGTATTTTTGAAAATGGTCATTCATGGATATTTTCGACAAAAATGGGGGTTGTGTGGCCATTGATCTTCGACCAGAGGCTCATACACCTCACTACACATATGTTTCCTTGCCATAGATCACATTCTTGGATTTATGGTGGAGACCATTTCTTGGTCAAAAATCCGTAGGTGTTAGCCTTCAGTGTCATTGAAAATGGTCGTTCATGGCTATTTTCGACAAAAATTAGGGTTGTGTGGCCATTGATCGTCGACCAGAGGCTCATACACCTCACCCCACATATGTTTCCTTGTCGTAGGTCACATTCTTGGATTTCTGGTGGTGACCATTTCTTGGTCAAAAATCCGTAGGTGTTAGCCTTTGGTATTATTGAAAATGGTCATTCATGGCTATTTTCGACAAAAATGGGGGTTGTATGGCCATTGATCATCGATCAGATGCTCATACACCTCACCCCACATATGTTTCCTTGCCATAGATCACATTCTTGGATTTCTGGTGGAGACCATTTCTTAGTAAAAAATCCGTAGGTGTTAGCTTCTAGTATTATTGAAAATGGTCGCTCATGGCTATTTTCATAAAAAATGGGGGTTGTGTGGCCATTTATCATCGACTAGAGGCTCATAAACCTCACCCCACATATGTTTCCTTGTCATAGATCACATTCTTGGATTTCTGGTGGAGACCATTTCTTGGTCAAAAACTCGTATGCGTTAGCCTTCGGTATTATTGAAAATGGTCGTTCATGGCTATTTTCGGCAAAATGGGGATTGTGTGGCCATTGATCATCGACCAGAGGCTCGTACACCTCACCCCACATATGTTTTCTTGCCATAGATCACATTCTTGGATTTCTTGTGGAGACCATTTCTTGGGCAAAAATCCGAATGTGTTAGCCTTTGGTATTTTTGAAAATGGTCATTCATTGCTATTTTCGACAAAAGTGGGGGTTGTGTGGCCATTGATCTTCGACCAGAGGCTCATACACCTCACTACACATATGTTTACTTGCCATAGATCACATTCTTGGATTTATGGTGGAGACCATTTCTTGGTCAAAAATCCGTAGGTGTTAGCCTTCAGTGTCATTGAAAATGGTCGTTCATGGCTATTTTCGACAAAAATTAGGGTTGTGTGGCCATTGATCGTCGACCAGAGGCTCATACACCTCACCCCACATATGTTTCCTTGCCGTAGATCACATTCTTGGATTTCTGGTGGAGACCATTTCTTAGTCAAAAATCCGTAGGTGTTAGCCTTCGGTATTATTGAAAATGGTCGTTCATGGCTATTTTCGACAAAAATGGGGGTTGTGTGGCCATTGATCATCGCCAGAGGCTCATACACCTCACCCCACATATGTTTCCTTGCCATAGATCACATTCTTGGATTTCTAGTGGAGACCATTTCTTCGTCAAAAATCTGTAGGTGTTAGCCTCTAGTATTATTGAAAATTGTCGCTCATGGCTATTTTCATAAAAAATGGGGGTTGTGTGGCCATTTATCATCGACTAGAGGCTCATAAACCTCACCCCACATATGTTTCCTTGCCATAGATCACATTCTTGGATTTCTGGTTGAGACCATTTCTTGGTCAAAAACTCGTACGTGTTAGCCTTCGGTATTATTGAAAATGGTCGTTCATGGCTATTTTCGACAAAATAGGGGTTGTGTGGCCATTGATCATCGACCAGAGTCTCGTACACCTCACCCCACATATGTTTCCTTGCCATAGATCACATTCTTGGATTTCTGGTGGAGACCATTTCTTGGGAAAAAATCCGAATGTGTTAGCCTTCGGTATTTTTGAAAATGGTCATTCATGGCTATTTTCGACAAAAATGGGGGTTGTGTGGCCATTGATCTTTGACCAGAGGCTCATACACCTCACTACACATATGTTTCCTTGCCATAGATCACATTCTTGGATTTATGGTGGAGACCATTTCTTGGTCAGAAATCCATAGGTGTTAGCCTTTAGTGTCATTGAAAATGGTCGTTCATGGCTATTTTCGACAAAAATGGGGGTTGTGTGGCCATTGATCATCGACCAGAGGCTCGTACACTTCACCCCACATATGTTTCCTTGCCGTAGGTCAAATTCTTGGATTTCTGGTGGAGACCATTTCTTGGTCAAAAATCCGTAGGTGTTAGCCTTTGGTATTATTGAAAATGGTCATTCATGGCTATTTTCGACAAAAATGGGGGTTGTGTGGCCATTGATCATCGATCAGAGGCTCATAAACCTCACCCCACATATGTTTCCTTGCCATAGATCACATTCTTGGATTTCTGGTGGAGACCATTTCTTAGTCAAAAATCCATAGGTGTTAGCCTCTAGTATTATTGAAAATGGTCGCTCATGACTATTTTCATAAAAAATGGGTGTTATGTGGCCATTTATCATCGACTAGAGGCTCATAAACCTCACCCCACATATGTTTCCTTGCCATAGATCACATTCTTGGATTTCTGGTGGAGACCATTTCTTGGTCAAAAACTCGTATGTGTTAGCCTTCGGTATTATTGAAAATGGTCGTTCATGGCTATTTTCGGCAAAATGGGGATTGTGTGGCCATTGATCATCGACTAGAGGCTCGTACACCTCACCCCACATATGTTTTCTTGCCATAGATCACAATCTTGGATTTCTTGTGGAGACCATTTCTTGGGCAAAAATCCGAATGTGTTAGCCTTTGGTATTTTTGAAAATGGTCATTCATTGCTATTTTCGACAAAAATGGGGGTTGTGTGGCCATTGATCTTCGACCAGAGGCTCATACACCTCACTACACATATGTTTCCTTGCCATAGATCACATTCTTGGATTTATGGTGGAGACCATTTCTTGGTCAAAAATCCGTAGGTGTTAGCCTTCAGTGTCATTGAAAATGGTCGTTCATGGCTATTTTCGACAAAAATTAGGGTTGTGTGGCCATTGATCGTCGACCAGAGGCTCATACACCTCACCCCACATATGTTTCCTTGCCGTAGATCACATTCTTGGATTTCTGGTGGAGACCATTTCTTGGTCAAAAATCCGTAGGTGTTAGCCTTCGGTATTATTGAAAATGGTCGTTCATGGCTATTTTCGACAAAAATGGGGGTTGTGTGGCCATTGATCATCGCCAGAGGCTCATACACCTCACCCCACATATGTTTCCTTGCCATAGATCACATTCTTGGATTTTTTGTGGAGACCATTTCTTGGTAAAAAATCCATAGGTGTTAGCCTCTAGTATTATTGAAAATGGTCGCTCATGGCTATTTTCATAAAAAATGGGGGTTGTGTGGCCATTTATCATCGACTAGAGGCTCATAAACCTCACCCCACATATGTTTCCTTGCCATAGATCACATTCTTGGATTTCTGGTGAAGACCATTTCTTGGTCAAAAACTCGTAAATGTTAGCCTTCGGTATTATTGAAAATGGTCGTTCATGGCTATTTTCGGCAAAATGGGGGTTGTGTGGCCATTGATCATCGACCAGAGGCTCGTACACCTCACCCCACATATGTTCCTTGCCATAGATCACATTCTTGGATTTCTGGTGGAGACCATTTCTTGGGCAAAAATCCGAATGTGTTAGCCTTTGGTATTTTTGAAAATGGTCATTCATGGCTATTTTTGACTAAAATGGGGGTTGTGTGGCCATTGATCTTCGACCAGAGGCTCATACACCTCACTACACATATGTTTCCTTGCCATAGATCACATTCTTGGATTTATGGTGGAGACCATTTATGGTGTTAGCCTTTAGTGTCATTGAAAATGGTCGTTCATGGCTATTTTCGACAAAAATGGGGGTTGTGTGGCCATTGATCATCAACCAGAGGCTCGTACACTTCACCCCACATATTTTTTCTTTCCATAGATCACATTCTTGGATTTCTGGAGGAGACCATACCTTGGTCAAAAAGCTGTTGGAGTTAGCCTTCGGTATTATTGAAAATGGTCGTTCATGGCTATTTTCACCTAAAATGGGGGTTGTGTGGCCATTTATGATCGACCAGAGGCTCGTGCAATTCACCCCACATATGTTTCCTTGCCATAGATCACATTCTTGGATTTGTGGTGGAGACTATTTCTTGGTCAAAAATTCGTACGTGTTAGCCTTCGGTATTATTGAATATGGTCATTCATGGCTATTTTCGACAAAAATGGGGGTTGTGTGGCCAATGATCATCGACCAGAGTCTCGTACACCTCACCCCACATATGTTTCCTTGCCATAGATCACATTCTTGGATTTCCGGTAGAGACCATTTATTGGTCAAAAATCTGTATGTGTTAGCCTTCAATATTATTGAAAATGGTCATTCATGGCTATTTTCGACAAAAATGGGGGTTGTGTGGCAATTGATCATCGACCAGAGGCTCGTAAACCTCGCCCCACATATGTTTCCTTGCCATAGATCACATTCTTTGATTTCTGGTGGAGACCATTTCTTGGTCAAAAATCTGAATGTTTTAGCCTTCGGTACTATTGAAAATGGTCGTTCATGGCTATTTCCGACAAAAATGGGGGTTGTGTGGCCATTGATATTCGACCAAAGGCTCATACACCTCACTACACATATGTTTCCTTGCCATAGATCACATTCTTGGATTTATTGTGGAGACCATTTCTTGGTCAAAAATCCGTAGGTGTTAGCCTTCAGTGTCATTGAAGATGGTCGTTCATGGCTATTTTCGACAAAAATGGGGTTTGTGTGGCCATTGATCATCGACCAGAGGCTCGTACACTTCACCCCACATATGTTTTCTTGCCAGAGATCACATTCTAGGATTTCTGGTGGAGACTATTTCTTGGTCAAAAATCCGTTGGTGTTAGCCTTCGGTATTATTGAAAATGGTCGTTCATGGCTATTTTCGACTAAAATGGGGGTTGTGTGGCCATTTATCATCGACCAGAGGCTCATACACCATACCCCACATATGTTTCCTTGCCATAGATCACATTCTTGGATTTCTGGTGGAGACCATTTCTTGGTCAAAAATCCGTACGTGTTAGCCTTCGGTATTATTGAAAATGGTCATTCATGGCTATTTTCAACAAAAATGGGGGTTGTGTGGCCAATGATCATCAACCAGAGGCTCGTAAACCTCACCCCACATATGTTTCCTTGCCATAGGTGTTAGCCTTTAGTGTCATTGAAAATGGTCGTTCATGGCTATTTTCGACAAAAATGGGGGTTGTGTGGCCATTGATCATCGACCAGAGGCTCGTACACTTCACCCCACATATGTTTTCTTGCCATAGATCACATTCTTGGATTTATGGAGGAGACCATTTCTTGGTCAAAAATCTGTTGGTGTTAGCCGTCGGTATTATGGAAAATGGTCGTTCATGGCTATTTTCGACTAAAATGGGGGTTGTGTGGCCATTTATCATCGACCAGATGCTCGTACAATTCACCCCACATATGTTTCCTTTCCATAGATCACATTCTTGGATTTCTGCTGGAGACCATTTCTTGGGCAAAAATCCGTACGTGTTAGCCTTCGGTATTATTGAAAATGGTCATTCATGGCTATTTTCGACAAAAATGGGGGTTGTGTGGCCATTGATCTTCAACTAGAGGCTCATACACCTCACTACACTTATGTTTCCTTGCCATAGATCACATTCTTGGATTTATGGTGGAGACCATTTCTTGGTCAAAAATCCATAGGTGTTAGCCTTCAGTGTCATTGAAAATGGTCGTTCATGGCTATTTTCGACAAAAATGGGGGTCGTGTGGCCATTGATCATCGACCAGAGGCTCGTACACTTCACCCCACATGTTTTCTTGACATAAATCACATTCTTGGATTTCTAGAGGAGACCATTTCTTGGTCAAAAATATGTTGGTGTTAGCCTTCGGTATTATTGAAAATGGTCGTTCATGGCTATTTTTGACTAAAATGGGGGTTGTGTGGCCATTTATCATCGACCGGAGGCTCGTACAATTCACCCCACATATGTTTCCTTGCCATAGATCACATTCTTGGATTTCTAGTGGAGACCATTTCTTGGTCAAAAATCCGTACGTGTTAGCCTTCGGTATTATTGAAAATGGTCATTCATGGCTATTTTCGACACAAATGGGGGTTGTGTGGCCATTGATCTTCGACCAGAGGCTAATACACCTCACTACACATATGTTTCCTTGCCATAGATCACATTCTTGGATTTATGGTGGAGACCATTTCTTGGTCAAAAATCCATAGGTGTTAGCCTTTAGTGTCATTGAAAATGGTCGTTCATGGCGATTTTCGACAAAAATGGGGGTTGTGTGGCCATTGATCATCGACCAAAGGCTCATACACTTCACCCCACATATGTTTTCTTGCCATAGATCAGAATCTCGGATTTCTCGTGGAGATCATTTGTTGGTCAAAAATTCGTAGGTGTTAGCCTTCAGTGTCATTGAAAATGGTCATTCATGGCTATTTTCGACAAAGATGGGGGTTGTGTCGCCATTGATCATCGACCAGAGGATCGTACACCTCACCCCACATAAGTTTCTTTGCCATATATCACATTCTTGGATTTCTGGTGGAGACCATTTCTTGCTCAAAAATCCGTAGGTGTTAGCCTTCGGTATTATTGAAAACGGTCGTTCATGGCTATTTTCGACAAAAATGGGGGTTGTGTGGTAATTGATCATCGACCAAAGGCTCATACACCTCACCCCAAATGTGTTTCCTTGCCATAGACCACATTCTTGGATTTCTGGTGGTGACCATTTATTGGTCAAAAATCCGTAGGTGTTAGCCTACGGTATTATTGAAAATGGTCGTTCATGGCTATTTTCGACAAAAATGGGGGTTGTGTGGCCATTGATCATCGACCAAAGGCTCATACACCTCACCCCACATATGTTTCCTTGCAATAAACCACATTCTTGGATTTCTGGTGGAGACCATTTGTTGGTCAAAAATCCGTAAGTGTTAGCTTTCGATATTATTGAAATTGGTCGTTCAAGGCTATTTTCATAAAAAATGGGGGTTGTGTGGCCATTTATCATCGACCAGAGGCTCGTACACCTACGGATTTTTGACAAAGAAATGGTCTCCACCAGAAATCCAAGAACGTGATCTATGGCAAGGAAACATATGTGGGGTGAGGTGTGTGAGCCTCTGGTCGATGATCAATGGCCACACAACCCCCATTTTTGTCGAAAATAGCCATGAACGACCATTTTCAATGACACTGAAGGCTAACACCTATGGATTTTTGACCAAGAAATGGTCTCCACCATAAATCCAAGAATGTGATCTATGGCAAGAAACATAAGTGTAGTGAGGTGTATGAGCCTCTGGTCGAAGATCAATGGCCACACAACCCCCATTTTTGTCGAAAATAGCCATGAATGACCATTTTCAATAATACCGAAGGCTAACACGTACGGATTTTTCACCAAGAAATGGTCTCCACCAGAAATCCCTGAATGTAATCTATGGCAAGGAAACATATGTGGGGTGAATTGTACGAGCCTCTGGTCGATGATAAATGGCCACACAACCCCCATTTTAGTCGAAAATAGCCATGAACGACCATTTTCAATAATACTGAAGGCTAACACCAACAGATTTTTGACCAAGAAATGGTCTCCTCCAGAAATCTAAGAATTTGATCTATGGCAAGAAAACATATGTGGGGTGAAGTGTACGAGCCTCTGGTCGATGATCAATGGCCACACAACCCCCATTTTTGTCGAAAATAGCCATGAACGACCAATTTCAATGACACTAAAGGCTAACACCTATGGATTTCTGACCAAGAAATGGTCACCACCATAAATCCAAGAATGTGATCTATGGCAAGGAAACATATGTGTAGTGAGGTGTATGAGCCTCTGGTCAAAGATCAATGGCCACACAACCCCCATTTTTGTCGAAAATAGCCATGAATGACCATTTTCAAAAATACCGAAGGCTAACACATTCGGATTTTTTCCCAAGAAATGGTCTCCACCAGAAATCCAAGAATGTGATCTATGGCAAGGAAACATATGTGGGGTGAGGTGTACGAGACTCTGGTCGATGATCAATGGCCACACAACCCCTATTTTGTCGAAAATAGCCATGAACGACCATTTTCAATAATACCGAAGGCTAACACGTACGAATTTTTGACCAAGAAATGGTCTCCACCAGAAATCCAAGAATGTAATCTATGGCAAGGAAACATATGTGGGTGAGGTTTACGAGCCTCTAGTCGATGATAGATGGCCACACAACCCCCATTTTTGATGAAAATAGCCATGAGCGACCATTTTCAATAATACTAGAGGCTAACACCTACGGATTTTTAACTAAGAAATGGTCTCCACCAGAAATCCAAGAATCTGATCTATGGCAAGGAAACATATGTGGGGTGAGGTGTATGAGCCTCTGGTCGATGATCAATGGCCACACAACCCCCATTTTTGTCGAAAATAGCCATGAACGACCATTTTCAATAATACCGAAGGCTAACACCTACGGATTTTTGACCAAGATATGGTCTCCACAAGAAATCCAAGAATGTGATCTACGGCAAGGAAACATATGTGGGGTCAGGTGTACGAGCCTCTAGTCGATGATCAATGGCCACACAACCCCTATTTTTGTCGAAAATAGCCATGAACAACCATTTTCAATGACACTGAAGGCTAACAACTACGGATTTTTGACCAAAAAATGGTCTCCACCATAAATCCAAGAATGTGATCTATGGCAAGGAAACATATGTGGGTTGAGGTGTACGAGCCTCTAGTCGATGATCAATGGCCACACAACCCTAATTTTTGTCGAAAATAGCCATGAACGACCATTTTCAATGACACTCAAGGCTAACACATTCGGATTTTTGACCAAAAAATGGTCTCCACCAGAAATCAAAGAATGTTATCGATGGCAAGGAAACATATGTGGGGTGAGGTTTACGAGCCTCTGGTTGATGATCATTGGCCACACAACCCTATTTTTTGTCGAAAATAGCCATGAATGACCATTTTCAATAATACCGAAGGCTAACACATACGGATTTTTGACCAAGAAATGGTCTCCACCAGAAATCCAAGAATGTGATCTATGGCAAGGAAACATATGTGGGGTGAGGTGTATGAGCCTCTGGTCGATGATAAATGGCCACACAACCCCCATTTTAGTCGAAAATAGCCATGAACGACCATTTTCAAAAATACCGAAGGCTAACACCAATGGATTTTTTGACCAAGAAATGGTCTCCACCAGAAATCCTAGAATGTGATCTCTGGCAAGAAAACATATGTGGGGTGAAGTGTACGAGCCTTTGGTCGATGATCAATGGCCACACAAACCCCATTTTTGTCGAAACTAGCCATGAACGACCATTTTCAATGACACTGAAGGCTAACACCTACGGATTTTTGACCAAGAAATGGCCTCCACAATAAATCCAAGAATGTGATCTATGGCAAGGAAACATATGTGTAGTGAGGTGTATGAGCCTTTGGTCGAATATCAATGGCCACACAACCCCCATTTTTGTCGAAAATAGCCATGAACGACCATTTTCAATAATACTGAAGGCTAACACGTACAGATTTTTGACCAATAAATGGTCTCCACCGGAAATCCAAGAATGTGATCTATGGCAAGGAAACATATGTGGGGTGAGGTTTACGAGCCTCTGGTCGATGATCAATGGCCACACAACACCCATTTTTGTCGAAAATAGCCATGAATGACCATTTTCAATAATACTGAAGGCTAACACGTACAGATTTTTGACCAATAAATGGTCTCCACCAGAAATCCAAGAATGTGATCTATGGCAAGGAAACATATGTGGGGTGAGGTTTATGAGCCTCTAGTCGATGATAAATGGCCACACAACCCCCATTTTTTATGAAAATAGCCATGAGCGACCATTTTCAATAATACTAGAGGCTGACACCTACGGATTTTTGACCAAGAAATGGTCTCCACTAGAAATCCAAGAATGTGATCTATGGCAAGGAAACATATTTGGGGTGAGGTGTATGAGCCTCTGGTCGATGATCAATGGCCACACAACCCCCATTTTTGTCGAAAATAGCCATGAACGACCATTTTCAGTAATACCGAAGGCTAACACCTACGGATTTTTGACCAAGAAATGGTCTCCACCAGAAATCCAAGAATGTGATCTACGGCAAGGAAACATATGTGGGGTGAGGTGTATGAGCCTCTGGTCGACGATTAATGGCCACACAACCCTAATTTTTGTTGAAAATAGCCATGAACGACCATTTTCAATGACACTGAAGGCTAACACCTATGGATTTTTGATCAAGAAATGGTCTCCACCATAAATCCAAGAATGTGATCTATGGCAAGGAAACATATGTGTAGTGAGGTGTATGAGCCTCTGGTCGAAGATCAATGGCCACACAACCCCCATTTTTGTCGAAAATAGCCATGAATGACCATTTTCAAAAATACCAAAGGCTAACACATTCGGATTTTTGCCCAAGAAATGGTCTCCACCAGAAATCCAAGAATGTGATCTATGGCAAGGAAACATATGTGGGGTGAGGTGTACGAGCCTCTGGTCGATGATCAATGGCCACACAACCCCAATTTTGCCGAAAATAGCCATGAACGACCATATTCAATAATACCGAAGGCTAACACGTACGAGTTTTTGACCAAGAAATGGTCTCCACCAGAAATCCAAGAATGTGATCTATGGCAAGGAAACATATGTGGGGTGAGGTTTATGAGCCTCTAGTCGATGATAAATGGCCACACAACCCCCATTTTTATGAAAATAGCCATGAGCGACCATTTTCAATAATACTAGAGGCTAACACCTACGGATTTTTGACCAAGAAATGGTCTCCACCAGAAATTCAAGAATGTGATCTATGGCAAGGAAACATATGTGGGGTGAGGTGTATGAGCCTCTGGTCGATGATCAATGGCCACACAACCCTTATTTTTGTCGAAAATAGCCATGAACGACCATTTTCAATAATACCGAAGGCTAACACCTACGGATTTTTGACCAAGAAATGGTCTCCACCAGAAATCCAAGAATGTGATCTACAGCAAGGAAACATATGTGGGGTGAGGTGTACGAGCCTCTGGTCGATTATTAATGGCCACACAACCCCCATTTTTGTCGAAAATAGCCATGAACGACCATTTTCAGTAATACCGAAGGCTAACACCTATGGATTTTTGACCAAGAAATGGTCTCCACCATAAATCCAAGAATGTGATTTATGGCAAGGAAACATATGTGTAGTGAGGTGTATGGGCCTCTGGTCGAAGATCAATGGCCACACAACCCCCATTTTTTCGAAAATAGCCATGAATGACAATTTTCAAAAATACCGAAGGCTAATACGTACGAGTTTTTGACCAAGAAATGGTCTCCACCAGAAATCCAAGAATGTGATCTGTGGCAAGGAAACATATGTGGGGTGAGGTTTATGAGCCTCTAGTCGATGATAAATGGCCACACAACCCCCATTTTTTATGAAAATTGCCATGAGCGACCATTTTCAATAATTCTAGAGGCTAACCCCTACGGATTTTTGACCAAGAAATGGTCTCCACAGAAATCCAAGAATGTGATCTATGGCAAGGAAACATATGTGGGGTGAGGTGTATGAGCCTCTGGTCGATGATCAATGGCCACACAACCCCCATTTTTGTTGAAAATAGCCATGAACGACCATTTTCAATAATACCGAAGGCTAACACCTACGGATTTTTGACCAAGAAATGGCCTCCACCAGAAATCCAAGAATGTGATCTATGGCAAGGAAACATATGTGGGGTGAGGTGTATGAGCCTCTGGTCGACGATCAATGGCCACACAACCCTAATTTTTGTCGAAAATAGCCATGAACGACCATTTTTAATGACACTGAAGGCTAACACCTATGGATTTTTGACCAAGAAATGGTCTCCACCATAAATCCAAGAATGTGATCTATGGCAAGGAAACATATGTGTAGTGAGGTGTATGAGCCTCTGGTCGAAGATCAATGGCCACACAACCCCCATTTTTGTCGAAAATAGCCATGAATGACCATTTTCAAAAATACCAAAGGCTAACACATTCGGATTTTTGCCCAAGAAATGGTCTCCACCAGAAATCCAAGAATGTGATCTATGGCAAGGAAACATATGTGGGGTGAGGTGTACGAGCCTCTGGTCGATGATCAATGGCCACATGTCACACCCGGTTCCAGGGGGCGGAACCAAGCGCATAGCATATGTGTGCCAGGATCTATTTCCACACATATGTTGACGTCACAAGTGTAATATATCAAAAGAACAATGCATAAGAGCGTAAATAACGATTATATTAACATAATACACTTTGAACTGACATAATGTCTTAACCTTTATTCATCAAAGTACAGCGAACATGGACATCCATCCACAGGAAGATGACCGGGGGTATCACTAGACTAGCATCCATGGAGTTCAGCATCATATCTTCATCTGCAACTTCTGATCAAAATTAAGCAAGGGTGAGCTCACTTATGGTCGGGGCTCAGCAAGTGGGGGAAAAACTAATGCAAGTCTAACAAGGTGAGGCTGAGGTTGAGCAGTAGGCATTTTAGTTGGTCAACATTTTATTAACAACACCTGTCTTACTAATAAGTGTGAATCCCAAGTATTCCCATTAAACAAAAGTATAAGAGTATATCAAAAACACTTAAGTGAAACCACTTAAGCAAAACCATTGGCAGATCATCGGATCTCGATTTATTTCCATCTTCAAGTTCAATTATCATGTGAGGAGTCCAGGCTGCTCATAACCGTGAGCACGGCTGATATATCAGTTTTACACTCTGCTGAGGTGGCGCATCTTTACCCATGAGTCGCGATTCCCTTCTAGCCCGGGTTAGCTAGACCCGTATTCACTTCCGAGGTGAATGGCCAGGGTCTCACTACGAGGCTTCTCCCTAGAGTCCTCATTACGCAAATGCTGGAAATGGTCAAACTGCATAAGGCACACCTACCGTAACCAACTTATAGTCCAGACTACAGGGTAAAGCTTTGGGAACTATGCCCGTATCCAATCTGCCTAAGCCGGAACTATAAGAGCTTGCCAGATGCCCCCGTTCCTGTCGACCACGACCAGCACCCAACATAAGACTTCCCTAGTTATTTAGCCAAGACCAGAGCCATGATAGTTCTCATGGTAGCACTGTTTTCTCGGGTGGTCACTCCATGTTCCAATTAATATGCAATAATCTTGTTTAACTATCGGGTTAACAACAATAATGTAAACTTACCATTTGGAACATTAATATCATAAGCGGGAGTGACTGCATAAAGTTAAGTTGTAGCAATAGCATAGCTACGAAAGTAAAGTATAATACCCAGGTTTGATCAAGGAATAAGGTTGGAAAGGTTATGTGTATCCGAATAGGTAACCCATCAAATTATGCATATATATATCGAAGAATAAACTTTATTAAATGTATTATTTGGGATCAAACAGAGTATGCAGAGGGAGAAGTCCACTTGCCTTGCTTATAGAAAACTTGAGGTTCTTCAATGGGTTAGATCTTGATTATCAACTACTTGATCAATCTCTAAACATCACACAAACAAACAAGAAACATACACCACTCAATAACATACAACAATCATCATAAATCAAGCTAAAAGGAAAACATAACAAACGATCGTTTATTTTTCATTAACATCATAAACAAGGGTTATAATAAAGATACTCTTTTTGAAAAGGTTTGATCTATATTTTACACTAGTAGAGATCTTATCATCGATGACGTTTGTATTGTGTCACGGATTATGCAGGTATCGTCACAGATAAAGATTTGTGACGAATTTGTGACGATTCCGATTTGGTCATAGGGGTCGCGTCACATTTGTTGTGTTGTGACGGACTGCCCATTTTCGTCATCGATGTGTATCCATTCTATGACGAAATACGCGTTGTCATGGAAGTGATTTCATTCTATGACGATCAGGTTTGGTCATGGAGGAAGGCACTTTTCCGTCATAATCCGTCGTCTGCCCGGGCAAGCTGACGGCGTTGTTAACGTCGTTTGCTTTCTGTGACAGTACGGTATCGTCATAGATAGAGCCGTGTTTTGGTCATTAACAGCCGTTTGGAAGGGTCCCGATGGCGTATGACGTCAGCGCTGACGTGGCTAGTGACGTGGCAGCTGACATCAGCGCTGACGTGGCTAGTGACATGGCAGCTGACGTCAGCGCTGACGTGACATGTTTTATTATATGCCACCAGTTTGGTCACAGATGTGCAGAGAATAATTTTATTGAAAATTGCAAAAGATACTAATGAGCACACAATTCCATATGCCGTAGATAAATAAAACTAGTATTCCAGTGAGCATACAAACTAAGTGGACAACACTGAACTTCACAGCATCACCACTTGACTTCACATTTCTTCCTGAGCTGGTCGAGTTCACCTTGAACAGCAGCCGTCGCTTTAGCTGCAAGTTGCTCCCAAAGCTCACTTGGATTTGATGATGATGACTTGGAGGATGCCGATGTTTTGATGCCAACGCTCTTTAGGAATTGGTGTGAGTTGCTCTGGGACAGCACCTTGGACACAAGGCGCACACTGGATGCTGGCATCTCACCTTCAGCAACAGGTTCAGCCCTCAAAGCCTCCATATGAGACTGAAATATCATGGACAGAAAACGGTTACATGTTAATGCTAATGAGCAACAGCAAGATGCCAATTGTTAGTTATTGCAATAATTTAAGAAAGACATGTAACACAAGGTGTTTATAATGAAATAATAACCAATGCTACACTGACAGAAACTAATTGCAGTTGGCATTTGATTTGGAGAGGTAAAAATGCGAAGATTTAGGCACAAATGATCTCTGATATCATGTTCCTTTCTAGAAGACTGTCAGTTGGTAGTAGTATAATGCAATAGAATTTGCTCAGATCAAATTCGCTGTGAAAATTTAAAACGTTTAGAATAACTAGATCGGCAATTAATATAAATTGTTTCCCCACAGGTAGATAATTCGAAATACATTCTACAAACAATAATTCAAGCTAATTTAATAGACTGTAATATAAAATTAGCAAAAAAACACTACATGCATCAGACAGGCAATAGAGTGAAGACAACAAAAAATGACAAGCATGGTATGCTGAAGTTGACTACTATTTTGATCAGACTTATTTAAACATCATACCAAGATATCACTTATTACATTAACTAATGCAAGTTTGGGAACAGTCGGTCATTTGTTCTGCTCGGATAGTCTGGTTATGGTAATAATCTTCTTTTACTACAACTTTCTCTGTATTTTGCATAATCACATCCACAGTAAACTCAAAGTTCAGAAAGAGCTAATTCGCAAAAGACATACATGGTAGCACAACAGATAAATTGGATCAGACTAGGATCGTTCCAGTATTCATCCCAACTGCCACTCCAGGATAGTGTATAAAAGTGGAGCCTGAACTAGCAAGAGAATAAGCTCATAACAAGGTTCCCAAATGATGTTACTTCACTATTTCACTAATGTAATAACATGGTATAAGTGCATATACAAACCTACTCTTAGCTTTATTCTCACAGTATGCTCTTAGTGAAAATGGCATGACAATTAGACTTCTGGAAACACTAATTAATAATACCTTATTAAATCCTGCTTGATCAATTACTGCCCGAACATTTTCTGACATGAAGTCAACACCTAAAACTGTAATATAGTCACATCCTGCTTCAAAGCTCAGATCACAGACACAAAGGTTCACATTAATATAAATTGTTTCCCCACAGGTAGATAATTCGAAATACATTCTATAAACAATAATTCAAGCTAATTTAATAGACTGTAATATAAAATTAGCAAAAAAACACTACATGCATCAGACAGGCAATAGAGTGAAGACAACAAAAAATGACAAGCATGGTATGCTGAAGTTGACTACTATTTTGATCAGACTTATTTAAACATCATACCAAGATATCACTTATTACATTAACTAATGCAAGTTTGGGAACAGTCGGTCATTTGTTCTGCTCGGATAGTCTGGTTATGGTAATAATCTTCTTTTACTACAACTTTCTCTGTATTTTGCATAATCACATCCACAGTAAACTCAAAGTTCAGAAAGAGCTAATTCGCAAAAGACATACATGGTAGCACAACAGATAAATTGGATCAGACTAGGATCGTTCCAGTATTCATCCCAACTGCCACTCCAGAATAGTGTATAAAAGTGGAGCCTGAACTAGCAAGAGAATAAGCTCATAACAAGGTTCCCAAATGATGTTACTTCACTATTTCACTAATGTAATAACATGGTATAAGTGCATATACAAACCTACTCTTAGCTTTATTCTCACAGTATGCTCTTAGTGAAAATGGCATGACAATTAGACTTCTGGAAACACTAATTAATAATACCTTATTAAATCCTGCTTGATCAATTACTGCCCGAACATTTTCTGACATGAAGTCAACACCTAAAACTATAATATAGTCACATCCTGCTTCAAAGCTCAGATCACAGACACAAAGGTTCACATTAATATAAATTGTTTCCCCACAGGTAGATAATTCGAAATACATCCTACAAACAAAAATTCAAGCTAATTTAATAGACTGTAATATAAAATTAGCAAAAAACACTACATGCATCAGACAGGCAATAGAGTGAAGACAAATCACAGCAACCATTTAGAAGATACTACAAGGAGACAGTAACCACATAATCAGATCTTCAAAGTTCAGATCACAGACACACAGGTTCACATTATGTTCCAAAACTCTCATCCAGGCACAGAGCAGTTTTCAAATAACATAAAACCTCTATCACATAATCATTGGTAGCAAAAACTAAAGAGATGAGGAAAAGGCGGTACGACAACCATCAGATGACCGTGAAGAGCCTAGTCGATCTCTTGGATGATCGCTCATCCAGGCACAGAGCCGTTCACCTTCTCGCGTGTGATCAGCTCGACGTGGATGACCCAGCGGCGGTGGTACACCTGCACCACCTTCCCCTCACGGCCCTTGTAGGTGTCGCGCACGACCTACACCTCGTCGTCCTTGCGGATCGGGATGGAGCTCCGTCGACAGCCCGGCGGACATGAGAACACAGCGGACGGAGGACGGGGCCGTGAAGTGCGCCTTGCGGCACTTTCGGCGGGAGCTCGTGATGCGGGATTGCGCTTCATGGCGGCAGCGGGATGGGCGCTCCTGCTTACCTGGGATGGGCGCTCCTGCTTAGCGGCTAGGGTTTTCTGTGTGGGAGAACGAGTGGAGGCGGCTGGTGGTAGAGAGCGCTCGGTAGAATGAGAGGCCGCGCACGATCCCTGGTGGTTGGGTTGGGCTTTTTTTGTTTGCTATGGGACATGGGCTATATGGATTTAGGTGACGTTTGGATAGTCACTGGCGCAGAGAAATGAAAATAGAATGAGAGAGTAGAAAGGTTCTAGTTATAGATTAGGAAACCAGACCTAATTCATTGTTTGTCAATAGTTAGTTAGAGTAACTCCAATAGTTTTTCTAAAAAAGCTTCATAAATTCAGGCTCAACAAGTTGTTAAATAGCTATTAGGAATAAAAATAGCTTGGTCTTCTATATTTCCTCAAACTTAATAGCTATTAGGAATAAACTCAGGCTCAACTGTTGTTCTGTCCACGCCCGCCGTAGCTCTGCGCACGACGTCGCTGCTTTGCCGCGTACCTAGGATTTTGGAGGGTATGCATCATAAAACTTAATAATTAACCGGAAATTTTGAACTAGATTACAATAGAGCCCAAACATATGAAATATGAAATTTGCAAGAAATAATGATTGAAAGATAATTACCATACTATTTGCATCTTGAAAGATAATTATTTAATTTGCATCTTGATGAATGGATGAATTATTAATCTATCAAACTTATGGACTTACTCAATGCATCAATGGATCAGGCGACAAGATCGCTCGTTCGTTGCGACGCTACCCAGTTGCCGATCAAGCGGACGACCGACACCGGCGTCGTTGTGTGTCATAACCTGAGGGCCGAGACTGAGATCATCAATCGTAGAACGTAGAAGCGCAGATCGCAGAAGGTAGAAGCAGAACAGCCATGCAGATCGCAGAATGGCGGCTAGGAACACCTTAACAGAACGACAGATGGGAACATGTACTACGCTAACGATTCTGTTCTGATTAGGCCCAATTGACCAACTTATGCACTCTAACTTTCTTTATTTATAAGAACAAGCGAGTAGTCTAGTGGTAACACTGATTCAAAGCAAGGTGCAAGTCTCTGGTTCGAAGCTCCGCGGGAGCAATTTTTTTTGCCAAATAAATCTTAGCACATGCGTCGCCGGGCCGCGCGTCACCACTTCCAGTTGGTGGCCCGGGGCCGCGTCGCCAGGCGGGGGTTGTGTCCCACTTTACCAAAAAAATGCGACCCATGTAGGCCAAGGATCCCACGCCGTCAAGTGTTGTACACGTGGGGTGTTTTTTACTAAAACTCATCTGTGACTAATTTATTTCATCATTACTTCAGCCAAACATGGCAAATTAGCGATGACGATATCAAATCTAATCTGTGACGAAATTGTTGCGTCCAAAATTTGTGTCTATGACGTTCCTTTCATTTTCATCATTAATATTCAAGTCTTATCTTCGTCACTTGTAATTGTTGACGAAGATGTAAATTTGGTCATAGAAATGTATCAATCTGTGACTGAAGTCACCAGCGTCACGAGAAAATCGTCACTGATGATCACATTCTTACTAGTGTTATAAAACAAGACATAATGTTGAAAATATTTTTATTATAAATGTACAAATATTAGGTTTAACATTTTAATCTTTTATAAAAGCCATATGTGATATGTCTAAGATTAAGGGTTCATAAGATTATAAACACATTATAAAATATTAATTTTTATGAAAAGCTAATAAACACCTTAAACAAATTTTATGTGAAAAGATCATAATCATATTGTTAAACACATATTTATGAAGAGCTAGGTTATATGCCTTAAGTAGATTTTCATGCAAAAGATATTGAACAATTAAGTATCTTTTATTTTTATTAGAAAGTACATGGACTATATTCTTTATTAAGAAAGCTACATTCATGACTAACATTTGAATTATAAAAGAAAATGAACACTAATTTCATTATTTTATCCTTTAGGAAAAACTAAGTGATATATATAACATGGACTAAATGTGATGGAATGATTAATCAAGACTATATAACTAGTTATGAACAAATTGAGATATAAGCTTAATTAATAGATTATGAGAAAGGCTAATTAATTAATTATCTTTTATTGTCATTGAGAACCGTATGTTCGACATTTTCACATAAATTTCTATTTAAGAAACTATACTTAAACATCTATAATGAATATTATTAAATTATAAAAACATGATATCTATTGAAAAAGTCATTTTAATATTTTTTTTTTGTAACAACCGTAATTCTAATGAAGATACGTGAACTATCGGAAACACTAATTAAAAATACTTATCACATAAGTGTGAAACTAACAAAACCATTTCTATTTTATTTGGGTTCCAAAATATACATTTTATAATAAAAACTGTAACAGGAACAAAAACATAATTAAAGGTAGACTGAGGGATAGCTAGTAAATTTGTATTTTTGTGCACAGATATCATTATAAACAACTATCTATTACAAAAACATAAAGGCTATAATTAATTTGAAAACTATAGATTGTAACAAACATAATACAGATTAATTTATAAAAACATGTAAATTGTTGTAACTATAAATTTAAGATGATTAGCGCACTAACATAAAGCTAACAAAATAATATTTAATTTATTTGAATCTCAAATATACATTTCAAAATAGGAAAAATTATCGCAGAGACATATACGCTATTATTCGTAGAAGCTAGGGAGTAGCAAGTAATTTGGAATCATTTTCTACCTTGTTCGCAACCGTAGAGAAGACAGAGGGTGGCTTCGACGAACGACGACGAACGATAATGGTTCAGCGCACTGCAACAGGGGATCGTCGGCGAGCTGGGCGAGCTCCAGTGGGGTCGACGACGGCGAACTCGCTACGCGAGCCTGGACGCGACGAGGAGGAACGGCGACGGTTGCACGGTGCCACGTGTAGGATACTCCGACGTGGGATTTCGGCACGTCGACTGCACGTCGGGTGACGGCACGGGCAAAGCACGACGTCAACGGCGAGCTGAGCGACGTCGTCGTGGGTACCGAATGCGGGCAAAGGGTGCAAGGACTCCGGTGAGGCTCAGCAAAGGGAGGGACTGCTGCCACGGGGAGGAATGGAAGAGCCGGCACTAAGATGGCAGGAGAGCGAGCAGGGAGCAGTCGGGTGCGGCGCAGTAAAGCGACGCGAGCAGTAGCAAGCAGAGCAGGTGCGGCTGCTGAGGAGCAAAGGAGAACGTAATAGAGCAATCAACAGGGGCAAGGAGAGACAGGCACACAGGTAGCTTATATAGCCGAGGATTCGGGCCTATTCAACGTGGTTGAAGTCGATTGAAGTCGCTTAATTCCTCTGGAAGAAACGGACGTCTTTAACCTCCATTAATGGCCGCGAGCAGCTACAGGTTTTGAAACGACGCGATGGAGAAAGGGGAAGCGTCACGAGTGGGGAGCGAGACGGACGCGGCGAGTAGACGAGGCGTCGTGGGAAGAGAAGCAAACGCATCTGACGTCCAAACTGCGCAGGCGAGCGAAGAGACGGTGGCGGCTCCGTTCCGTGCAAGTATCCGTGAGAAAATGGGGAAGGAGTTGAGTTGCTGCCTAGTGGGACCCACTTGCCATTGGCACAAAAAAGAGAAAGAATGGAGAGGGCTGGACGTCTGATGCTTCCCTGGGTGGGTCTGGGTGGCTTGCAAGCCGAGCGTGAGAGTGTAGGTTTTTTTCTTTTCTTCATTTAGAATTAGATGCATGCGTGTGTTGTGTGTTTTTTTTGTTTTAATAGATTAGATATATATAAATATATGACATATATTTCAAAAGTTATAATAGATTCAAAGATAATATTTTATAAATAAAAATATCCAATTTTAAAGAATAAATTTTTTAGGCCAAAAAAAACTACTATTTAAATAGAATGGGCTCAAAAAAAAGAAATGAACTTTTTTCACAAATACCTACAACGAAAGCTATTAACCTATCAAAAAACATGTTCCAAAAACACTTATTTTAACTGCTCTTTCATATTTTATAAAATGAGATTTTCTCACCAAATTAAATTCATGTATTAGATTTATAAATCGAGTCAAACATTTTTTTTTGCTTCGGTATGAATGCATCAAACACTGAACAAAATTTTATCTAATTAGGAAATCATCATTTCATTATTTGAAAACAAAAAAAATTCATTTCTACTAGAAATTAGTAATATAAATAAGTTATTTTCAATTGACGGATTTAGGGTGTTACACCACACAACCCCCATTTTGCCGAAAATAGCCATGAACGACCATTTTCAATAATACCGAAGGCTAACACGTACGAGTTTTTGACCAAGAAATGGTCTCCACCAGAAATCCAAGAATGTGATCTATGGCAAGGAAACATATGTGGGGTGAGGTGTATGAGCCTCTGGTCGATGATCAATGGCCACACAACCCTTATTTTTGTCGAAAATAGCCATGAACGACCATTTTCAATAATACCGAAGGCTAACACCTACGGATTTTTGACCAAGAAATGGTCTCCACCAGAAATCGAAGAATGTGATCTACGGCAAGGAAACATATGTGGGGTGAGGTGTATGAGCCTCTGGTCGACGATCAATGGCCACACAACCCTAATTTTTGTCGAAAATAGTCATGAACGACCATTTTCAATGACACTGAAGGCTAACACCTACGGATCTTTGACCAAGAAATGGTCTCCACCATAAATCCAAGAATGTGATTTATGGCAAGGAAACATATGTGTAGTGAGGTGTATGAGCCTCTGGTCGAAGATCAATGGCCACACAACCCCCATTTTTGTCGAAAATAGCCATGAATGACCATTTTCAAAAATACTGAAGGCTAACACATTCGGATTTTTGCCCAAGAAATGGTCTCCACTAGAAATCCAAGAATGTGATCTATGGCAAGGAAACATATGTGGGGTGAGGTGTACGAGCCTCTGGTCGATGATCAATGGCCACACAACCCCCATTTTGCCGAAAATAGCCATGAACGACCATTTTCAATAATACCGAAGGCTAACACGTACGAGTTTTTGACCAAGAAATGGTCTCCACCAGAAATCCAAGAATGTGATCTATGGCAAGGAAACATATGTGGGGTGAGGTTTATGAGCCTCTAGTCGATGATAAATGGCCACACAACCCCCATTTTTATGAAAATAGCCATGAGCGACCATTTTCAATAATACTAGAGGCTAACACCTACGGATTTTTGACCAAGAAATGGTCTCCATCAGAAATCCAAGAATGTGATCTATGGCAAGGAAACATATGTGGGGTGAGGTGTAAGAGCCTCTGGTCGATGATCAATGGCCACACAACCCTTATTTTTGTCGAAAATAGCCATGAACGACCATTTTCAATAATACCGAAGGCTAACACTAACGGATTTTTGACTAAGAAATGGTCTCCACCAGAAATCCAAGAATGTGATCTATGGCAAGAAAACCTATGTGGGGTGAAGTGTACGAGCCTCTGGTCGATGATCAATGACCACACAACCCCCATTTTTGTCGGAAATAGCCAAGAACGACAATTTTCAATGACACTGAAGGCTAACACCTACGGATTTTTGACCAAGAAATGGTCTCCCCCATAAATCCAAGAATGTGATCTATGGCAAGGAAACATATGTGTAGTGAGGTGTATGAGCCTCTGGTCAAAGATCAATGGCCACACAACCCCCATTTTTGTCGAAAATAGCCATGAATGACAATTTTCAATAATACCGAAGGCTAACACATTCGGATTTTTGCCCAAGAAATGGTCTCCACTAGAAATCCAAAAATGTGATCTATGGCAAGGAAACATATGTGGGGTGAGGTGTACGAGCCTCTGGTCGATGATCAATGGCCACACAACCCCCATTTTGTCGAAAATAGCCATGAACGATCATTTTCAATAATACTGAAGGCTTACATATGTTTCCTTAGCCTTCAGTATTATTGAAAATGGTCGTTCATGGCTATTTTCGACAAAATGGGGGTTGTGTGGCCATTGATCATCGACCAGAGGCTCATACACCTCACCCCACATATGTTTCCTTGCCATATATCACATTCTCGGATTTCTGGTGGAGACCATTTCTTAGTCAAAAATCCATACGTGTTAGCCTTCTGTATTATTGAAAATGGGCGTTGTGTGGCCATTGATCAACGACCAGAGGCCCATACACCTCACCCCACATACGTACGAATTTTTGACCAAGAAATGGTCTCCACCAGAAATCCACGAATGTGATCTATAGCAAGGAAACATATGTGGGGTGAGGTGTACGAGCCTCTGGTTGATGATAAATGGCCACACAACCCCCATTTTTGATGAAAATAGCCATGAACGACCATTTTCAATAATACCGAAGGCTAACACCTACGAATTTTTGACCAAGAAATGGTCTCCACCAGAAATCCAAGAATGTGATCTATGGAAAGGAAACATATGTCGGGTGAGGTGTATGAGCCTCTGGTCGGAATTATTGAAAATGGTCGTTCATGGCTATTTCCGACAAAAATGGGGGTTGTGTGGCCATTGATCATCGACCAGAGGCTCCTACACCTCACCCCACATATGTTTTCTTGCCATATATCACATTCTTGGATTTCCAGTGGAGACCTTTTCTTGGTCAAAAATCCGTAAGTGTTAGCCTTCGGTATTATTGAAAAAGGTCGTTCATGGCTATTTTCGACAAAAATGGGGGTTGTGTGGCCGTTGATCATCGACCAGAGGCTCGTACACCTCACCCCACATATGTTTCATTGCCATATATCACATTCTTGGATTTCTGGTGGAGACCATTTCTTGGGCAAAAATCTGAATGTGTTAGCCTTCGGTATTATTGAAAATGGTCATTCATGGCGATTTTCGACAAAAATGGGTGTTGTGTGGCCATTGATCTTCGACCAGAGCCTCATACACCTCACTACACATATGTTTCCTTGCCATAGATAACATTCTTGGATTTATGGTGGAGACCATTTCTTCGTCAAAATTCCGTAGGTGTTAGCCTTCAGTGTCATTGAAAATGGTCGTTCATGGCTATTTTCGACAAAAATGGGGGTTGTGTGGCCATTGATCATCGACCAGAGGCTCGTACACCTCACCCCACATATGTTTCCTTGCCATATATCACATTCTCGGATTTCTGGTGGAGACCATTTCTTGGTCAAAAATCCATACGTGTTAGCCTTCTGTTTTATTGAAAATGGTCGTTGATCGCTATTTTCGACAAAAAATGGGCGTTGTGTGGCCATTGATCAACGACCAGAGGCCCATAAACCTCACCCCACATATGTTTCCTTGCCATAGATCACATTCTTGGACTTATGGTGGAAACCATTTCTTGGTCAAAAATCCGTAGGTGTTACCCTTAAGTGTCATTGAAAATGGTCGTTCATGGCTATTTTCAACAAAAATGGGGGTTATGTGGCCATTGATCATCGACCAAAGGCTCGTACACCTCACCCCACATATGTTTCCTTGCCATAGATCACATTTTCGATTTCTGGTGGAGACCATTTCTTGGTCAAAAATCCGTAGGTGTTAGCCTTCGATATTATTGAAAATGGTCGTTCATGGCTATTTTTGACAAAAATGGGGTTCTTTGGCCATTGATCATCGACCAGAGGCTCATACACCTCACCCTACATATGTTTCCTTTCCATAGATCACATTCTTGGATATCTGGTGGAGACCATTTCTTGGTCAAAAATTCGTAGGTGTTAGCCTTCGGTATTATTGAAAATGGTCCTTCATGGCTGTTTTCATCAAAAATGGGGGTTGTGTGGCCATTTATCATCGACCAGAGGCTCGTACACCTCACCCCACATATGTTTCCTTGCTATAGATCACATTCTTGGATTTCTGGTGGAGACCATTTCTTGTTCAAAAATTCGTACGTGTTAGCCTTCAGTATTATTGAGAATGATCGTTCATGGCTATTTTCGACAAAATGGGGGTTGTGTGGCCATTGATCATCGACCAAAGGCTCGTACACCTCACCACATAAAAGTTTCCTTGCCATAGATCACATTCTTGGATTTCTAGTGGAGACCCTTTATTGGGCAAAAATCCGAATGTGTTAGCCTTCGGTGTTATTGAAAATTGTCATTCATGGCTATTTTCGACAAAAATGGGGGTTGTGTGGCCATTGATCTTTGACCAGAGGCTCATACACCTCACTACACATATGTTTCCTTGCCATAGATCACATTCTTGGATTTATGGTGGAGACCATTTCTTGGTCAAAAATCCGTAGGTGTTAGCCTTCAGTGCCATTGAAAATGGTCGTTCATGGCTATTTCCGACAAAAACAGGGGTTGTGTGGCCATTGATCATCGACCAGAGGCTCGTACACTTCACCCCACATAGGTTTTCTTGCCATAGATCACATTCTTGGATTTCTGGTGGAGACCATTTCTTAGTCAAAAATCCGTTGGTGTTAGCCTTCGGAATTATTGAAAATGGTCGTTCATGGCTATTTTCGACTAAAATGGGGGTTGTGTGGCCATTTATCATCGACCAGAGGCTCGTACACCTCACCCCACATATGTTTCCTTGCCATAGATCACATTCTTGGATTTCTGGTGGAGACCATTTATTGGTCAAAAATCTGTACGTGTTAGCCTTCATTATTATTGAAAATGGTCATTCATGGCTATTTTCGACAAAAATGGGGGTTGTGAGGCCATTGATCATCGACCAGAGGCTCGTAAACCTCACCCCACATATGTTTCCTTGCCATAGATCACATTCTTTGATTTCTGGTGGAGACCATTTCTTGGTCAAAAATCTGAATGTTTTAGCCTTCGGTACTATTAAAAATGGTCGTTCATGGCTATTTTCGACAAAAATGGGGGTTGTGTGGCCATTGATATTCGACCAAAGGCTCATACACCTCACTACACATGTTTCCTTTCTAGAGATCACATTTTTGGATTTATGGTGGAGACCATTTCTTGGTCAAAAATCCGTAGGTGTTAGCGTTCAGTGTCATTGAAAATGGTCGTTCATGGCTATTTTCGACAAAAATGGGGTTTGTGTGGCCATTGATCATCGACCAGAGGCTCGTACACTTCACCCCACATATGTTTTCTTTCCATAGATCACATTCTTGGATTTCTGGTGGGGACGATTTCTTGGTCAAAAATCCGTTGGTGTTAGCCTTCGGTATTATTGAAAATGGTCGTTCATGGCTATTTTCGACAAAAATGGGGGTTGTGTGGCCATTTATCATCGACCAGAGGCTCATACACCTCACCCCACATATGTTTCCTTGCCATAGATCACATTCTTGGATTTCTGGTGGAGACCATTTCTTGGTAAAAAATCCGTAGGTGTTAGCCTCTGGTATTATTGAAAATGGTCGTTCATGGCTATTTTCATCAAAAATGGGGGTTGTGTGGCCATTTATCATCGAACAGAGGCTCGTACACCTCGCCCCACATATGTTTCCTTGCCATAGATCACATTCTTGGATTTCTGGTAGAGACCATTTCTTGGTCAAAAATTCGTACGTGTTAGCCTTCGGTATTATTGAAAATGGTCGTTAATGGCTATTTTCGACAAAATGGGGGTTGTGTGGCCATTTATCATCGACCAGAGGCTCGTACACCTCTCCCCACATATGTTTCCTTGCCATAGATCACATTCTTGGATTTCTGGTGGAGACCATTTCTTGGGAAAAAATCCGAATGTGTTAGCCTTCGGTATTTTTGAAAATGGTCATTCATGGCTATTTTCGACAAAAATGGGGGTTGTGTGGCCATTGATCTTCGACCAGAGGCCCATACACCTCACCCCACATATGTTTCCTTGCCATAGATCAAATTCTTGGATTTATGGTGGAGACCATTTCTTGGTCAAAAATCCATAGGTGTTAGCCTTCAGTGTCATTGAAAATGGTCGTTCATGGCTATTTTCGACAAAAATGGGGGTTGTGTGGCCATTGATCATCGACCAGAGGCTCGTACACTTCACCCCACATATGTTTTCTTGCCGTAGATCACATTCTTGGATTTCTGGTGGAGACCATTTCTTGGTCAAAAATCTGTTGGTGTTAGCCTTCGGTATTATTGAAAATGGTCGGTCATGGCTATTTTTGACTGAAATGGGGGTTGTGTGGCCATTTATCATCGACCAGAGGCTCATACACCTCACCCCACGTATGTTTTCTTGCCATAGATCACATTCTTGGATATCTGGTGGAGACCATTTCTTGGTCAAAAATCCGTACGTGTTAGCCTTCGGTATTATTGAAAATGGTCATTCATGGCTATTTTCGAAAAAAATGGGGGTTGTGTGGCCATTGATCATCGACCAAAGGCTCATACACCTCACCCCACATATGTTTCCTTGCCATAGATCACATTCTTTGATTTCTGGTGGAGACCATTTCTTGGTCAAAAATCCGAATGTGTTAGCCTTCGGAACTATTGAAAATGGTCGTTCATGGCTATTTTCGACAAAAATGGGGGTTGTGTGGCCATTGATATTGGACTAGAGGCTCATACACCTCACTACACATATGTTTCCTTGCCATAGATCACATTCTTGTATTTATGGTGGAGACCATTTCTTGGTCAAAAATCCGTAGGTGTTAGCCTTCGGTGTCATTGAAAATGGTCGTTCATGGCTATTTTCGACAAAAATTAGGGTTGTGTGGCCATTGATCGTCGACCAGAGGCTCATACACCTCACCCCACATATGTTTCCTTGCCGTAGATCACATTCATGGATTTCTGGTGGAGACCATTTCTTGGTCAAAAATCCGTAGGTGTTAGCCTTCGGTATTATTGAAAATGGTCGTTCATGGCTATTTTCGACAAAAATGGGGGTTGTGTGGCCATTGATCATCGACCAGAGGCTCAAACACCTCACCCCACATATGTTTCCTTGCCATAGATCACATTCTTGGATTTCTGGTGGAGACCATTTCTTGGTCAAAAATCCGTAGGTGTTAGCCTCTAGTATTATTGAAAATGGTCGCTCATGGCTATTTTCATAAAAATGGGGGTTGTGTGGCCATTTATCATCGACTAGAGGCTCATAAACCTCACCCCACATATGTTTCATTGCCATAGATCACATTCTTGGATTTCTGGTGGAGACCATTTCTTGATCAAAAACTTGTACGTGTTAGCCTTCGGTATTATTGAAAATGGTCGTTCATGGCTATTTTCGGCAAAATGGGGGTTGTGTGGCCATTGATCATCGACTAGAGGCTCGTACACCTCACCCCACATATGTTTCCTTGCCATAGATCACATTCTTGGATTTTTGGTGGAGACCATTTCTTGGGCAAAAATCCGAATGTGTTAGCCTTTGGTATTTTTGAAAATGGTCATTCATGGCTATTTTCGACAAAAATGGGGGTTGTGTGGCCATTGATCTTCGACCAGAGGCTCATACACCTCACTACACATATGTTTCCTTGCCATAGATCACATTCTTGGATTTATGGTGCAGAACATTTCTTGTTCAAAAATCCGTAGGTGTTAGCCTTCAGTGTCATTGAAAATGGTCGTTCATGGCTATTTTCGACAAAAAATAGGGTTGTGTGGCCATTGATCGTCGACCAGAGGCTCATACACCTCACCCCACATATGTTTCCTTGCCATAGGTCACATTCTTGGATTTCTGGTGGAGACCATTTCTTGGTAAAAAATCCGTAGGTGTTAGCCTTCGGTATTATTGAAAATGGTCGTTCATGGCTATTTTCGACAAAAATGGGGGTTGTGTGGCCATTGATCATCGACCAGAGGCTCATACACCTCACCCCACATATGTTTCCTTGCCATAGATCACATTCTTGGATATCTGGTGGAGACCATTTCTTGGTCAAAAATCCGTAGGTGTTAGCCTCTAGTATTATTGAAAATGGTCGCTCATGGCTATTTTCATAAAATATGGGGGTTGTGTGGCCATTTATCATCGACTAGAGGCTCATAAACCTCACCCCACATATGTTTCCTTGCCATAGATCACATTCTTGGATTTCTGGTGGAGACCATTTCTTGGTCAAAAACTCGTACGTGTTAGCCTTCGGTATTATTGAAAATGGTTGTTCATGGCTATTTTCGGCAAAATGGGGGTTGTGTGGCCATTGATCATCGACCAGAGGCTCGTACACCTCACCCCACATATGTTTCCTTGCCATAGATCACATTCTTGGATTTCTGGTGGAGACCATTTCTTGCGCAAAAATCCGAATGTGTTAGCCTTTGGTATTTTTGAAAATGGTCATTCAAGGCTATTTTTGACAAAAATGGGGGTTGTGTGGCCATTGATCTTCGACCAGAGGCTCATACACCACACTACACATATGTTTCCTTGCCATAGATCACATTCTTGATTTCTGGTGGAGACCATTTCTTGGTCAAAAATCCGTAGGTGTTAGCCTTCGGTATTATTGAAAATGGTCGTTCATGGCTATTTTCGACAAAAATGGGGGTTGTGTGGCCATTGATCATCGACCAGAGGCTCATACACCTCACCCCACATATGTTTCCTTGCCATAGATCACATTCTTGGATTTCTGGTGGAGACCATTTCTTGGTCAAAAATCCGTAGGTGTTAGCCTCTAGTATTATTGAAAATGGTCGTTCATGGCTATTTTCATAAAATATGGGGGTTGTGTGGCCATTTATCATCGACTAGAGGCTCAAAAACCTCACCCCACATATGTTTCCTTGCCATAGATCACATTCTTGGATTTCTGGTGGAGACCATTTCTTGGTCAAAAACTCGTACGTGTTAGCCTTCGGTATTATTGAAAATGGTCGTTCATGGCTACTTTCGGCAAAATGGGGGTTGTGTGGCCATTGATCATCGTCCAGAGGCTCGTACACCTCACCCCACATATGTTTCCTTGCCATAGATCACATTCTTGGATTTCTGGTGGAGACCATTTCTTGGGCAAAAATCCGAATGTGTTAGCCTTTGGTATTTTTGAAAATGGTCATTCATGGCTATTTTCGACAAAAATGGGGGTTGTGTGGCCATTGATCTTCGACCAGAGGCTCATACACCTCACTACACATATGTTTCCTTGCCATAGATCACATTCTTGGATTTATGGTGGAGACCATTTTTTGGTCAAAAACCGGTAGGTGTTAGCCTTCAATGTCATTGAAAATGGTCGTTCATGGCTATTTTCGACAAAAAATAGGGTTGTGTGGCCATTGATCGTCGACCAGAGGCTCATACACCTCACCCCACATATGTTTCCTTGTCGTAGATCACATTCTTTGATTTCTGGTGGAGACCCTTTCTTGGTCAAAAATCCATAGGTGTTAGCCTCTAGTATTATTGAAAATGGTCGCTCATGGCTATTTTCATAAAATATGGGGGTTGTGTGGCCATTTATCATCGACTAGAGGCTCATAAACCTCACCCCACATATGTTTCCTTGCCATAGATCACATTCTTGGATTTCTGGTGGAGACCATTTCTTGGTCAAAAACTCGTACGTGTTAGCCTTCGGTATTATTGAAAATGGTTGTTCATGGCTATTTTCGGCAAAATGGGGGTTGTGTGGCCATTGATCATCGACCAGAGGCTCGTACACCTCACCCCACATATGTTTCCTTGCCATAGATCACATTCTTGGATTTCTGGTGGAGACCATTTCTTGCGCAAAAATACGAATGTGTTAGCCTTTGGTATTTTTGAAAATGGTCATTCAAGGCTATTTTTGACAAAAATGGGGGTTGTGTGGCCATTGATCTTCGACCAGAGGCTCATACACCACACTACACATATGTTTCCTTGCCATAGATCACATTCTTGATTTCTGGTGGAGACCATTTCTTGGTCAAAAATCCGTAGGTGTTAGCCTTCGGTATTATTGAAAATGGTCGTTCATGGCTATTTTCGACAAAAATGGGGGTTGTGTGGCCATTGATCATCGACCAGAGGCTCATACACCTCACCCCACATATGTTTCCTTGCCATAGATCACATTCTTGGATTTCTGGTGGAGACCATTTCTTGGTCAAAAATCCGTAGGTGTTAGCCTCTAGTATTATTGAAAATGGTCGCTCATGGCTATTTTCATAAAATATGGGGGTTGTGTGGCCATTTATCATCGACTAGAGGCTCATAAACCTCACCCCACATATGTTTCCTTGCCATAGATCACATTCTTGGATTTCTGGTGGAGACCATTTCTTGGTCAAAAACTCGTACGTGTTAGCCTTCGGTATTATTGAAAATGGTCGTTCATGGCTACTTTCGGCAAAATGGGGGTTGTGTGGCCATTGATCATCGACCAGAGGCTCGTACACCTCACCCCACATATGTTTCCTTGCCATAGATCACATTCTTGGATTTCTGGTGGAGACCATTTCTTGGTCAAAAACTCGTACGTGTTAGCCTTCGGTATTATTGAAAATGGTTGTTCATGGCTATTTTCGGCAAAATGGGGGTTGTGTGGCCATTGATCATCGACCAGAGGCTCGTACACCTCACCCCACATATGTTTCCTTGCCATAGATCACATTCTTGGATTTCTGGTGGAGACCATTTCTTGCGCAAAAATCCGAATGTGTTAGCCTTTGGTATTTTTGAAAATGGTCATTCAAGGCTATTTTTGACAAAAATGGGGGTTGTGTGGCCATTGATCTTCGACCAGAGGCTCATACACCACACTACACATATGTTTCCTTGCCATAGATCACATTCTTGATTTCTGGTGGAGACCATTTCTTGGTCAAAAATCCGTAGGTGTTAGCCTTCGGTATTATTGAAAATGGTCGTTCATGGCTATTTTCGACAAAAATGGGGGTTGTGTGGCCATTGATCATCGACCAGAGGCTCATACACCTCACCCCACATATGTTTCCTTGCCATAGATCACATTCTTGGATTTCTGGTGGAGACCATTTCTTGGTCAAAAATCCGTAGGTGTTAGCCTCTAGTATTATTGAAAATGGTCGCTCATGCCTATTTTCATAAAATATGGGGGTTGTGTGGCCATTTATCATCGACTAGAGGCTCATAAACCTCACCCCACATATGTTTCCTTGCCATAGATCACATTCTTGGATTTCTGGTGGAGACCATTTCTTGGTCAAAAACTCGTACGTGTTAGCCTTCGGTATTATTGAAAATGGTCGTTCATGGCTACTTTCGGCAAAATGGGGGTTGTGTGGCCATTGATCATCGACCAGAGGCTCGTACACCTCACCCCACATATGTTTCCTTGCCATAGATCACATTCTTGGATTTCTGGTGGAGACCATTTCTTGGTCAAAAACTCGTACGTGTTAGCCTTCGGTATTATTGAAAATGGTTGTTCATGGCTATTTTCGGCAAAATGGGGGTTGTGTGGCCATTGATCATCGACCAGAGGCTCGTACACCTCACCCCACATATGTTTCCTTGCCATAGATCACATTCTTGGATTTCTGGTGGAGACCATTTCTTGCGCAAAAATCCGAATGTGTTAGCCTTTGGTATTTTTGAAAATGGTCATTCAAGGCTATTTTTGACAAAAATGGGGGTTGTGTGGCCATTGATCTTCGACCAGAGGCTCATACACCACACTACACATATGTTTCCTTGCCATAGATCACATTCTTGATTTCTGGTGGAGACCATTTCTTGGTCAAAAATCCGTAGGTGTTAGCCTTCGGTATTATTGAAAATGGTCGTTCATGGCTATTTTCGACAAAAATGGGGGTTGTGTGGCCATTGATCATCGACCAGAGGCTCATACACCTCACCCCACATATGTTTCCTTGCCATAGATCACATTCTTGGATTTCTGGTGGAGACCATTTCTTGGTCAAAAATCCGTAGGTGTTAGCCTCTAGTATTATTGAAAATGGTCGCTCATGCCTATTTTCATAAAATATGGGGGTTGTGTGGCCATTTATCATCGACTAGAGGCTCATAAACCTCACCCCACATATGTTTCCTTGCCATAGATCACATTCTTGGATTTCTGGTGGAGACAATTTCTTGGTCAAAAACTCGTACGTGTTAGCCTTCGGTATTATTGAAAATGGTCGTTCATGGCTACTTTCGGCAAAATGGGGGTTGTGTGGCCATTGATCATCGACCAGAGGCTCGTACACCTCACCCCACATATGTTTCCTTGCCATAGATCACATTCTTGGATTTCTGGTGGAGACCATTTCTTGGTCAAAAACTCGTACGTGTTAGCCTTCGGTATTATTGAAAATGGTTGTTCATGGCTATTTTCGGCAAAATGGGGGTTGTGTGGCCATTGATCATCGACCAGAGGCTCGTACACCTCACCCCACATATGTTTCCTTGCCATAGATCACATTCTTGGATTTCTGGTGGAGACCATTTCTTGCGCAAAAATCCGAATGTGTTAGCCTTTGGTATTTTTGAAAATGGTCATTCAAGGCTATTTTTGACAAAAATGGGGGTTGTGTGGCCATTGATCTTCGACCAGAGGCTCATACACCACACTACACATATGTTTCCTTGCCATAGATCACATTCTTGATTTCTGGTGGAGACCATTTCTTGGTCAAAAATCCGTAGGTGTTAGCCTTCGGTATTATTGAAAATGGTCGTTCATGGCTATTTTCGACAAAAATGGGGGTTGTGTGGCCATTGATCATCGACCAGAGGCTCATACACCTCACCCCACATATGTTTCCTTGCCATAGATCACATTCTTGGATTTCTGGTGGAGACCATTTCTTGGTCAAAAATCCGTAGTTGTTAGCCTCTAATATTATTGAAAATGGTCGCTCATGGCTATTTTCATAAAAAATGGGGGTTGTGTGGCCATTGATCTTCGACCAGAGGCTCATACACCTCACTACACATATGTTTCCTTGCCATAGATCACATTCTTGGATTTATGGTGGAGACCATTTTTTGGTCAAAAACCGGTAGGTGTTAGCCTTCAATGTCATTGAAAATGGTCGTTCATGGCTATTTTTGACAAAAAATAGGGTTGTGTGGCCATTGATCGTCGACCAGAGGCTCATACACCTCACCCCACATATGTTTCCTTGTCGTAGATCACATTCTTTGATTTCTGGTGGAGACCATTTCTTGGTCAAAAATCCGTAGGTGTTAGCCTTCCGTATTATTGAAAATGGTCGTTCATGGCTATTTTCGACAAAAATGGGGGTTGTGTGGCCATTGATCATCGACCAGAGGCTCAAACACCTCACCCCACATATGTTTCCTTGCCATAGATCACATTCTTGGATTTCTGGTGGAGACCATTTCTTGGTCAAAAATCCGTAGTTGTTAGCCTCTAATATTATTGAAAATGGTCGCTCATGGCTATTTTCATAAAAAATGGGGGTTGTGTGGCCATTTATCATCGACTAGAGGCTCAAAAACCTCACCCCACATATGTTTCCTTGCCATAGATCACATTCTTGGATTTCTAGTGGAGACCATTTCTTGGTCAAAAACTCGTACGTGTTAGCCTTCGGTATTATTGAAAATGGTCGTTCATGGCTATTTTCGGCAAAATGGAGGTTGTGTGGCCATTGATCATTGGCCAGAGGCTTGTACACCTCACCCCACATATGTTTCCTTGCCATAGATCACATTCTTGGATTTCTGGTGCAGACCATTTCTTGGGCAAAAATCCGAATGTGTTAGCCTTTGGTATTTTTGAAAATGGTCATTCATGGCTATTTTCGACAAAAATGGGGGTTGTGTGGCCATTGATCTTCGACCAGAGGCTCATACACATCACTACACATATGTTTCCTTGCCATAGATCACATTCTTGGATTTATGGTGGAGACCATTTCTTGGTCAAAAATCCATAGGTGTTAGCCTTCAGTGTCATTAAAAATGGTCGTTAATGGCTATTTTCGACAAAAATGGGGGTTGTGTGGCCATTGATCATCGACCAGAGGCTCGTACACTTCACCCCACATATGTTTTCTTGCCATAGATCAGAATCTTGGATTTCTCGTGGAGACCATTTGTTGGTCAAAAATTCGTAGGTGTTAGCCTTCAGTGTCATTGAAAATGGTCATTCATGGCTATTTTCGACAAAAATGGGGGTTGTGTCGCCATTGATCATCGACCAGAGGATCGTACACCTCACCCACATATGTTTCCTTGTCGTAGATCACATTCTTGGATTTCTGGTGGAGACCATTTCTTGGTCAAAAATCCGTACGTGTTAGCCTTCGGTATTATTGAAAATGGTCGTTCATGGCTATTTTCGACAAAAATGGGGGTTGTGTGGCAATTGATCATTGACCAAAGGCTCATACACCTCACCCCACATATGTTTCCTTTCCATAGACCACATTCTTGGATTTCTGGTGGAGACCATTTCTTGGTCAAAAATCCATAGGTGTTAGCCTTCAGTGTCATTGAAAATGGTCGTTCATAGCTATTTTCGACAAAAATGGGGGTTGTGTGGCCATTGATCATCGACAAGAGGCTCGTACACTTCACCCCACATATGTTTTCTTGATATAGATCACATTCTTGGATTTCTGGTGGAGACCATTTCTTGGTTAAAAATCCGTACGTGTTAGCCTTCAGTATTATTGAAAATGGTCATTTATGGCTATTTTCGACAAAAATGGGGGTTGTGTGGCCATTGATTATCGACCAGAGGCTCGTACACCTAACCCCACATATGTTTCCTTGCCATAGATCACATTCTTGGATTTCTGGTGGTGACCATTTCTTGGTCAAAAATCCGTAGGTGTTAGCCTTCGGTATTATTGAAAATGATCGTTCATAGCTATTTTCGACAAAAATGGGGGTTGTGTGGCCATTGATCATCAACCAAAGGCTCATACACCTCACCCCGCATATGTTTCCTTGCCATAGACCACATTCTTGGATTTCTAGTGGAGACCATTTGTTGGTCGAAAATCCGTAGGTGTTAGCCTTCGGTATTATTGAAAATGGTCGTTCATGGCTATTTTCATCAAAAATGGGGGTTGTGTGGCCATTTATCATCAACCAGAGGCTCGTACACCTCACCCCACATATGTTTCCTTGCCATAGATCACATTCTTGGATTTCTAGTGGAGACCATTTCTTGGTCAAAAATTCGTACGTGTTAGCCTTCGGTATTATTGAAAATGGTCGTGGTCGTTCATGGCTATTTTCGACAAAATGTGGGTTGTGTGGCCATTGATCATCGACCAGAGGCTCGTACGCCTCACCCACATATGTTTCCTTGTCGTAGATCACATTCTTGGATTTCTGGTGGAGACCATTTCTTGGTCAAAAATCCGTACGTGTTAGCCTTCGGTATTATTGAAAATGGTCGTTCATGGCTATTTTCAACAAAATAGAGGTTCTGTGTCCATTTATCATCGACCAGGGGCTCATACACCTCACCCGCATATGTTTCCTTGCCGTAGATTACATTCTTGGATTTCTGGTGGAGACCATTTCTTGGGCAAAAATCCGAATGTGTTAGCCTTCGGTATTTTTGAAAATGGTTATTCATGGCTATTTTTGACCAAAATGGGGGTTGTGTGGCCATTTATCTTCAACCAGAGGCTCATACACCTCACTACACATATGTTTTCTTGCCATAGATCACATTCTTGGATTTCTCATGGAGACCATTTGTTGGTCAAAAATTTGTAGGTGTTAGCCTTCAGTGTCATTGAAAATGGTCATTCATTGGTATTTTTGACAAAAATGGGGGTTGTGTCGCCATTGATCATCGACAAGAGGCTCGTACACCTCACCCCACATAAGTTTCCTTGCCATAGATCACATTCTTGGATTTTTTGTGGAGACCATTTCTTGGTCAAAAATCCGTAGGTGTTAGCCTTCGGTATTATTGAAAATGGTCGTTCATGGCTATTTTCGACAAAAATGGGGGTTGTGTGGCAATTGATCATGGACCAAAGGCTCATACACCTCACCCCACATATATTTCCTTGCCATAGACCACATTCTTGGATTTCTGGTGGAGACCATTTCTTGGTCAAAAATCCATAGGTGTTAGCCTTCAGTGTCATTGAAAATGGTCGTTCATGGCTATTTTCGACAAAAATGGGGGTTGTGTGGCCATTGATCATCGACCATAGGCTCGTACACTTCACCCCACATACGTTTTCTTGCTATAGATCACATTCTTGGATTTCTGGTGGAGACCATTTCTTGGTTAAAAATCCGTACGTGTTAGCCTTCGGTATTATTGAAAATGGTCATTTATGGCTATTTTCGACAAAAATGGGGGTTGTGTGGCCATTGATTATCGACCAGAGGCTCGTACACCTAACCCCACATATGTTTCCTTGCCATAGATCACATTCTTGGACTTCTGGTGGTGACCATTTCTTGGTCAAAAATCCGTAGGTGTTAGCCTTCGGTATTATTGAAAATGGTCGTTCATAGCTATTTTCGACAAAAATGGGGGTTGTGTGGCCATTGATCATCAACCAAAGGCTCATACACCTCACCCCGCATATGTTTCCTTGCCATAGACCACATTCTTGAATTTCTAGTGGAGACTATTTGTTGGTCTAAAATCCGTAGGTGTTAGCCTTCGGTATTATTGAAAATGGTCGTTCATGGCTATTTTCATCAAAAATGGGGGTTGTGTAGCCATTTATCATCAACCAGAGGCTCTTACACCTCACCCCACATATGTTTCCTTGCCATAGATCACATTCTTGGATTTCTAGTGGAGACCATTTCTTGGTCAAAAATTCTTACGTGTTAGCCTTCGATATTATTGAAAATGGTCGTGGTCGTTCATGGCTATTTTCGACAAAATGGGGGTTGTGTGGCCATTGATCATCGACCAGAGGCTCGTACGCCTCACCCACATATGTTTCCTTGTCGTAGATCACATTCTTGGATTTCTGGTGGAGACCATTTCTTGGTCAAAAATCCGTACGTGTTAGCCTTCCGTATTATTGAAAATGGTCGTTCATGGCTATTTTCAACAAAATAGAGGTTCTGTGGCCATTGATCATCGACCAGGGGCTCATACACCTCACCCACATATGTTTCCTTGCCGTAGATTACATTCTTGGATTTCTGGTGGAGACCATTTCTTGGGCAAAAATCCGAATGTGTTAGCCTTCGGTATTATTGAAAATGGTTATTCATGGCTATTTTCGACAAAAATGGGGGTTGTGTGGCCATTTATCTTCAACCAGAGGCTCATACACCTCACTACACATATGTTTTCTTGCCATAGATCACATTCTTGGATCTATGGTGGAGACCAGTTCTTGGTCAAAAATCCATAGGTGTTAGCCTTCAGTGTCATTGAAAATAGTCGTTCATGGCTATTTTCGACAATAATGGGCGTTGTGTGGCCATTGATAATCGACCAGAGGCTCGTACACCTCACCCCACATATGTTTCCTTGCCATAGATCACATTATTGGATTTCTGGTGGAGACCATTTCTTGGTCAAAAATCCGTAGGTGTTAGCCTTCGGTATTATTGAAAATGATCGTTCATAGCTATTTTCGACAAAAATGGGGGTTGTGTGGCCATTGATCATCGACCAGAGGCTCGTACACCTCACCCCACATATGTTTTATTGCCATAGATCAAAATCTTGGATTTCTCGTGGAGACCATTTCTTGGTCAAAAATCCGTACGTGTTAGCCTTCGGTATTATTGAAAATGGTCGTTCATGGCTATTTTCGACAAAAATGGGGGTTGTGTGGCCATTGATCATCGACCAGAGGCTCGTACACCTCACCCGACATATAATTCCTTGCCATAGATCATATTCTTGGATTTCTGGTGGAGACGATTTCTTGGTCAAAAATCCGTAGGTGTTAGCCTTCGGTATTATTGAAAATGGTCGTTCATGGCTATTTTCGACAAAAATGGGGGTTGTGTGGCCATTGATCATCGACCAGAGGCTCGTACACCTCACCCCACATATGTTTCCTTGCCATAGATCAAATTCTTGGATTTCTAGTGAAGACCATTTCTTGGTCAAAAATCCGTAGGTGTTAGCCTTCGATATTATTGTAAATTGTCGTTCATGGCTATTTTCGACAAAAATGGGGGTTGTGTGGCCATTGATCATCGACCAAAGGCTCATACACCTCACCCCACATATGTTTCCTTGCCATAGATCACATTCTTGGATTTCTGGTGGAGACCATTTATTGGTCAAAAATCTGTAGGTGTTAGCCTCTAGTATTATTGAAAATGGTCGTTCATGGCTATTTTGATAAAAAATGGGGGTTGTATGGCCATTTATCATCGACCAGAGGCTCGTACACCTCACCCCACATATGTTTCTTTCCATAGATCACATTCTTAGATTTCTGGTGGAGACCATTTCTTGGTCAAAAATTCGTACGTGTTAGCCTTCGGTATTATTGAAAATGGTCGTTCATGGCTATTTTCGACAAAATGGGGGTTGTGTGGCCATTGATCATCGACCAGAGGCTCGTACACCTCACCCCACATATGTTTCCTTGTCATAGATCACATTCTTGAATTTCTGGTGGAGACCATTTCTTGGGCAAAAATCCGAATGTGTTAGCCTTCGGTATTTTTGAAAATGGTCATTCATGGCTATTTTCGATAAAAATGGGGGTTGTTTCGCCATTGATCGTCAACCAGAGGCTCATACACCTCACTACACATATGTTTCCTTGCCATATATCACATTCTTGGATTTATGGTGGAGACCATTTCTTGGTCAAAAATCCATAGGTGTTAGCCTTCAGTGTCATTGAAAATGGTCGTTCATGGCTATTTTCGACAAAATAGAGGTTCTGTGGCCATTGATCATCGACCAGAGGCTCATACACCTCACCCCACATATGTTTCCTTGCCATAGATCACATTCTTGGATTTCTGGTGGAGACAATTTCTTGGTCAAAAATCCGTAGGTGTTAGCCTTCGGTATTATTGAAAATGGCCATTCATGGCTATTTTCGACAAAAATGGGGGTTGTGTGGCCATTTATCTTCAACCAGAGGCTCATACACCTCACTACACATATGTTTTCTTGCCATATATCACATTCTTGGATCTATGGTGGAGACCAGTTCTTGGTCAAAAATCCGTAGGTGTTAGCCTTCAGTGTCATTGAAAATAGTCGTTCATGGCTATTTTCGACAAAATGGGGGTTGTGTGGCCATTGATAATCGACCAGAGGCTCGTACACCTCACCCCACAAATGTTTCCTTGCCATAGATCACATTCTTGGATTTCTGGTGGAGACCATTTCTTGGTCAAAAATCCGTATGTGTTAGCCTTCGGTATTATTGAAAATGGTCGTTCATGGCTATTTTCGACAAAAATGGGGGTTGTGTGGCCATTTATCTTCGACCAGAGGCTCGTAAACCTCACCCCATATATGTTTCATTACCATAGATCACAATCTTGGATTTCTTGTGGAGACCATTTCTTGGTCAAAAATCTGTATATGTTAGCCTTCTGTATTTTTGAAAATGGTCGTTCATGGCTAGTTTCGACAAAAATGGGGGTTGTGTGGCCATTGATCATCGACCAGAGGCTCGTACACCTCACCCCACATATGTTTCCTTGCCATAGATAATATTCTTGGATTTCTGGTGGAGACGATTTCTTGGTCAAAAATCCGTAGGTGTTAGCCTTCTATATTATTGAAAATGGTCGTTCATGGCTATATTCGACAAAAATGGTGGTTGTGTGGCCATTGATCATCGACCAGAGGCTCGTACACCTCACCCCACATATGCTTCCTTGCCATAGATCACATTCTTGGATTTCTGGTGGAGACCATTTCTTGGTCAAAAATCCGTAAGGGTTAGCCTTTTGTATTATTGAAAATGGTCGTTCATGGCTATTTTCGACAAAAATGGGGGTTGTGTGGCCATTGATCATCGACCAGAGGCTCACACACCTCACCTCACATATGTTTCCTTGCCATAGATCACATTCTTGGATTTCTGGTGGAGACCATTTCTTTGTCAAAAATTCGTAGGTGTTAGCCTATGGTATTATTGAAAATGGTCGTTCATTTTTGACCAAGAAATGGTCTCCACCAGAAATCCAAGAATGTGATCTATGGCAACGAAACATTTGTGGGGTGAGGTGTATGAGCCTCTGGTCGATTATCAATGGCCACACAACCCCCATTTTTGTCGAAAATAGCCATGAACGACTATTTTCAATGACACTGAAGGCTAACACCTACGGATTTTTGACCAAGAACTGGTCTCCACAATAGATCCAAGAATGTCATATATGGCAAGAAAACATATGTGTAGTGTGGTGTATGAGCCTCTGGTTGAAGATAAATGGCCACACAACCCCCATTTTTGTCGAAAATAGCCATGAATGACCATTTTCAATAATACCGAAGGCTAACACATATGGATTTTTGACCAAGAAATGGTCTCCACCAGAAATCCAAGAATGTGATCTATGGCAAGGAAACATATGTGGGGTGAGGTGTATGAGCCTCTGGTCGATGATCAATGGCCACAGAACCTCTATTTTGTCGAAAATAGCCATGAACGACCATTTTCAATGACACTGAAGGCTAACACCTATGGATTTTTGACCAAGAAATGGTCTCCACCATAAATCCAAGAATGTGATATATGGCAAGGAAACATATGTGTAGTGAGGTGTATGAGCCTCTGGTCGAAGATCAATGGCGAAACAACCCCCATTTTTATCGAAAATAGCCATGAATGACCATTTTCAAAAATACCGAAGGCTAACACATTCGGATTTTTGCCCAAGAAATGGTCTCCACCAGAAATCCAAGAATGTGATCTATGGCAAGAAACATATGTGGGGTGAGGTGTACGAGCCTCTGGTCGATGATAAATGGCCATACAACCCCCATTTTTTATCAAAATAACCATGAACGGCCATTTTCAATAATACCAGAGGCTAACACCTACAGATTTTTGACCAAGAAATGGTCTCCACCAGAAATCCAAGAATGAGATCTATGGCAAGGAAACATATGTGGGTTGAGGTGTATGAGCCTCTGGTCGATGATCAATGGCCACACAACCCCCATTTTTGTCGAAAATAGCCATGAACGACCATTTACAATAATATCGAAGGCTAACACCTACGGATTTTTGACCAAGAAATGGTCTCCACCAGAAATTCAAGAATTTGATCTATTGCAAGGAAACATATGTGGGGTGAGGTGTACGAGCCTCTGGTCGATGATCAATGGCCACACAACCCCCATTTTTGTCGAAAATAGCCATGAACGACCATTTTCAATAATACCGAAGGCTAACACCTACGGATTTTTGACCAAGAAATCGTCTCCACCAGAAATCCAAGAATATGATCTATGGCAAGGAATTTTATGTCGGGTGAGGTGTACGAGCCTCTGGTCGATGATCAATGGCCACACAACCCCCATTTTTGTCGAAAATAGCCATGAACGACCATTTTCAATAATACCGAAGGCTAACACATACGGATTTTTGACCAAGAAATGGTCTCCACGAGAAATCCAAGATTTTGATCTATGGAAATAAAACATATGTGGGGTGAGGTGTACGAGCCTCTGGTCGATGATCAACGACCACACAACCCCCATTTTTGTCGAAAATAGCCATGACGACCATTTTCAAAAATACCGAAGGTTAACACCTACGGATTTTTGACCAAGAAATGGTCTCCACCAGAAATCCAAGAATGTGATCTATGGCAAGGAAACATATGTGGGGTGAGGTGTACGAGCCTCTGGTCGATTATCAATGGCCACACAACCCCCATTATTGTCGAAAATAGCCATGAACGACTATTTTCAATGACACTGAAGGCTAACACCTATGGATTTTTGACCAAGAACTGGTCTCCACCATAGACCAAGATTGTGATCTATGGCAAGAAAACATATGTGATCTATGGAAAGGAAACATATGTGATCTATGAGCCTCTGGTTGAAGATAAATGGCCACACAACCCCCATTTTTGTCGAAAATAGCCATGAATAACCATTTTCAATAATACTGAAGGCTAACACATTCAGATTTTTGCCCAAGAAATGGTCTCCACCAGAAATCCAAGAATGTGATCTACGGCAAGGAAACAATATGTGGGGTGGGGTGTATGAGCCTCTGGTCGATGATCAATGGCCACAGAACCTCTATTTTGTCGAAAATAGCCATGAACGACCATTTTCAATGACACTAAAGGCTAACACCTATGGATTTTTGACCAAGAAATGGTCTCCACCATAAATCCAAGAATGTGATATATGGCAAGGAAACATATGTGTAGTGAGGTGTATGAGCCTCTGGTCGAAGATCAATGGCGAAACAACCCCCATTTTTATCGAAAATAGCCATGAATGACCATTTTCAAAAATACCGAAGGCTAACACATTCGGATTTTTGCCCAAGAAATGGTCTCCACCATAAATCCAAGAATGTGATCTATGGCAAGGAAACATATGTGGGGTGAGGTGTACGAGCCTCTGGTCGATGATCAATGGCCATACAACCCCCATTTTGTCGAAAATAGCCATGAACGACCATTTTCAATAATATCGAAGGCTAACACGTACGAATTTTTGACCAAGAAATGGTCTCCACCAGAAATCCAAGAATGTGATCTATGGCAAGAAACATATGTGGGGTGAGGTGTACGAGCCTCTGGTCGATGATAAATGGCCATACAACCCCCATTTTTTATCAAAATAACCATGAACGACCATTTTCAATAATACCAGAGGCTAACACCTACAGATTTTTGACCAAGAAATGGTCTCCACCAGAAATCCAAGAATGTGATCTATGGCAAGGAAACATATGTGGGCTGAGGTGTATGAGACTCTGGTCGATGATCAATGGCCACACAACCCCCATTTTTGTCGAAAATAGCCATGAACGACCATTTACAATAATATCGAAGGCTAACCACCTATGGATTTTTGACCAAGAAATGGTCTCCACCAGAAATTCAAGAATTTGATCTATTGCAAGGAAACATATGTGGGGTGAGGTGTACGAGCCTCTGGTCGATGATCAATGGCCACACAACCCCCATTTTTGTCGAAAATAGCCATGAACGACCATTTTCAATAATACCGAAGGCTAACACCTACGGATTTTTGACCAAGAAATCGTCTCCACCAGAAATCCAAGAATATGATCTATGGCAAGGAATTATATGTCGGGTGAGGTGTACGAGCCTCTGGTCGATGATCGATGGCCACACAACCCCCATTTTTGTCGAAAATAGCCATGAACGACCATTTTCAATAATACCGAAGGCTAACACATACGGATTTTTGACCAAGAAATGGTCACCATGAGAAATCCAAGATTTGGATCTATGGAAATAAAACATATGTGGGGTGAGGTGTACGAGCCTCTGGTCGATGATCAACGGCCACACAACCCCCATTTTTGTAGAAAATAGCCATGACGACCATTTTCAATAATACCGAAGGCTAACACCTACGGATTTTTGACCAAGCAATGGTCTCCACCAGAAATCCAAGAATGTGATCTATGGCAAGGAAACATATGTGGGGTGAGGTGTACGAGCCTCTGGTCGATTATCAATGGCCACACAACCCCCATTATTGTCGAAAATAGCCATGAATGACTATTTTCAATGATGTTGGGGACCTTCGGCATCCGAAGGTCCTCAAAAACATGATTTAACAGTGTTCCTGGAGTATAATTTGTGAACAGGTATCTTCGGATTTGTATCGGTACCATAAAGGGAGAAGCTCAAAAGATACGAAGGTTGATACAGCGCCGAAGCTGTGAGCAGGAAAGCTTCGGCATGATCACAGAAAAGGGAACCGACTCAAAGATGAAAAGGCCATTTAGACCTCGATAGAATACTATAGAATTATTATCAAATGTAAAGGGCATGAATGTAATTTTGTAAGGGCTGTGTCCCGTGCCTATAAATAGGTGAACAGTATCCCTGTACTGTTCACGCTGACTTGGCATTCACTTTTTGCGTCACGCTTGTACTGTCTTCCTTTCTCGACGAAAGGTACACTTGTAATTCAATTATATTGCCGTTTATGCTTGATAATGATAAATAATCATCCATATTGTCTTTTATATCCTTCGTCATTATTTAATGAATTTATGAAGGTACGTCTTTCATAACCTTCGTCCGAAAATCATTATATCCTAAGGGAAATAATGCTTCGGAGGACGAAGGACTTTAACGATTAACATCTTCTATGTTGCCTTGTTCTTAACTCTTAGTATTTGAGAGCAAGCCCCCAACATTGGCGCCCACCTCCGGTGAACTCACTTCCACTTTTTTGAGCTTTTCAACACCTTCGGCAAGCATCACCTTCGTCATGCCACCAAAGAAGGCTTCAGCAGCAGGGGCTGGCACGCTGCAGCCACTGGACCCCAATCAAGAGGTCCTTTCTCTTAGAGAGGCACGAAGCCAGAAGAGGAAGGCTGCCAGTCCAACACCTCCGGAGGATGATCTAGATCAGGAAATTCAAAATCTGGAAATCCTTCAGCAGCAGGTTCAACGCAAGAAGGAGAAGATGGCCCGTCTAGCTGATCTTCAGAGACAAATAGATGAAGCTTCCGAAGAGGTTCGTCATCTTGTTCAAGATGATCAAAACCGAAGGCCTCCACGCAGAGAGCTTCACCAGGAAGACTTCCATAATGAGGATGACTGGTATGACGATTTCCATCATGGAAACTTTGCTTTTGATGATGCTTCTCCTCTTTCAACAGAGTTGCAGGTCACACCTTGGCCACAGACTTACAAGCCACCTCAGCTCCCCGTATATGACGGTCACTCAGACCCTAAGCAATTCCTAATGAGCTATGAAGCAACCATATCTTCGTACGGTGGCAATACGGCAGTCATGGCAAAATCTTTTGTCATGGCTGTCAGGAGCGTTGCTCAGACTTGGTACTCTTCTCTTCGGCCAGGGACAATCACTTCTTGGCAGAAATTGAAGGATATGCTGATAACTAGCTTTCAAGGGTTTCAGACGAAGCCGGTCACTGCTCAGGCCCTCTTCTAGTGTACTCAGGACCATGAAGAGTACCTTCAGGCATATGTCCGAAGGTTTCTACGATTGAGGGCACAGGCGCCAACGGTGCCCAATGAAATTGTCATCGAAGCCATGATCAAGGGGCTTCGTCCTGGACCTGCAGCTCAATATTTCGCTAGGAAGCCTCCTCAGACTCTGGAGAAGCTGCTCCAAAAAATGGACGAATACATTCGTGCTGACAACGATTTTCGCCAAAGAAGGGAGGAGGCCTTCAGATTTTCTGAAATGACCAGGGGCTTCGGAGGAAGATTCTATCCGAGGCATGTCAGGTCTATCCACAACTCAACTCAAAATGATGATAAGGGAAGTCAGCAGCACAGGCCGCAGTGCTCCTCACAAGCTTCGAGTCAACAGCAAAGCTTCTTCCGGCCACCGGCTCCAAGAGGCAGAGGTGCCAGGGGCTTCGGCGGAAGATTTGGAGACCAACCAAGGAAAATATTTTGCTTATTCTGTGGTGAAAACAAGGGCCATACCACAAGGACGTGCCATGTTACCATCCAGAAACAAAAGGAACTAGCAGAAGCTGCAGCGCAACAAAGCCAGCCGAAGCAGGTCATGCATACTGCTTCGTGCCATCAGCCCTACATCCCGGAATACGTGGGCAACCACCCTGCAGTTTCCGTAGCTTCGGCGAGTCAACCTCAAGCTTCATGGCAACAACCTCCGCCTCCACCTCCGTTACAGCAAGGCCAGCAGCCAGAAGGGAGCCAGTATGCTCCACACCAAAGGGACTTTAGAGAGCAGTCCGAAGCCCGTACAGTCAACAGCACCGTGCCGGAGTCAAAGCACATCTATTGACAAGTATCCTACTTTGATAGTAGTCTTTTCCATTTAGTTCTATTTTTTTTATAATAAAGAACATTTCAATTTTCATGTAATAGTTTTGTGGTTTGGTTATAAGGGAAATCTATTTTCTCCGAAGGCTTAAGTTGCTGAAGCTTGAAAGTTTGCAGAGGATCTTCGAATTATTTAAAATCCTTCGAAGTAACGAAAAGTCGTTCTAAGGAACGCAGAGTAAGTTGCTGAAGTTACAACAAGCTATTCCAAAGGGAGCGCAGTATATCTTCATCAAGGCCTGGTTCGTACAGATTGAAAGACATGGACGGCAACGAAATTCCAAGATCTTGGAATGTGGATGAGCTTCGGCGATATTATGTATAACTTGATGTAATTTTTTATGTTCTTTCTTTTCTTTTTCATGGCACCCTTTTCCTTTCTAAAGGGGGAGAAAGGTTTTTAATAGGGCCATCACATGTAATTTCCTTTTTAGTTTTATAAGAGCAAAATCCCCCAAAGAATGTAAATGTAAAAGCTGAGAACGCACCATCGAGTGCCGAAACTGAAAAGATGAAGAAGCTCCAAAGACGTTCCTAAGGGAATGCAGAGCTTACAGCGAAAAGTCAACGCTGTTACCGCCGAAAGTAAAAGGCGAAGAAGCTCCAAAGACGTTCCTAAGGGAATGCAGAGCTTACAGCGAAAAGTCAACGCTGATACCGCCGAAAGTAAAAGGCGAAGAAGCTCCAAAGACGTTCCTAAGGGAATGCAGAGCTTACAGCGAAAAGTCAGCGCTGATATAAAGATATTTTGTGTTTTATGGGGATATGTGTGTATCTTCGGAACAAATGTCATCTACATAACATAACATCATCACATCATTTTGCATAGCATAAGCATCATACATCATGTTGCATATGGCACAAGAAGGAGACACAGCTTCGGAAGTATGATTTGAAAAAGTTAAAATCGTGCCAAGTCACAAGGAGATACAATATTGATCTTCGGAATACTTCTTCGGAGAATATTTTCACGAAGCATGGAAGTGCTTCATCAGAATAGTATTAAAGAAGGATGTCTTCTTCACGAAGCATGAAAAGAAGGGAAGGTGTTTTTTTCGCCGAAGGCTCAAAAACGGTACGTATGTAAAGTTTCATGCATCGTAAAGAATTGAATAATGAAAAGAAACTTGTATATCACATTCAAATGTACAATATATTACATAGATCTCATTTCAAATGTTTTTTCTAATAACATCTAGTCTTCTCTTAGTACTACTTCTGCAGCCTCATTCAGGAGACGATTGACGACTTCGTCCATGATTGCTTCGGCCATCTTTTTAATTTCGTCGTCTCCTTTCGGCTGAGGGCCTGGAGTTGCTTCAGCAGGATCTGGAGGACAGGACACGACTATGCTGCTATTACAAACAGAAAACAAAACTTAAAACCAAAAATTACAACACAATACAAACTATTAACTAGTACCTAATTGACCTTCGGGCTCTGTGCTCTTTTCAGCAGCTTTAGCCACTTCTCTAGCATTGTGAATGCCCTTTTCACTTCTTTGAATAATTTCTCCTGCCATTTCCCGGCCACCATTATCCTAGATATCGGTAAAAAACTTTCCACCGATCATGCTTGCTTCGGCCGAAGGATCTCTCGCATCTTCAAAGGATAAGGCAGCTTCGGATTGTGCTAAGATTTTTACGTGTTCGCAGCCTTTTTTCTCCAAAATGGTGGCAATTCCTCTGGCCCCAGAGAAAGCACATATATCCCCACGGCTATTTAAAATTTCTTCGAAGGCTTCAGCTTCGTGGCTGATCCATTCAATGGGACCTTCGGGATTGCCTTTCACAAAATCTTCTTCACTTGAGAAGGCGCCGACCCTGGCGAAGCTAGATTTCAACTTTTTAACACATTCTATAGATTTGTTATAACACTTCTTCCTGGATGAACGAAGCTCTTCAACAGTCGCTTCTAAGTGGTTTGCCCATTGGTCGCTGGTTTCCCGCCTTGTTTCTTCCAGTATACGTTCTTCCTTGGCTTTGGCCAGTTGTTTCCGAAGGTCTTCAATCTCACGCTTTTGAGCTTCAGCTTGACCCTTGAAAGCAGCTTCGTCTTCCTTTATTTTATTTAGCAATGAATGCAATATTTTATCTTTTTCAAGACCTTCGTTCCTCAGTTCAATTACTTCGGAACGAAGGTTGCTCAGGGCTATAGTACACCCTTCGTCTTCAGCATCTTTCTGTGCTCTGAGGGCATTGCTAAGTATCAGGCCCTGCAAGGAGAAATATGTGTGTGTCAATAGGTTTAAACGAACGAAAAAATGCAAGGATTTCATTTGTTGTACCTTCAAGCTATTGTAGGCAAGGCTGTCGGCTAGATCGTTCTTTGACAGCACCGAGAGCCCGTCTTCTAAGGTCGGGAATCCGAAGCTCTTGCTCATTTCCCGGCAGACAGAAATCTCCTTACTGTCGGGAAGACAATACAAGAAATCTTCTTCTCCACTGCCGTTGAATATTAATGCCCCCTTTGGATATTTCAGTTTTTGGGCATAGTGCTGGGCCTCTTGCTCCTCTTTTCCTGAAAGTTTTTTCCCCGAAGCATGACGAACAATATAATCACGAACTTTGAATGATGCTTCGGGGGCAATGACTCCGATTTCTTCAACAAAAGTTGGCCTTGTTATTTCTTCTTTCTCAGTTTCCAAGGATTTTATCTTCGCCGACTCTGTGGACTCAGTCTTGGCTTCAGTCTTTTGCTCTGGAGTTTTATTATCAGAAATTTCGATCGTCGTTTCAGGAATGGCAGCAGCCTTCTTCGGAGGTGTGCTTGAAGATTTAATTGTTTCTAGTACATCTAGTACATTGGCCATTCTTCTTCTTTTTGGAGTCATTGCTGGCAACTTTTGAATTTTTATCGTCGTCTCAACATTTGCTGAAGGACTCACAATTTCTGGTACTTTTTCTTCAGCTGGTTTTTCCACTTCTACAATTTTTTCTGTGAATGGTGCTTCGGCCACTTTTTTGGTTTCCGATAGCAAGACCTTCGGGTTTTCTAGCTCTATCCTTTTCGGAGTTTCGGTTATCTCTACAGCTGCTGGAGGTGTGGCTGGATTGGTTGGCTTTTTAGCCTCGGTGGCCGAAGAGGGTTTTTCGGTAAACTCCGGCACCGAAGCTGGTTCGATATAGCGCGGACGGTGAGTGAGGACTTTTATCTTCTTTCTTTCCGGTTCCGGTTTGCTAGGAGCAGTTGTAGCTTCTTCTTTTGCAGAAGTTGTGTTTTTTCTCTTCTGCCTTCGAACGGGGTAGCAATAGTCAGGGTAAACAAACCCAATTGCATCAAATACCCGATTCAGTCTCTTCTTTTTTCGGCCTCCGAAGGCTGCTGACATCGCAGTATCTTCAGCCTTCGAATAAGTACCAAGCAGCTCATCACTTAAATTGTCAATGCTCTTTAACCAGTCATCATCTGGCTCAACAAATTTATCTCCGAACTTGAAGGTGTACTTCAGTCTCACAAGACCACCTTCGTCGGCCTCTTTTATGGCTTCTTGTGGCATTTCCCATTTCTCCGCAAGAGGCCACACCCGGAAGGCAATGTGCTCTTGAACTAAATCTCTTGTTCCAATAAAGGAGCAGATAACGCCGAAGGCCCTCTGGCATGCTTTGGCAGCTTCACTCATTTCCACCTTCGGCCTCCGAAGGCCGAAGCTTTGCCAAATAGGACGCATAATTATACCTTTGATATCTTCTTGTGCTGATAGGTCGTTCTTCACATAAAACCATTCTGTCATCCAATCGCCGGGCCATCTCTTCCGAAAGGTTGGTACGGGACAGCTTGCCCTGGACCGAGAGACGAAACTGTAGCAGCCAAAGTTATTATGATACTGTTCTTTGCCCCAAGGTTTTGTTTCATATAATAGTTCATGTATATTACAGAAGCTTTTCGCATCAGGCTTCAGACCTTGGCTTCTCGCGGCCCACACAAAGATATTTAGCCTTATAATTGCCTCAGGAGTAAGTTGATGAAGATAGACTTCGAAGATTTTCAACACCTCCACAACGAAGCTACTCAAGGGAAATCGTAGCCCAGCTTTCAGAAAGCTTCGGTACACTACGACTTCATTTTCTTCGGGGTGTGGACAAGTCTTCTCCCCTTCGTCAGCCCTCACAGTGGACAAATCCCGGAAATACCTTCCTCTCATGTTGACAAGATGACTTTCTTTGATAGTTGATTTACCATAAACTGAATGGCTTGGTCGCCATGGACGATCTTCGGAGTCTTCGCCACCGCTGTCCACATCGTAACTTTCACTGTCACCAGTATCTTCAAACAAACCTTCCAGAATCTCCTTGGTGATTTTTTCTGTGTTGGTCTTCGACATTGCTATAAGAAACCCCAAGTTTTTCTCTTCATCAAGAGTCAGCTTCGTCTCAGCAACAGCCTTCTTAGCAGCTTCAGACATCTTCGGAAACACTAAAAACTGTTTTAAAAAGCCGAAGCTTCAAAACTAAAAGCTCAGCAAATCTTAGCGCACAAAAGCTAAAAATTGAGTAAGCGGGGGTGGTTGGCCAGAAAGCGTGCCAAATGAGTTTGCGGTATGACTGTATTTATACGCTCGGTGCGTTGAAAATTGAAAGACCCCACTTGTCAGTGGATGTTGCTATTCTAGCAAAGGGAAGGTGTTTTTTCGGACCTTCGGCGTAAAGCCTTCGTCCATATCGCAATCTAAATTTATTATTTCGAACAAATTAATATTGCGAGGGGCTACTGTTGGGGACCTTCGGCATCCGAAGGTCCTCAAAAACATGATTTAACAGTGTTCCTGGAGTATAATTTGTGAACAGGTATCTTCGGATTTGTATCGGTACCATAAAGGGAGAAGCTCAAAAGATACGAAGGTTGATACAGCGCCGAAGCTGTGAGCAGGAAAGCTTCGGCATGATCACAGAAAAGGGAACCGACTCAAAGATGAAAAGGCCATTTAGACCTCGATAGAATACTATAGAATTATTATCAAATGTAAAGGGCATGAATGTAATTTTGTAAGGGCTGTGTCCCGTGCCTATAAATAGGTGAACAGTATCCCTGTACTGTTCACGCTGACTTGGCATTCACTTTTTGCGTCACGCTTGTACTGTCTTCCTTTCTCGACGAAAGGTACACTTGTAATTCAATTATATTGCCGTTTATGCTTGATAATGATAAATAATCATCCATATTGTCTTTTATATCCTTCGTCATTATTTAATGAATTTATGAAGGTACGTCTTTCATAACCTTCGTCCGAAAATCATTATATCCTAAGGGAAATAATGCTTCGGAGGACGAAGGACTTTAACGATTAACATCTTCTATGTTGCCTTGTTCTTAACTCTTAGTATTTGAGAGCAAGCCCCCAACAAATGACACTGAAGGCACCTATGGATTTTTGACCAAGAACTGGTCTCCACCATAGACCAAGATTGTGATCTATGGCAAGAAAACATATGTGATCTATGGAAAGGAAACATATGTGATCTATGAGCCTCTGGTTGAAGATAAATGGCCACACAACCCCCATGTTTGTCGAAAATAGCCATGAATAACCATTTTCAATAATACCGAAGGCTAACACATTCGGATTTTTACCCAAGAAATGGTCTCCACCAGAAATCCAAGAATGTGATCTACGGCAAGGAAACATATGTGGGTGAGGTGTATGAGCCTCTGGTCGATGATCAATGGCCACAGAACCTCTATTTTGTCGAAAATAGCCATGAACGACCATTTTCAATAATACCGTAGGCTAACACGTACGGATTTTTGACCAAGAAATGGTCTCCACCAGAAATCCAAGAATGTGATCTACGACAAGGAAACATATGTGGGTGAGGTGTATGAGCCTCTGGTCGATGATCAATGGCCACACAACCCCCATTTTGTCGAAAATAGCCATGAACGACCACGACCATTTTCAATAATTCCGAAGGCTAACACGTACGAATTTTTGACCAAGAAATGCTCTCCACTAGAAATCCAAGAATGTGATCTATGGCAAGGAAACATATGTGGGGTGAGGTGTACGAGCCTCTGGTTGATGATAAATGGCCACACAACCCCCATTTTTGATGCAATTAGCCATGAACGACCATTTTCAATAGGAACAATTGGATCTATACCATTAAAAGATCCAAACTTTAGATATATACCATGGACCCCACATGTCATTGACTCATGTGGACCCACATGTAAGTGAGATAGTAATGGTATGGATCCAAAGTGGTGATCTTTTAATGGTATGGATCCAAATTTCCCTTTTCAATAATACCGAAGGCTAACACCTACGGATTTTTGACCAACAAATGGTCTCCACCAGAAATCCAAGAATGTGGTCTATGGCAAGGAAACATATGTGGGGTGAGGTGTATGAGCCTTTGGTCGATGATCAATGGCCACACAACCCCCATTTTTGTCGAAAATAGCTATGAACGACCATTTTCAATAATACCGAAGGCTAACACCTACGGATTTTTGACCGAGAAATGGTCACCACCAGAAATCCAAGAATGTGATCTATGGCAAGGAAACATATGTGGGGTGAGGTGTACGAGCCTCTGGTCGATAATCAATGGCCACATAACCCCCATTTTTGTCGAAAATAGCCATAGATGACCATTTTCAATAATACCGAAGGCTAACACGTACGGATTTTTAACCAAAAAATGGTCTCCACCAGAAATCCAAGAATGTGATCTATGGCAAGTAAACATATGTGGGGTGAGGTGTACGAGCCTCTGGTCGATGATAAATGGCCACACAACCCCCATTTTAGTCGAAAATAGCCATGAACGACCATTTTCAATAATACCGAAGGCTAACACCAACAGATTTTTGACCAAGAAATGGTCTCCACCAGAAATCCAAGAATGTGATCTATAGCAAGAAAACATATGTGGGGTGAAGTGTACTAGCCTCTGGTAGATGATCAATGGCCACACAACCCCCATTTTTGTCGAAAATAGCCATGAACGACCATTTTCAATGACACTGAAGGCTAACACCTATGGAATTTTGACCAAGAAATGGTCTCCACCAGAAATCCAAGAATGTGGTCTATGGAAAGGAAACATATGTGGGGTGAGGTGTACGAGCCTCTGGTCGATGATCAATGGCGACACAACCCCCATTTTTGTCGAAAATAGCCATGAATGACCATTTTCAATGACACTAAAGGCTAACACCTACGAATTTTTGACCAACAAATGGTCTCCACGAGAAATCCAAGATTGTGATCTATGGCAAGAAAACATATGTGGGGTGAAGTGTACGAGCCTCTGGTCGATGATCAAAGGCCACACAACCCCCATTTTTGTCGAAAATAGCCATGAACGACCATTTTCAATGACACTGAAGGCGAACACCTATGGATTTTTGACCAAGAAATGGTCTCCACCATAAATCCAAGAATGTGATCTATGGCAAGGAAACATATGTGTAGTGAGGTGTATGAGCCTCTGGTCGAAGATCAATGGCCACACAACCCCCATTTGTGTCGAAAATAGCCATGAATGACCATTTTCAATAATACCGAAGGCTAACTCGTACGGATTTTTGACCAAGAAATGGTCTCCACTAGAAATCCAAGAATGTGATCTATGGCAAGGAAACATATGTGGGGTGAGGTGTATGAGCCTCTGGTCGATGATCAATGGCCACACAACCCCCATTTTTGTCGAAAATAGCCATGAACGACCATTTACAATAATACCGAAGGCTAACACCTACGGATTTTTGACCAAGAGAAGATCTCCACCAGAAATCCAAGAATGTGATCTATGGCAAGGAAACATATGTGGGGTGAGGTGTACGAGCCTCTGATCGATGATCAATGGCCACACAACCCCCATTTTTGTCGAAAATAGCCATGAACGACCATTTTCAATAATTCCGAAGGCTAACACCTACGGATTTTTGACCAAGAAATCGTCTCCACCAGAAATCCAAGAATATGATCTATGGCAAGGAAACATATTGGGGTGAGGTGTACGAGCCTCTGGTCGATGATCAATGGCCACACAACCCCCATTTTTGTCGAAAACAGCCATGAACGACCATTTTCAATAATACCGAAGGCTAACACGTACGGATTTTTGACCAAGAAATGGCCTCCACGAGAAATCCAAGATTGTGATCTATGGCAATTAAACATATGTGGGGTGAGGTGTACGAGCCTCTGGTTGATGATAAATGGCCACACAACCCCCATTTTTGTCGAAAATAGCCATGAACGACCATTTTCAATAATACCGAAGGCTAACACCTACGGATTTTTGACCAAGAAATGGTCTCCACCAGAAATCCAATAATGTGATCTATGGCAAGGAAACATATGTGGGGTGAGGTGTACGAGCCCCTGGTCGATTATCAATGGCCACACAACCCCCATTTTTGTCGAAAATTGCCATGAACGACTATTTTCAATGACACTGAAGGCTAACACCTATGGATTTTTGACCAAGAACTGGTCTCCACCATAGATCCAAGAATGTGATCTAGGGCAAGAAAACATATGTGTAGTGAGGTGTATGAGCCTCTGGTTGAAGATAAATGGCCACACAACTCCCATTTTTGTCGAAAATAGCCATGAATGACCATTTTCAATAATACCGAAGGCTAACACATTCAGATTTTTGCCCAAGAAATGGTCTCCACCAGAAATCCAAAAATGTGATCTATGTCAAGGAAACATTTGTGGGGTGAGGTGTATTAGCCTCTGGTCGATGATCTATGTCAAAAATAGCCATGAACGACCATTTTCGATAATAACGAAGGCTAACACATACGGATTTTTGACCAAGAAATGGTCTCCACCATAGATCCAAGAATGTGATATATGGCAAGAAAACATATGTGTAGTGAGGTGTATGATCCTCTGGTTGAAGATAAATGGCCACACAACCCCCATTTTGTCGAAAATAGCCATGAACGACCATTTTCAATAATACCGAAGGCTAACACGTACGAATTTTTGACCAAGAAATGGTCTCCACCAGAAATCCAAGAGTGTGCTCTATGGCAAGGAAACATATGTGGGGGTGAGGTGTACGAGCCTCTGGTAGATGATAAATGGCCACACAACCCCCATTTTTGATGAAAATAGCCATGAACGACCATTTTCAATAATACCGAAAGCTAACACCTACGGATTTTTGACCAACAAATGGTCTCCACCAGAAATCCAAGAATGTGGTCTATGGCAAGGAAACATATGTGGGGTGAGGTGTATGAGCCTTTGGTCGATGATCAATGGCCACACAACCCCCATTTTTGTCGAAAATAGCTATGAACGACCATTTTCAATAATAATGAAGGCTAACACCTACGGATTTTTGACCGAGAAATGGTCACCACCAGAAATCCAAGAATGTGGTCTATGGCAAGGAAACATATGTGGGTGAGGTGTATGAGCCTTTGGTCGATGATCAATTGCCACACAACCCCCATTTTTGTCGAAAGTAGCCATGAACGACCATTTTCAATAATACCGAAGGCTAACACCTACGGATTTTTTTACCAAGAAATGGTCTCCACCAGAAATCCAAGAATGTGATATATGGCAAGGAAACTTATGTGGGGTGAGGTGTATGATCCTCTGGTCGATGATCAATGGCGACACAACCCCCATTTTTGTCGAAAATAGCCATGAATGACCATTTTCAATGACACTGAAGGTTAACACCTACGAATTTTTGACCAACAAATGGTCTCCACGAGAAATCCAAGATTCTGATCTATGGCAAGAAAACATATGTGTGGTGAAGTGTACGAGCCTCTGGTCGATGATCAATGGCCACACAACCCCCATTTTTGTCTAAAATAGCCATGAGCGACCATTTTCAATGACACTGAAGGCTAACACCTATGAATTTTTGACCAAGAAATGGTCTCTACCATAAATCCAAGAATGTGATCTATGGCAAGGAAACATATGTGTAGTGAGGTGTATGAGCCTCTGGTCGAAGATCAATGGCCACACAACCCCCATTTGTGTCGAAAATAGCCATGAATGACCATTTTCAATAATACCGAAGGCTAACACGTACGGATTTTTGACCAAGAAATGGTCTCCACCAGAAATGCAAGAATGTGATCTATGGCAAGGAAACATATGTGGGGTGAATTGTACGAGCCTCCGGTCGATGATAAATGGCCACACAACCCCCATTTTTGTCGAAAATAAGCATGAACGACCATTATCAATGACACTAAAGGCTAACACCTATGGATTTCTGACCAAGAAATGGTCTCCACCATAAATCCAAGAATGTGATCTATGGCAAGGAAACATATGTGTAGTGAGGTGTATGAGCCTCTGGTCGAAAATCAATGGCCACACAACCCCCATTTTTGTCGAAAATAGCCATGAATGACCATTTTCAAAAATACCAAAGGCTAACACATTCGGATTTTTTCCCAAGAAATGGTCTCCACCAGAAATCCAAGAATGTGATCTATGGCAAGGAAACATATGTGGGGTGAGGTGTACGAGCCTCTGGTCGATGATCAATGGCCACACAACCCCATTTTGCCGAAAATAGCCATCAACGACCATTTTCAATAATACCGAAGGCTAACACGTACGAATTTTTGACCAAGAAATGGTCTCCACCAGAAATCCAAGAATGTGATCTATGGCAAGGAAACATATGTGGGGTGAGGTTTACGATCCTCTAGTCGATGATAGATGGCCACACAACCCCCATTTTTGATGAAAATAGCCATGAGCGACCATTTTCAATAATACTAGAGGCTAACACCTACGGATTTTTGACTAAGAAATGGTCTCCACCAGAAATGCAAGAATGTGATCTATGGCAAGGAAACATATGTGGGGTGAGGTGTACGAGCCTCTGGTCGATGATCAATGGCCACACAACCCCCATTTTTTCGAAAATAGCCATGAACGACCATTTTCAATAATACCGAAGGCTAACACCTATGGATTTTTGACCAAGAAATGGTCTCCACCAGAAATCCAAGACTGTGATCTACGGCATGGAAACATATGTGGGGTGAGGTGTACGAGCCTCTGGTCGATGATCAATGGCCACACAACCCTAATTTTTGTCGAAAATAGCCATGAACGACCATTTTCAATTACACTGAAGGCTAACACCTACGGATTTTTGACCAAGAAATGGTCTCCACCAGAAATCAAAGAATGTGGGGTGAGGTGTACGAGCCTTTGGTCGATGATCAATGGCCACATGACCCCCATTTTTGTCGAAAATAGCCATGAATGACCATTTTCAATAATACCGAAGGCTAACACGTACGGATTTTTGACTAAGAAATGGTCTCCACCAGATATCCAAGAATGTGATCTATGGCAAGGAAACATATGTGGGGTGAGGTGTATGAGCCTCTGGTCGATGATAAATGGCCACACAACCCCCATTTTAGTCGAAAATAGCCATGAACGACCATTTTCAATAATACCGAAGGCTAACACCAACAGATTTTTGACCAAGAAATGGTCTCCACCAGAAATCCAAGAATGTGATCTATGGCAAGAAAACATATGTGGGGTGAAGTGTATGAGCCTCTGGTCGATGATCAATGGCCACACAACCCCCATTTTTGTCGAAAATAGCCATGAACAACCATTTTCAATGACACTGAAGGCTAACACCTATGGATTTTTGACCAAGAAATGGTCTGCACCATAAATCCAAGAATTTGATCTATGGCAAGGAAACATATGTGTTGTGAGGTGTATGAGCCTCTGGTCGAAGATCAATGGCAACACAACCCCCATTTTTGTCGAAAATAGCCATGAATGACGATTTTCAAGAATACCGAAGGCTAACACATTCGGATTTTTGCCCAAGAAATGGTCTCCACCAGAAATCCTAGAATGTGATCTATGGCAAGGAAACATATGTGGGGTGAGGTGTACGAGGCTCTGGTCGATGATCAATGGCCACACAACCCCCATTTTGTCGAAAATAGCCATGAACGACCATTTTCAATAATACCGAAGGCTAACACGTACGAATTTTTGACCAAGAAATGGTCTCCACTAGAAATCCAAGAATGTGATCTATGGCAAGGAAACTTATGTGGGGTGAGGTGTATGAGCCTCTGGTCGATGATAAATAGCCACACAACCCTCATTTTTGATGAAAATAGCCATGAACGACCATTTTCAATAATATTAGAGGCTAACACCTACGGATTTTTTACCAAGAAATGGTCTCCACCAGAAATCCAAGAATGTGATCTATGGCAAGGAAACATATGTGGGGTGAGGTGTATGAGCCTCTGGTTGATGATCAATGGCCACACAACCCCCATTTTTGTCGAAAATAGCCATGAACGACCATTTTCAACAATACCGAAGGCTAACACCTACGGATTTTTGACCAAGAAATGGTCTCCACTAGAAATCCAAGAATATGATCTATGTCAAGGAAACATATGTGGGGTGAGGTGTACGAGCCTCTGGTCGATGATCAATGGCAACACAACCCCTATTTTTGTCGAAAATAGCCTTGAACAACCATTTTCAATGACACTTAAGGCTAACACCTACGGAGTTTTGACCAAGAAATGGTCTCCACCATAAATCCAAGAATGTGATCTATGGCAAGGAAACATATGTGTAGTTAGGTCTATGAGCCTCTGGTTGAATATCAATGGCCACACAACCCCCATTTTTGTCGAAAATAGTCATGAACGACCATTTTCAATAGTACCGAAGGCTAACACATTCGGATTTTTGACCAAAAAATGGTCTCCACCAGAAATCAAAGAGTGTGCTCTATGGCAAGGAAACATATGTGGGGTGAGGTTTACGAGCCTCTGGTTGATGATCATTGGCCACACAACCCCCATTTTGTCGAAAGTAGCCATGAACGACCATTTTCAATAATACTGAAGGCTAACACCTATGGATTTTTGACCAAGAAATGGTCTCCACCAGAAATCCAAGAATGTGGTATATGGCAAGGAAACTTATGTGGGGTGAGGTGTACGATCCTCTGGTCGATGATCAATGGCGACACAACCCCCATTTTTTTCGAAAATAGCCATGAATGACCATTTTCAATGACACTAAAGGCTAACACCTACGAATTTTTGACCAACAAATGGTCTCCACGAGAAATCCAAGATTCTGATCTATGGCAAGAAAACATATGTGGGGTGAAGTGTACGTGCCTCTGGTCGATGATCAATGGCCACACAACCCCCATTTTTGTCGAAAATAGCCATGAATGACCATTTTCAATAATACCGAAGGCTAACACCTACGGATTTTTTACCAAGAAATGGTCTCCACCAGAAATCGAAGAATGTGATCTATGGCAAGGAAACATATGTGGGGTGAGGTGTATGAGCCTCTGGTTGATGATCAATGGCCACACAACCCCCATTTTTGTCGAAAATAGCCATGAACGACCATTTTCAATAATACCGAAGGCTAACACCTACGGATTTTTGACCAAGAAATGGTCTCCACTAGAAATCCAAGAATATGATCTATGGCAAGGAAACATATGTGGGGTGAGGTGTACGAGCCTCTGGTCGATGATCAATGGCCACACAACCCCTATTTTTGTCGAAAATAGCCATGAACAACCATTTTCAATGACACATAAGGCTAACACCTACGGATTTTTGACCAAGAAATGGTCTCCACCATAAATCCAAGAATGTGATCTATGGCAAGGAAACATATGTGTAGTGAGGTCTATGAGCCTCTGGTCGAATATCAATGGCCACACAACCCCCATTTTTCTCGAAAATAGCCATGAACGACCATTTTCAATAATACCGAAGGCTAACACCTACGGATTTTTGACCAAGAAATGGTCACCACCAGAAATCCAAGAATGTGGTCTATGGCAAGGAAACACATGTGGGTGAGGTGTATGAGCCTTTTGTCGATGATCAATTGCCACACAACCCCCATTTTTGTCGAAAGTAGCCATGAACGACCATTTTCAATAATACCGAAGGCTAACACCTATGGATTTTTGACCAAGAAATGGTCTCCACCAGAAATCCAAGAATGTGATATATGGCAAGGAAACTTATGTGGGGTGAGGTGTACGATCCTCTGGTCGATGATCAATGGCGACACAACCCCCATTTTTGTCGAAAATAGCCATGAATGACCATTTTCAATGACACTAAAGGCTAACACCTACGAATTTTTGACCAACAAATGGTCTCCACGAGAAATCCAAGATTCTGATCTATGGCAAGAAAACATATGTGGGGTGAAGTGTACGAGCCTCTGGTCGATGATCAATGGCCACACAACCCCCATTTTTGTCGAAAATAGCCATGAACGACCATTTTCAATGACACTGAAGGCTAACACCTATGGATTTTTGACCAAGAAATGGTCTCCACCATAAATCGAAGAATGTGATCTATGGCAAGGAAACATATGTGTAGTGAGGTGTATGAGCCTCTGGTCGAAGATCAATGGCCACACAACCCCCATTTGTGTCGAAAATAGCCATGAATGACCATTTTCAATAATACCAAAGGCTAACACGTATGGATTTTTGACCAAGAAATGGTCTCCACCAAAAATCCAAGAATGTGATCTATGGCAAAGAAACATATGTGGGGTGAATTGTACGAGCCTCCGGTCGATGATAAATGGACGCACAACCGCCATTTTAGTCGAAAATAGCCATGAACGACCATTTTCAACAATACCGAAGGCTAACACCAACAGATTTTTGACCAAGAAATGGTCTCCTCCAGAAATCCAAAAATGTGATATATGGCAAGAAAACATATGTGGGGTGAAGTGTACGAGCCTATGGTCGATGATCAATGGCCACACAACCCCCATTTTTGTCGAAAATAACCATGAACGACCATTTTCAATGACACTAAAGCCTAACACCTATGGATTTCTGACCAAGAAATGGTCTCCACCATAAATCCAAGAATGTGATCTATGGCAAGGAAACATATGTGTAGTGAGGTGTATGAGCCTCTGGTCGTAGATCAATGGCCACACAACCCCCATTTTTGTCGAAAATAGCCATGAATGACCATTTTCAAAAATACCAAAGGCTAACACATTCGGATTTTTTCCCAAGAAATGGTCTCCACCAGAAATCCAAGAATGTGATCTATGGCAAGGAAACATATGTGGGGTGAGGTGTACGAGCCTCTGGTCGATGATCAATGGCCACACAACCCCCATTTTGCCGAAAATAGCCATCAACGACCATTTTCAATAATACCGAAGGCTAACACGTACGAATTTTTGACCAAGAAATGGTCTCCACCAGAAATCAAAGAATGTGATCTATGGCAAGGAAACATATGTGGGGTGAGGTTTACGAGCCTCTAGTCGATGATAGATGGCCACACAACCTCCATTTTTGATGAAAATAGCCATGAGCGGCCATTTTCAATAATACTAGAGGCTAACACCTACGGATTTTTGACTAAGAAATGGTCTCCACCAGAAATCCAAGAATGTGATCTATGGCAAGGAAACATATGTGGGGCGAGGTGAATGAGCCTCTGGTCAATGATCAATGGCCACACAACCCCCATTTTTGTCGAAAATAACCATGAACGACCATTTTCAATAATACCGAAGGCTAACACCTACGGATTTTTGACCAAGAAATGGTCTCCACATAAAATCCAAGAATGTGATCTACGGCAAGGAAACATATGTGGGGTGAGGTGTACGAGCCTCTGGTCGATGATCAATGGCCACACAACCCTAATTTTTGTCGAAAATAGCCATGAACGACCCTTTTCAATGACACTGAAGGCTAACAACTACGGATTTTTGACCAAAAAATGGTCTCCACCATAAATCCAAGAATGTGATCTACGGCAAGGAAACATATGTTGGTTTAGGTGTACGAGCCTCTGGTCGATGATCAATGGCCACACAACCCTAATTTTTGCCGAAAATAGCCATGAACGACCATTTTCAATGACACTGAAGGCTAACACCTACGGATTTTTGACCAAGAAATGGTCTCCACCAGAAATCAAAGAATGTGGGGTGAGGTGTACGAGCCTTTGGTTGATGATCAATGGCCACTTGACCCCCATTTTTGTTGAAAATAGCCATGAATGACCATTTTCAATAATACCGAAGGCTAACACGTACGGATTTTTGACCAAGAAATGGTCTCCACCAGATATCCAAGAATGTTATCTATGGCAAGGAAACATATGTGGGGTGAGGTGTATGAGCCTCTGGTCGATGATAAATGGCCACACAACCCCCATTTTAGTCGAAAATAGCCATGAACGACCATTTTCAATAATACCGAAGGCTAACACCAACAGATTTTTGACCAAGAAATGGTCTCCACCAAAAATCCAAGAATGTGATCTATTGCAAGAAAACATATGTGGGGTGAAGTGTACGAGCCTCTGGTCGATGATCAATGGCCACACAACCCCCAGTTTTGTCGAAAATAGCCATGAACGACCATTTTCAATGACACTGAAGGCTAACACTTATGGATTTTTGACCAAGATATGGTCTCCACCATAAATCCAAGAATTTGATCTATGGCAAGGAAACATATGTGTAGTGAGGTGTATGAGCCTCTGGTCGAAGATCAATGGCCACACAACCCCCATTTTTGTCGAAAATAGCCATGAATGACCATTTTCAAGAATACCGAAGGCTAACACATTCGGATTTTTGCCCAAGAAATGGTCTCCACCAGAAATCCAAGAATGTGATCTATGGCAAGGAAACATATGTGGGGTGAGGTGTACGAGGCTCTGGTCGATGATCAATGGCCACACAACCCCCATTTTGTCGAAAATAGCCATGAACGACCATTTTCAATAATACTAGAGGCTAACACCTACGGATTTTTTACCAAGAAATGGTCTCCACCAGAAATCCAAGAATGTGATCTATGGCAAGGAAACATATGTGGGGTGAGGTGTATGAGCCTCTGGTTGATGATCAATGGCCACACAACCCCCATTTTTGTCGAAAATAGCCATGAACGACCATTTTCAATAATACCGAAGGCTAACACCTACGGATTTTTGACCAAGAAATGGTCTCCACTAGAAATCCAAGAATATGATCTATGTCAAGGAAACATATGTGGGGTGAGGTGTACGAGCCTCTGGTCGATGATCAATGGCCACACAACCCCTATTTTTGTCGAAAATAGCCATGAACAACCATTTTCAATGACACTTAAGGCTAACACCTACGGATTTTTGACCAAGAAATGGTCTCCACCATAAATCCAAGAATGTGATCTATGGCAAGGAAACATATGTGTGGTGAGGTCTATGAGCATCTGGTCGAATATCAATGGCCACACAACCCCCATTTTTGTCCAAAATAGCCATGAACGACCATTTTCAATAGTACCGAAGGCTAACACATTCGGATTTTTGACCAAAAAATGGTCTCCACCAGAAATCAAAGAATGTGATCTATGGCAAGGAAACATATGTGGGGTGAGGTTTACGAGCCTCTGGTTGATGATCATTGGCCACACAACCCCCATTTTTGTCGAAAATAGCCATGAATGACCATTTTCAATAATACCGAAGGCTAACACGTACGGATTTTTGAACAAGAAATGGTCTCCACCAGAAATCCAAGAATGTGATCTATGGCAAGGAAACATATGTGGGGTGAGGTGTATGAGCCTCTGGTCAATGATAAATGGCCACACAACCCCCATTTTAGTCGAAAATAGCCATGAACGACCATTTTCAATAATACCGAAGGCTAACACCAACGGATTTTTGACCAAGAAATGGTCTCCACCAAAAATCCTAGAATGTGATCTCTGGCAAGAAAACATATGTGGGGTGAAGTGTACGAGCCTCTGGTCGATGATCAATGGCCACACAAACCCCATTTTTGTCGAAAATAGCCATGAACGACCATTTTCAATGACACTGAAGGCTAACACCTACGGATTTTTGACCAAGAAATGGTCTCCACAATAAATCCAAGAATGTGATCTATGGCAAGGAAACATATGTGTAGTGAGGTGTATGAGCCTTTGGTCGAATATCAATGGCCACACAACCCCCATTTTTGTCGAAAATAGCCATGAACGACCATTTTCAATAGTACCGAAGGCTAAAACATTCAGATTTTTGACCAAGAAATGGTCTCCACCAGAAATCAAAGAATGTGATCTATGGCAAGGAAACATATGTGGGGTGAGGTTTACGAGCCTCTGGTCGATGATCAATGGCCACACAACCCCCATTTTTGTCGAAAATAGCCATGAACGACCATTTTCAATAGTACCGAAGGCTAAAACATTCAGATTTTTGACCAAGAAATGGTCTCCACCAGAAATCAAAGAATGTGATCTATGGCAAGGAAACATATGTGGGGTGAGGTTTACGAGCCTCTGGTCAATGATCAATGGCCACACAACCCCCATTTTTGTCGAAAATAGCCATGAACGACCATTTTCAATAGTACCGAAGGCTAAAACATTCAGATTTTTGACCAAGAAATGGTCTCCACCAGAAATCAAAGAATGTGATCTATGGCAAGGAAACATATGTGGGGTGAGGTTTACGAGCCTCTGGTCAATGATCAATGGCCACACAACCCCCATTTTTGTCGAAAATAGCCATGAATGACCATTTTCAATAATACTGAAGGCTAACACGTACAGATTTTTGACCAAGAAATGGTCTCCACCGGAAATCCAAGAATGTGATCTATGGCAAGGAAACATATGTGGGGTGAGATGTACGAGCCTTTGGTCGATGATCATTGGCCACACAACCCCCATTTTTGTCGAAAATAGCCATGAATGACCATATTCAATAATACAGAAGGCTAACACGTACGGATTTTTGACCAAGAAATGGTCTCCACCAGAAATCCAAGAATGTGATCTATGGCAAGGAAACATATGTGGGTGAATTGCACGAGTCTCTGGTCGATGATAAATGGCCACACAACCCCCATTTTAGTCGAAAATAGCCATGAACGACCATTTTCAATAATACTGAAGGCTAACACCAACAAATTTTTGACCAAGGAATGGTCTCCTCCAGAAATCCAAGAATGTGATCTATGGAAAGAAAACATATGTGGGGTGAAGTGTACGAGCCTCTGGTCGATGATCAATGGCCACACAACCCCCATTTTTGTCGAAAATAGCCATGAATGACCATTTTCAATAACACTAAAGGCTAACACCTATGGATTTCTGACCAAGAAATGGTCTCCACCATAAATCCAAGAATGTGATCTATGGCAAGGAAACATATGTTGGGTGAGGTTTACGAGCCTCTGGTCGATGATCAATGGCCACACAACCCCCATTTTTGTCGAAAATAGCCATGAATGACCATTTTCAATAATACTGAAGGCTAACACGTACAGATTTTTGACCAAGAAATGGTCTCCACCGGAAATCCAAGAATGTGATCTATGGCAAGGAAACATATGTGGGGTGAGGTGTACGAGCCTTTGGTCGATGATCATTGGCCACACAACCCCCATTTTTGTCGAAAATAGCCATGAATGACCATATTCAATAATACCGAAGGCTAACACGTACGGATTTTTGACCAAGAAATGGTCTCCACCAAAAATCCAAGAATGTGATCTATGGCAAGGAAACATATGTGGGGTGAATTGCACGAGCCTCTGGTCGATGATAAATGGCCACACAACCCCCATTTTAGTCGAAAATAGCCATGAACGACCATTTTCAATAATACTGAAGGCTAACACCAACAGATTTTTGACCAAGGAATGGTCTCCTCCAGAAATCCAAGAATGTGATCTATGGAAAGAAAACATATGTGGGGTGAAGTGTACGAGCCTCTGGTCGATGATCAATGGCCACACAACCCCCATTTTGGTCGAAAATAGCCATGAATGACCATTTTCAATGACACTAAAGGCTAACACCTATGGATTTCTGACCAAGAAATGGTCTCCACCAGAAATCCAAGAATGTGATCTATGGCAAGGAAACTTATGTGGGGTGAGGTGTACGAGCCTCTGGTAGATGATAAATGCCCACATAACCCCCATTTTTGATGAAAATAGCCATGAACGACCATTTTCAATAATACTAGAGGCTAACACCTACGGATTTTTTACCAAGAAATGGTCTCCACCAGAAATCCAAGAATGAGATCTATGGCAAGGAAACATATGTGGGGTGAGGTGTATGAGCCTCTGGTTGATGATCAATGGCCACACAACCCCCATTTTTGTTGAAAATAGCCATGAACGACCATTTTCAATAATACCGAAGGCTAACACCTACAGATTTTTGACCAAGAAATGGTCTCCACTAGAAATCCAAGAATATGATCTATGGCAAGGAAACATATGTGGGGTGAGGTGTACGAGCCTCTGGTCAATGATCAATGGCCACACAACCCCTATTTTTGTCGAAAATAGCCATGAACAACCATTTTCAATGACACTTAAGGCTAACACCTACGGATTTTTGACCAAGAAATGGTCTCCACCATAAATCCAAGAATGTGATCTATGGCAAGGAAACATATGTGTGGTGAGGTCTATGAGCATCTGGTCGAATATCAATGGCCACACAACCCCCATTTTTGTCGAAAATAGCCATGAACGACCATTTTCAATAGTACCGAAGGCTAACACATTCGGATTTTTGACCAAAAAATGGTCTCCACCAGAAATCAAAGAGTGTGCTCTATGGCAAGGAAACATATGTGGGGTGAGGTTTACGAGCCTCTGGTTGATGATCATTGGCCACACAACCCCCATTTTTGTCGAAAATAGCCATGAATGACAATTTTCAATAATACCGAAGGCTAACACCTACGGATTTTTTACCAAGAAATGGTCTCCACCAGAAATCGAAGAATGTGATCTATGGCAAGGAAACATATGTGGGGTGAGGTGTATGAGCCTCTGGTTGATGATCAATGGCCACACAACCCCCATTTTTGTCGAAAATAGCCATGAACGACCATTTTCAATAATACCGAAGGCTAACACCAACGGATTTTTGACCAAAAAAATCCTAGAATGTGATCTCTGGCAAGAAAACATATGTGGGGTGAAGTGTACGAGCCTCTGGTCGATGATCAATGGCCACACAAACCCCATTTTTGTCGAAAATAGCCATGAACGACCATTTTCAATGACACTGAAGGCTAACACCTACGGATTTTTGACCAAGAAATGGTCTCCATAATAAATCCAAGAATGTGATCTATGGCAAGGAAACATATGTGTAGTGAGGTGTCTGAGCCTTTGGTCGAATATCAATGGCCACACAACCCCCATTTTTGTCGAAAATAGCCATGAACGACCATTTTCAATAGTACCGAAGGCTAAAACATTCTGATTTTTGACCAAGAAATGGTCTCCACCAGAAATCAAAGAATGTGATCTATGGCAAGGAAACATATGTGGGGTGAGGTTTACGAGCCTCTGGTCGATGATCAATGGCCACACAACCCCCATTTTTGTCGAAAATAGCCATGAATGACCATTTTCAATAATACTGAAGGCTAACACGTACAGATTTTTGACCAAGAAATGGTCTCCACCGGAAATCCAAGAATGTGATCTATGGCAAGGAAACATATGTGGGGTGAGGTGTACGAGCCTTTGGTCGATGATCATTGGCCACACAACCCCCATTTTTGTCGAAAATAGCCATGAATGACCATATTCAATAATACCGAAGGCTAACACGTACGGATTTTTGACCAAGAAATGGTCTCCACCAGAAATCCAAGAATGTGATCTATGGCAAGGAAACATATGTGGGGTGAATTGCACGAGCCTCTGGTCGATGATAAATGACCACACAACCCCCATTTTAGTCGAAAATAGCCATGAACGACCATTTTCAATAATACTGAAGGCTAACACCAATAGATTTTTGACAAGGAATGGTCTCCTCCAGAAATCCAAGAATGTGATCTATGGAAAGAAAACATATGTGGGGTGAAGTGTACGAGCCTCTGGTCGATGATCAATGGCCACACAACCCCCATTTTTATCGAAAATAGCCATGAATGACCATTTTCAATGACACTAAAGGCTAACACCTATGGATTTCTGACCAAGAAATGGTCTCCACCATAAATCCAAGAATGTGGTCTATGGCAAGGAAACATATGTGGGGTGAGGTTTACGAGCCTCTGGTCGATGATCAATGGCCACACAACCCCCATTTTTGTCGAAAATAGCCATGAATGACCATTTTCAATAATACTGAAGGCTAACACGTACAGATTTTTGACCAAGAAATGGTCTCCACCGGAAATCCAAGAATGTGATCTATGGCAAGGAAACATATGTGGGGTGAGGAGTACGAGCCTTTGGTCGATGATCATTGGCCACACAACCCCCATTTTTGTCGAAAATAGCCATGAATGACCATATTCAATAATACCGAAGGCTAACACGTATGGATTTTTGACCAAGAAATGGTCTCCACCAGAAATCCAAGAATGTGATCTATGGCAAGGAAACATAAGTGGGGTGAATTGCACGAGCCTCTGGTCGATGATAAATGGCCACACAACCCCCATTTTAGTCGAAAATAGCCATGAACGACCATTTTCAATAATACTGAAGGCTAACACCAACAGATTTTTGACCAAGGAATGGTCTCCTCCAGAAATCCAAGAATGTGATCTATGGAAAGAAAACATATGTGGGGTGAAGTGTACGAGCCTCTGGTCGATGATCAATGGCCACATAACCCCCATTTTTGTCGAAAATAGCCATGAATGACCATTTTCAATGACACTAAAGGCTAACACCTATGGATTTCTGACCAAGAAATGGTCTCCACCAGAAATCCAAGAATGTGATCTATGGCAAGGAAACTTATGTGGGGTGAGGGGTACGAGCCTCTGGTCGATGATAAATGCCCACATAACCCCCATTTTTGATGAAAATAGCCATGGACGACCATTTTCAATAATACTAGAGGCTAACACCTACGTATTTTTTACCAAGAAATGGTCTCCACCAGAAATCCAAGAATGTGATCTATGGCAAGGAAACATATGTGGGGTGAGGTGTATGAGCCTCTGGTTGATGATCAATGGCCACACAACCCCCATTTTTGTCGAAAATAGCCATGAACGACCATTTTCAATAATTCCGAAGGCTAACACCTACGGATTTTTGACCAAGAAATGGTCTCCACTAGAAATCCAAGAATATGATCTATGGCAAGGAAACATATGTGGGGTGAGATGTACGAGCCTCTGGTCGATGATCAATGGCCACACAACCCCTATTTTTGTCGAAAATAGCCATGAACAACCATTTTCAATGACACTTAAGGCTAACACCTATGGATTTTTGACCAAGAAATGGTCTCCACCATAAATCCAAGAATGTGATCTATGGCAAGGAAACATATGTGTGGTGAGGTCTATGAGCATCTGGTCGAATATCAATGGCCACACAACCCCCATTTTTGTCCAAAATAGCCATGAACGACCATTTTCAATAGTACCGAAGGCTAACACATTCGGATTTTTGACCAAAAAATGGTCTCCACCAGAAATCAAAGAATGTGATCTATGGCAAGGAAACATATGTGGGGTGAGGTTTACGAGCCTCTGGTTGATGATCATTGGCCACACAACCCCCATTTTTGTCGAAAATAGCCATGAATGACCATTTTCAATAATACCGAAGGCTAACACGTACAGATTTTTGAACAAGAAATGGTCTCCACCAGAAATCAAAGAATGTGATCTATGGCAAGGAAACATTTGTGGGGTGAGGTTTACGAGCCTCTGGTTGATGATCATTGGCCACACAACCCCCATTTTTGTCGAAAATAGCCATGAATGACTATTTTCAATAATACCGAAGGCTAACACGTACGGATTTTTGAACAAGAAATGGTCACCACCAGAAATCCAAGAATGTGATCTATGGCAAGGAAACATATGAGGGGTGAGGTGTACGAGCCTCTGGTCGATGATCAATGGACACACAACCCTCATTTTAGTCGAAAATAGCCATGAACGACCATTTTCAATAATATCAAAGGCTAACACCAACGGATTTTTGACCAAGAAATGGTCTCCACCAAAAATCCTAGAATGTGATCTCTGGCAAGAAAACATATGTGGGGTGAAGTGTACAAGCCTCTGGTCGATGATCAATGGCCACACAAACCCCATTTTTGTCGAAAATAGCCATGAACGACCATTTTCAATGACACTGAAGGCTAACACCTACGGATTTTTTACCAAGAAATGGTCTCCACAATAAATCCAAGAATGTGATCTATGGCAAGGAAACATATGTGTAGTGAGGTGTCTGAGCCTTTGGTCGAATATCAATGGCCACACAACCCCCTTTTTTGTCGAAAATAGCCATGAACGACCATTTTCAATAGTACCGAAGGCTAAAACATTCAGATTTTTGACCAAGAAATGGTCTCCACCAGAAATCAAAGAATGTGATCTATGGCAAGGAAACATATGTGGGGTGAGGTTTACGAGCCTCTGGTCAATGATCAATGGCCACACAACCCCCATTTTTGTCGAAAATAGCCATGAATGACCATTTTCAATAATACTGAAGGCTAACACGTACAGATTTTTGACCAAGAAATGGTCTCCACCGGAAATCCAAGAATGTGATCTATGGTAAGGAAACATATGTGGGGTGAGGTGTACGAGCCTTTGGTCGATGATCATTGGCCACACAACCCCCATTTTTGTCGAAAATAGCCATGAATGACCATATTCAATAATACCGAAGGCTAACACGTACGGATTTTTGACCAAGAAATGGTCTCAACCAGAAATCCAAGAATGTGATCTATGGCAAGGAAACATATGTGGGGTGAATTGCACGAGCCTCTGGTCGATGATAAATGGCCACACAACCCCCATTTTAGTCGAAAATAGCCATGAACGACCATTTTCAATAATACTGAAGGCTAACACCAACAGATTTTTGACCAAGGAATGGTCTCCTCCAGAAATCCAAGAATGTGATCTATGGAAAGAAAACATATGTGGGGTGAAGTGTACGAGCCTCTGGTCGATGATCAATGGCCACACAACCCCCATTTTTGTCGAAAATAGCCATGAATGACCATTTTCAGTGACACTAAAGGCTAACACCTATGGATTTCTGACCAAGAAATGGTCTCCACCATAAATCCAAGAATGTGATCTATGGCAAGGAAACATATGTGTAGTGAGGTGTATGAGCCTCTGGTCGAAGATCAATGGCCACACAACCCCCATTTTTGTCGAAAATAGCCATGAATGACCATTTTCAAAAATACCAAAGGCTAACACATTCGGATTTTTGCCCAAGAAATGGTATCCACCAGAAATACAAGAATGTGATCTATGGCAAGGAAACATATGTGGGGTGAGGTGTACGAGCCTCTGGTCGATGATCAATGGCCACACAACCCCCATTTTGCCGAAAATAGCCATGACGACCATTTTCAATAATACCGAAGGCTAACACGTACGAGTTTTTGACCAAGAAATGGTCTCCACCAGAAATCCAAGAATGTGATCTATGGCAAGGAAACATATGTGAGGTGAGGTTTATGAGCCTCTAGTCGATGATAAATGGCCACACAACCCCCATTTTTTATGAAAATAGCCATGAGCGACCATTTTCAATAATACTAGAGGCTAACACCTACGGATTTTTGTCCAAGAAATGGTCTCCACCAGAAATCCAAGAATGTGATCTATGGCAAGGAAACATATGTGGGGTGAGGTGTATGAGCCTCTGATCGATGATCAATGGACACACAACCCCCATTTTTGTCGAAAATAGCCATGAACGACCATTTTCAATAATACCGAAGGCTAACACCTACGGATTTTTGACCAAGAAATGGTCACCACTAGAAATCCAAGAATGTGATCTACGACAAGGAAACATATGTGGGGGAGGTGTATGAGCCTCTGGTCGACGATCAATGGCCACACAACCCTAATTTTTGTCAAAAATAGCCATGAACGACCATTTTCAATGACATTGAAGGCTAACACCTACGGATTTTTGACCAAGAAATGGTGTCCACCATAAATCCAAGAATGTGATCTATGGAAAGGAAACATATGTGTAGTGAGGTGTATGAGCCTCTGGTCGAAGATCAATGGCCACACAACCCCCATTTTTGTAAAAATAGCCATGAATATAATGACCATTTTCAAAAATACCAAAGGCTAACACATTCGGATTTTTGCCCAAGAAATGGTCTCCACCAGAAATCCAAGAATGTGATCTATGGCAAGGAAACATATGTGGGGTGAGGTGTACGAGCCTCTGGTCGATGATCAATGGCCACACAACCCCCATTTTGCCGAAAATAGCCATGAACGACCATTTTCAATAATACCGAAGGCTAACACGTACGAGTTTTTGACCAAGAAATGGTCTCCACCAGAAATCCAAGAATGTGATCTATGGCAAGGAAACATATGTGGGGTGAGGTTTATGAGCCTCTAGTCGATGATAAATGGCCACACAACCCCCATTTTTTAAGAAAATAGCCATGAGCGACCATTTTCAATAATACTAGAGGCTAAGACCTACGGATTTTTGACCAAGAAATGGTCTCCACCAGAAATCCAAGAATGTGATCTATGGCAAGGAAACATATGTGGGGTGAGGTGTATGAGCCTCTGGTCGATGATCAATGGCCACACAACCCCCATTTTTGTCGAAAATAGCCATTAACGACCATTTTCAATAATACTGAAGGCTAACACCGACGGATTTTTGACCAAGAAATGGTCTCCACCAGAAATCCAAGAATGTGATCTACGACAAGGAAACATATGTGGGGTGAGGTGTATGAGCCTCTGGTCCAATATCAATGGCCACACAACCACCATTTTTGTCGAAAATAGCCATGAACGACCATTTTCAATAGTTCCGAAGGCTAACACATTCGGATTTTTGACCAAGAAATGGTCTCCACCAGAAATCAAAGAATGTGATCTATGGCAAGGAAACATATGTGGGGTGAGGTGTACGAGCCTTTGGTCGATGATCAATGGCCACACAACCCCCATTTTTGTCGAAGATAGCCATGAATGACCATTTTCAATAATACTGAAGGCTAACACGTACGGATTTTTGACCAAGAAATGGTCTCCACTAGATATCCAAGAATGTGATCTATGGCAAGGAAACATATGTGGGGTGAGGTGTATGGGCCTCTGGTTGATGATAAATGGCCACACAACCCCCATTTCAGTCGAAAATAGCCATGAACGACCATTTTCAATAATACCGAAGGCTAACACCAACAGATTTTTGACCAAGAAATGGTCTCCACCAGAAATCCAAGAATGTGATCTATGGCAAGAAAACATATGTGGGGTGAAGTGTACGAGCCTCTGGTCGATGATCAATGGCCACACAACCCCCATTTTTGTCGAAAATTGCCATGAACGACCATTTTCAATGACACTGAAGGCTAACACCTATGGATTTTTGACCAAGAAATGGTCTCCACCGTAAATCCAAGAATTTGATCTATGGCAAGGAAACATATGTGTAGTGAGGTGTATGAGCCTCTGGTCGAAGATCAATGGCCACACAACCCCCATTTTTGTCGAAAATAGCCATGAATGACCATTTTCAAAAATACCGAAGGCTAACACATTCGGATTTTTGCCCAAGAAATGGTCTCCACCAGAAATCCAAGAATGTGATCTATGGCAAGGAAACATATGTGGGGTGAGGTGTACGAGCCTCTGGTCGATGATCAATGGCCACACAACCCCCATTTTGTTGAAAATAGCCATGAGCGACCATTTTCAATAATACCAAAGGCTAACACGTACGAATTTTTGACCAAGAAATGGTCTCCACCAGAAATCCAAGAATGTGATCTATGGCAAGGAAACATATGTGGGGTGAGGTGTACGAGCCTCTGGTCGATGATAAATGGCCACACAACCCCCATTTTTGTCGAAAATAGCCATGAACGACCATTTTCAATTATACCGAAGGCTAACACCAACGGATTTTGGACCAAGAAATGGTCCCCACCAGAAATCCAAGAATGTGATCTATGGCAAGAAAACATATGTGGGGTGAAGTGTACGAGCCTCTGGTCGATGATCAATGGCCACACAAACCCCATTTTTGTCGAAAATAGCCATGAACGACCATTTTCAATGACACTGAACGCTAACACCTACGGATTTTTGACCAAGAAATGGTCTCCACCATAAATCCAAGAATGTGATCTATGGAAAGGAAACATGTGTAGTGAGGTGTATGAGCCTTTGGTCGAATATCAATGGCCACACAACCCCCATTTTTGTCGAAAATAGCCATGAACGACCATTTTCAATAGTACCGAAGGCTAAAATATTCAGATTTTTGATCAAGAAATGGTCTCCACCAGAAATCAAAGAATGTGATCTATGGCAAGGAAACATATGTGGGGTGAGGTTTACGAGCCTCTGGTCGATGATCAATGGCCACACAACCCCCATTTTTGTCAAAAATAGCCATGAATGACCATTTTCAATAATACTGAAGGCTAACACGTACAGATTTTTGACCAATAAATGGTCTCCACCAGAAATCCAAGAATGTGATCTATGGCAAGGAAACATATGTGGGGTGAGGTGTACGAGCCTCTAGTCGATGATAAATGGCCACACAACCCCCATTTTAGTCAAAAATAGCCATGAACGACCATTTTCAATAATACCGAAGGCTAACACCAACAGATTTTTGACTAAGAAATGGTCTCCACCAGAAATCCAAGAATGTGATCTATGGCAAGAAAACCTATGTGGGGTGAAGTGTACGAGCCTCTGGTCGATGATCAATGGCCACACAACCCCCATTTTTGTCGGAAATAGCCATGAACGACCATTTTCAATGACACTGAAGGCTAACACCTACGGATTTTTGACCAAGAAATGGTCTCCACCATAAATCCAAGAATGTCATCTATGGCAAGGAAACATATGTGTAGTGAGGTGTATGAGCCTCTGGTCAAAGATCAATGGCCACATAACCCCCATTTTTGTCGAAAATAGCCATGAACGACCATTTTCAATAATACCAAAGGCTAACACGTACGAATTTTTGACCAAGAAATGGTCTCCACCAGAAATCCAAGAATGTGATCTATGGCAAGGAAACATATGTGGGGTGAGGTGTACGAGCCTCTGGTCGATGATAAATGGCCACACAACCCCCATTTTTGTCGAAAATAGCCATGAACGACCATTTTCAATAATACCGAAGGCTAACACCAACGGATTTTGGACCAAGAAATGGTCCCCACCAGAAATCCAAGAATGTGATCTATGGCAAGAAAACATATGTGGGGTGAAGTGTACGAGCCTCTGGTCGATGATCAATGGCCACACAAACCCCATTTTTGTCGAAAATAGCCATGAACGACCATTTTCAATGACACTGAACGCTAACACCTACGGATTTTTGACCAAGAAATGGTCTCCACCATAAATCCAAGAATGTGATCTATGGAAAGGAAACATGTGTAGTGAGGTGTATGAGCCTTTGGTCGAATATCAATGGCCACACAACCCCCATTTTTGTCGAAAATAGCCATGAACGACCATTTTCAATAGTACCGAAGGCTAAAATATTCAGATTTTTGACCAAGAAATGGTCTCCACCAGAAATCAAAGAATGTGATCTATGGCAAGGAAACATATGTGGGGTGAGGTTTACGAGCCTCTGGTCGATGATCAATGGCCACACAACCCCCATTTTTGTCGAAAATAGCCATGAATGACCATTTTCAATAATACTGAAGGCTAACACGTACAGATTTTTGACCAATAAATGGTCTCCACCAGAAATCCAAGAATGTGATCTATGGCAAGGAAACATATGTGGGGTGAGGTGTACGAGCCTCTGGTCGATGATAAATGGCCACACAATCCCCATTTTAGTCGAAAATAGCCATGAACGACCATTTTCAATAGTACCGAAGGCTAAAATATTCAGATTTTTGACCAAGAAATGGTCTCCACCAGAAATCCAAGAATGTGATCTATGGCAAGGAAACATATGTGGGGTGAGGTGTACGAGCCTCTGGTCGATGATAAATGGCCACACAACCCCCATTTTAGTCGAAAATAGCCATGAACGACCATTTTCAATAATACCGAAGGCTAACACCAACGGATTTTTGACTAAGAAATGGTCTCCACCAGAAATCCAAGAATGTGATCTATGGCAAGAAAACCTATGTGGGGTGAAGTGTACGAGCCTCTGGTCGATGATCAATGGCCACACAACCCCCATTTTTGTCGGAAATAGCCATGAACGACCATTTTCAATGACACTGAAGGCTAACACCTACGGATTTTTGACCAAGAAATGGTCTCCACCATAAATCCAAGAATGTCATCTATGGCAAGGAAACATATGTGTAGTGAGGTGTATGAGCCTCTGGTCAAAGATTAATGGCCACATAACCCCCATTTTTGTCGAAAATAGCCATGAACGACCATTTTCAATAATACTGAAGGCTAACACCTACGTATTTTTGACCAAGAAATGGTCTCCACCATAAATCCAAGAATGTGATCTATGATAAGGAAATATATGTGGGGTGAGGTGTATGGGCCTCTGGTCGATGATCAATGGCCACACAACGCCCATTTTTGTCGAAAATAGCGATCAACTACCATTTTCAATAATATAGAAGGCTAACACGTATGGATTTTTGACCAAGAAATGGTCTCCACCAGAAATCCGAGAATGTGATCTATGCAAGGAAACATATGTGGGGTGAGGTGTACGAGCCTCTGGTCGATGATAAATGGCCACACAACCCCCATTTTAGATGAAAATAGCCATGAACGACCATTTTCAATAATACCGAAGGCTAACACCAACGGATTCTTGACCAAGAAATGCTCTCCACCAGAAATCCAAGAATGTGATCAATCGCAAGAAAACATATGTGGGGTTAAAGCGTACGAGCCTCTGGTCGATGATCAATGGCCACAGAACCCCAATTTTTGTCGAAAATAGCCATGAACGACCATTTTCAATGAAACGGAAGGCTAACACCTACGGATTTTTGACCAAGAAATGGTCTCCACCATAAATCCAAGAATGTGATATATGGCAAGGAAACATATGTGAGGTGAGGTGTACGAGCCTCTGGTCGATGATAAATGGCCACACAACCCCCATTTTAGTCAAAAACAGCCATGAACGACCATTTTCAATAATACCGAAGGTTAACACCTACGGATTTTTGACCAAGAAATGGTCTCCACCAGAAATCCAAGAATGTGATCTATGGCAAGGAAACATACGTGGGGTGAGGTGTATGAGCCTCTGGTTGATGATCAATGGCCACACAACCCCCATTTTTGTCAAAAATAGCCATGAACGACCATTTTCAATAATACCGAAGGCTAACACCTACGGATTTTTGACCAAGAAATGTTCTCCACCAAAAATCCAAAATGTGATCTATGGCAAGGAAACATATGTGGGGTGAGGTGTATGAGCCTCTGGTCGATGATCAATGGCCACACAACCCCCATTTTTGTCGAAAATAGCCATGAACGACCATTTTCAATGACACTGAAGGCTAACACCTACGGATTTTTGACCAAGAAATGGTATCCACCATAAATCCAAGAATGTGATCTATGGCAAGGAAACATATGTGGGGTGAGGTGTATGGGCCTCTGGCCGATGATCAATGGCCACACAACGCCAATTTTTGTCAAAAATAGCGATCAACGACCATTTTCAATAATACCGAAGGCTAACACATATGGATTTTTGACCAAGAAATGGTCTCCACCAGAAATCCGAGAATGTGATCTACGACAAGGAAACATATGTGGGGTGAGTCGAAAATAGCCATGAACGACCATTTTCAATGACACTAAAGGCTAACACCTACGAAATTTTGACCAAGAAATGGTCTCCACTATAAATCCAAGAATGTGATCTATGGCAAGGAAACATATGTGTAGTGAGGTGTATGAGCCTCTGGTCGAAGATCAATGGCCACAACACCCATTTTTGTCGAAAATAGCCATGAATGACCATTTTCAATAATACCGAAGGCTAACACATTCAGATTTTTGCCCAAGAAATGGTCTCCAGCAGAAATCCAAGAATGTGATTTATGGCAAGGAAACATATGTGGGGTGAGGTGTACGAGTCTCTGGTTGATGATCAATGGCCACACAACCCCCATTTTGTCGAAAATAGCCATGAACGACCATTTTCAATGACACTGAAGGCTAACACTCACGGATTTTTGACCAAGAAATGGTCTCCACCATAAATCCAAGAATGTGATCTATGGCAAGGAAATATATGTGTAGTGAGGTGTATGAGCCTCTGGTCGAATATCAATGGCCACACAACACTTATTTTAGTCGAAATAGCCATGAACGACCATTTTCAATAGTACCGAAGGCTAACACCAACGGATTCTTGACCAAGAAATGGTCTCCACCAGAAATCCAAGAATGTGATCAATGGCAAGAAAACATATGTGGGGTAAAGTGTACGAGCCTCTGGTCGATGATCAATGGCCACACAACCCCTATTTTAGACGAAAATAGCCATGAACGACCATTTTCAATGACACGGAAGGCGAACACCTACGGATTTTTGACCAAGAAATGGTCTCCACAATAAATCCAAGAATGTGATCTATGGCAAGGAAACATAAGTTAGGTGAGGTGTATGAGCCTCTGGTCGATGATAAATGGCCACACAACCCCTATTTTTGATGAAAATAGCCATGAACGACCATTTTCAATAATACCGAAGGCTAACACCTACGGATTTTTGACCAAGAAATGGTCTCCACCAGAAATCCAAGAATGTGATCTATGGCAAGGAAACATACGTGGGGTGAGGCGTATGAGCCTCTGGTCGATGATCAATGGCCACACAACCCCCATTTTTGTCGAAAATAGCCATGAACGACCATTTTCAATAATACCGAAGGTTAACACCTACGGATTTTTGACCAAGAAATGTTCTCCACCAGAAATCCAAAATGTGATCTATGGCAAGGAAACATATGTGGGGTGAGGTGTACGAGCCTCTGGTCGATGATCAATGGCCACACAACCCCCATTTTTGTCGAAAATAGCCATGAACGACCATTTTCAATGACACTAAAGGCTAACACCTACGGATTTTTGACCAAGAATTGGTCTCCACCAT
>JAOPSE010000066.1:0-128588 GCA_029449295.1 Zea luxurians
GATGTTGGTGGCGTCCTCGTCAGAGGAGAAGTCGGTGGAGCTCTCATTGGAGTCCCATTCCCGCCCCATGTGCGCCTCGCCACCCTTCTTCTTGTAGTATTTCTTCTTCTCCATCTTCTTCTTCCCCTTCTTGTCTTCGTCCCTGTCACTTTCACTAGAATATGGACATTTAGCTATAAAGTGACCGGACTTACCACACCTGTAGCAAACCCTCTTGGAGTGGGGTTTGTAGTCCTTCCCCTTCCTTTGCTTGAGGATTTGCTGAAAGCTCTTAATGATAAGAGCCATCTCCTTGTTGTCGAGCTTGGAGGCGTCGATTGGAAGTCTACTTGGTGTAGACTCCTCCTTCTTGTCTTCTATTGCTTTGAATGCAACGGGTTGCATCGGGTGTGGAGGTGGCGCCTTGCTCCAAGTTGACAATGTGTTTCGAGTCTTTGATCATTAGCTCAAAGCTCACAAACTTGCTAATCACTTCCTCGGGAGACATTTGTTTATATCTAGGGTCTCCACGGATTAGTTGCAGTTGAGTGGGATTACGAAAAACAAGTGATCTAAGAATAACCTTGACCATTTCATGGTCATCCCACTTGGTGCTCCTGAGGTTGTGCACTTGATTCACCATTGTTTTGAGCCGATTGTACATCGCTTGCGGCTCTTCTCCTTTGTTGAGGACGAATCGACCGAGCTCTCCCTCGATCGTCTCCCACTTGGTGATCTTGGTCACCTCGTCCCCTTCGTGCGCCATTTTGAAGACGTCCTAAATTTCTTTGGCATTTTCAACCCTTGCACCTTATTATACTCCTCTCGACACAAGGAGGCAAGGAGTATAGAAGTTGCTTGGGAGTTAAAATGCCTAATTTGGGTGGCCTCGTTCGAGTCGTAATCCTCGTCGCCCACCTGTAGTGCCTGTGCTCCAAACTCAACAATATCCCAAATACTTTCGTGGAGTGAGGTTAGATGGTGCCTCATTTTATAAATCCACATGCAATAACCTTCACCATCCAAATATGGTGGTTTGCCTAGGGGTACCGAAAGTAATGGAGCGTGTTTAGGAATGCGAGGATAGCGTAGAGGCATCTTACTATACTTCTTACGCTCGTGGCGCTTTGAAGTTGTCGACTCAGCGTCGGAAGTAGAAGGTGATGAAGAGTCGGTCTCGTAGTAGACCACCTTCTTCATTTTATTTTTCTTCTTGTCACCCTTCCTTAGTGACTTGATGGAGGAAGAGGATTCCTCCTTGTATTTGTCGCGGACTCCCTTGATAGAGTCCTCCCCGAGCCCGTGGGCTTGTCGCCAGTCACGATCTCCCTCTTAGCTTGATCTCCAGACATCACTTCGAGTTTGTTAGACTCTTAATGAAGCACTGGCTCTGATATCAATCGAAAGTCGCCTAGAGGGGGGTGAATAGGCAAAACCTGAAATTTATAAACTTAAACACACGCTAAGGCTGGGGTTAGCGTTAGAATTAAATCCGAGTGTGGAAGATTGTTTCTCTTGCCAAGAGTGCTCAATTGATGCAGATGACGTTTGGGAGCAAACTCAAATCAATATTAGCAAGGAAACTTTAGAGAGAGGAAAAAGGGAAAACAAATCAAATGAAAATCAACACAAGTAGACACGATGATTTGTTTTACCGAGGTTCGGTTCCAAAGAACCTAGTCCCCATTGAGGAGGCCACAAAGGTCAGGTCTATTTCATCACTGTTCACTTTTGCAGTCGACCATTGACGCGCAGTGATCGTTGCTCCACTGGCTCACTGGACAGTCCAGTGAATTATAGCAGAGAGCGTCTGGTAGAAACCCGAGAATGGCTTGTTCGCTTGGTCGCGCGCCTGGTGCATCGAACAGTGTCCGGTGCGCCACGTGGCATCACACTCTCATGTCTTGCTCCAAATTTTGTTTGTGTCCCCAACTAAATTTCTTTCTTGGTCTATGTTGAACCTTATGCACCTAAGATAAATGACATCTAGGCAAACTAGTTAGTCCACGTGGTTTGTGATGGACGTCAACCACCAAAATCGATTATAGAAAATGATTAAGTCAATTTCCCTTTCAAAGAGCGATCTTGTTCTTGAAGGTGATGACCATGGAGCTAACTTTGATCAACGACACACCCCCTACCTGGCGCGCCAGCTGTCGATGTCTAGTGTCTGACGCACACCCGGGGGTACCCTCGTGGTGCTTTTGGGTAGGACGGTGTCACTGATTGTAGCTCGATGGTTCGTGCCAGAAGCACGAGAGAGAGAGAGTCGGGCGATTTTCTACAGGTTTGGGCTGGTTTGAGAGGCGTAATACCCTACTTCCTAGGGTGGCTTTGTATGTGTGGTATGTTTACAAGTGGTGTTTCTCGAATGGAGAGGTGATAATGAGATGAAAATGATGGGGTTCCCCATAGACCTTATATACACGACCGTGGAGCAGTCCCTACGCACACGCTGATCACACCCTTCCAGCTTATCTCCTAGCAAATAGCAAATAAACTTTACTTATCTTAAGGAAAACCTGATGGCTTCATCCCGATCTATCTCCAGCGTTTGAGCGGATCGGGCGCGTGAAAGATGGACAGCTCCCTCAAGATTACGCCTAATCCACGAATGATCCGGGCGCGAGCCCATGCCTTCTTGGGTCAGCCCATTTCAACTGTAGTCTTTGCCCGACCCACGATGAGAAGACCTTGTGGGGTGACTGGTTTGTGGCCCCACGCAAGGGTTTTCACCTTCTAGTGGACCCAGGGGATATCGGCCCCCCACACTTCTGGCATTAAGTTTGCCTCTTCCACAAAGCTCGTGTCCATGTGCATGTGCAGACCTAGTCTTGCAGCATTCAGTTGGCCTCCTTGATATGGCGCATGGGAGTTTAAGTCGGCTCCAGTTACCTCATGTCAAGACCTACGATGTGTCCCTTGGATGACTTTTATCGGGGTGTTTTAGGCGGTCCATGAAGCAAGTCCACGTCTCGGTTACTCGGGGGATATCCATCCCCCATAAGCCTCGAGGCTCAAGTCAATTTTAGTATAATTGGCTCGAGACTATTAAAAGTGAATCTAGGGTTAATGAAATATATTTGCCAAGGGGATGTTCAGGAATTGCTCTCGTGGGTCTGGATCCCACCGACGGGACTGATGACGTCAGATCCGGACAGGACAGGTCTGGGGCCACCATGTGTCTTGGAGGGGAAGACGCTCGAGACTTGCGTCCACGAATCTGAACCCCATCGATAGAACTGATGACGTCGGACTAGGATCTGCATAAGGACATGTCCGGGGCTGCCACGTGTCCTAGAGGGGGAGACGCTCGGGAGCTACGCCCGCGAATCTGGACCCCATCGACAGGACTGATGACGTCGGACCCGGACCTGCACATGGATAGGTCTAGGGCCTCCACGTGTCCTAGAAATGGAGTCGCTCGGGAGCTGCACCCGTGAATCCAGATCCCTTTTTGAATGGCTTCAGAACCCTCATTTGTGTCGTTATAGCGCTTTCATATTGACCCCTAGGCCCCCTGCGAGTGGGGCCCAAGTCTTTGGTTCCTTTGATATTTTGATCCATTTGGTGCATCCAATGGGTGTAGCCCCGACCTTCGAGCCGACTTGGGTAGCAATTGACTCGAAGGTCTCAGAAAACCTCACTTCAGTGGATCATCTTGTTGACTTGACGCTTAGTTGACTCACTAATTGGAATCTAGTCGTCTTAATTTTGCTTGTTGGTAGACCAACCGCTTGAGGCCCAGTCGACTGAAACTTGACTGGCTGAGGTTGCTTGGCAAGACTGTTGAGTTTGCCGACTGCAATTCAATCGATAGAGGTCCGACCCAATTTATTTTGGCCAACTAACGCATATTTCTCTCTGTACTTGGTTAATTGTGATTTGAATTGTCACTATGTTGCTATAATTCTCCAGGGTTGGATTTTTTTGAGGAAAAAACTATCGATGCACCCAATGGGTGTGCCCAATGGGTGGGTTCGCTGTCTCTTTCCATAGAACGGTTCGCTAAGTTAACATAGAGTAATAGATGTGTGTGAGCCAATGAACAACCCATTTACTAACATATGATATCTTGTTTGCCCATGTTGTGCCAGGATATGATACTCCTTGGAAACCAAAATGACTCTTGATTTCTTGTGACTGTTCATTGTACGGGCGAAAAGCGAAAGGGCACCCTTCTGTTTCTTTAAATAGTCCAACGACTGCTATGTGCTTATTCACTCGCCTTCGCTTTCACTTTATTGCAAGCCCTACTTCCCCTAGAGAAAACTAATGGCAAAGGTAGGTGATGGAGTATGAGGCCTGATCTTCCGTGAGGTACAATAACTTGATTGGGTGGAGATCTCACATTGATGATCAAGGCTCTGAGCGAACAAATCCTCACAATCACTACACCACTGCTCCATTGGTTATCTCCAGTGACACACGAGTGACCTTGCCATGAAGGCTTATCCCAGCAAACATAATCAAGAACACAATCAAAAACAAGAAGAACACAATCAAAATTGCATTGATCACGAGGTGGGGTCTCACAAACTAATGAATGGGACACTGTTCGATGACAGATATGATCTAAGCAAAACTCAAACCCTAATGTAGCGGTGTCTGCTGTTAAAATAGAGGTTAGGGGCAATGCACAACCACTGGAGGTACCCCTAATGGCTCCAACACGATTCATGGGCCTACAACCCAACAGACGGTGTCGCAGCACCAAAACAGAATTTGAATGCTAACTTATTTCGATGAATCCCGTTGAGTTCGGATGAATTTTAAGTTAGTTCCAATTGAGTTGGAAAGCTTATCTCCTTAGCTTTCCATCCATGTAAAGCCCAACCTAATCAGAGGTTGGATGCATCCTGGGTGTTCGTTTTTTAGTGCAAACTAGTCTTGGACTTTGAGGTGGAGACGAAGTTGAGTCAAACTTAGCTTTTCTCCTGTTGTGAACGTCCTAGCTTCTTCTCCTTGATATCTTGGCCTTTCCCAAGTCTTTGTGTCCTCTAAAAGGTTTCTAATCATTAAAACATCTATAGCACAAAGCGTAAGCTCTAAAATATAATTGACTAGGTAAGAACGAACCTGGAGATTTAGCTATCGTGCACATGCTCGTGTTGTCGGTCCATACATTATTTGTATGTGAGTGATGTCCTGATCATGCTCTCCCACTTGAATTGGAGTCGTCCTCGGTCCAGGTGGTGGCTAAGGGGGTGGCTAAGCAACTTAAGGATTTACAAAGCATATTTTGATGTAATCTCCAAGAAATAGGCGTAGCTGATTTCTGGTAGATTTTGGATGTCATCTTGTTATGACGATTCCCATCAACTCTGAGCATATTTTGATGTGGGACCAGTTGGGTTGGAAAGCTTATCTTCTTATTTTTACAACAATATCTAGAACATCAAAAATAGAGTTTGTATGTGGTCTGGACGTCCATTTTCGTGAGAACCACTCCTGCAATCTTAACCTTGTTCGCGAATAAACTGGACTTGAACTCCCCTTGAGCTTGGGACTATATGATTGATTGGGCCTTGACCATATAGCAGACATCCATGTACTCATCATTCTCCCTTTCTTGGTTTTGAGTCGTCCTCGACTTAAAGTCGTTGGTGCCTGCAAAAGATGTTGATGTAGTGTTTGATGTCATCCAACCTTGCTCCCCATCTTGAAGTTGACTCTGTTGGTGTAAAACATACAAAGAAGGACAAGTGGAACTAGACGCAATATAGTTAGCTTTAACACAACCCTCTAATTGATCATATTGTTTCGTGACAAAAGGAGATTTCATATTTCAACAAATATATACTCGATGTACCATATATTCTCCTTTCCAATTATATCTTTTAATAGCATAATATGCATGTTTAGATAACCATGACAAATCAGCACTAAAACAAATTTTCTCCTCTAAACTATTTAGATTACATAGAACATCAAATTCAATATAGCCAAAGTATTTAAAGAAGATAACAATTTCAACTCATCATGCACACTAGTTATAGGACTGAATGTTCTAATTTTGTCACAATTAATAGGATCAGAAGGAACAACATCAAGTTTGTTCTATAGTTGTGGCATAGAAATAATTGTATTACCATCATACAACTCTTCTTTATCACAAGAATAGCAAGACAATCCTCTTGTAACAAAGGCAACTAAGATTTATCTAAAGGCATGACATTAGTAGAATTACTCAAATTATTTTTAGTATCATCCATAGAAACAAATTGTTCTGTCATAAGTGTTTTCACGTCTATCCAAGTTTGTGGTTTCTCATAGTCATGCAAATTCTTCCACCAAACTAATGCATCATTCGTTAAAGTACTAGCCACAATTTTAATTTTTCGGCTATCACATATATGACATCGTGAAAAAATCGTATCCACTGATACTTCCCATTCATTATACTCATTTGAAATATTTTCATAAAAAAGAGAAGGATGGATATATAGAACCGAGGGAGACGAATCGACATCAATGGTGTGGCTCTCAAAGGCTTTAGTCAATGCGCGCATCATCTCCTTCAATTCTAGATAGGAGACATACTCACCATCAGTAGGCTTAAGGCCCTTATCCTTGTTCATTTGGGTCTTTGGTCCCATCATTATTAGTACAAACAGATACAAGAGGCAACAAACAAACAGTGTGAACCCTACAACTACTCTCGTGGTGATGGTGGAACACAAGTTATGAAAGTGTCTTACCCTGCTCTTACAAGTTTCTTACCAACACTACAGGTGGCAAACTGTGGTCGGTGTGACTACCCAAAGTGTGTGGGTGTGATTGCAAAGGAGTACCTGTTCTGCTTGAGAGAAAGGTGGAGCTTTGTGAAGGCTCACTAAATATATATTTGTGGCACACAAGTTAGTAACAGATAGCAATGTTGAATAAGTGTTCCAAGTACTCGTTCTAGTTGCTGACCTAGAAAATGTATTAGAACAGTTGGACCAAGGCACATGGAAGGAGGTATCAAAAATCTATGTATAGCAAGGAAACAAGTTTAAGCAAAACAATCACAGAGGTGCATAGATCAAATGATGTTCATAGAGTAGTTTAATCAAACAAGTCACGCATCTAAAGCACCAAGGACACAATAGATGCGGGCACTTCTATTTTTTATTTTTTTTATTTTTTTCTTTTATTTTGTGTGGCTCTTTTTGCACTTGCCTTTTATATTCTCTTTTTCCACAAAAGTGCCGCAAAAACAAGAAACAACACAAGAATATAAAAAACAATTCTTGTTTGTCTACTACAAATTTTTTGCTATAACTTCAACAGATTGTTTGACAAATTTAGAGACCTCAAATGCAAAAGCTCACAACACAAAAGGAAGTGGGAGATATTGACCTTGAAATATAGACTGGTCTGAAATTTCAGGATTACAAACAAATTTACTTCCAATACCAATAACTCCTCAATGCTGACGTTTTCTGGAAATATCGTAAATAAAAAAGTTGTAGATAATTTTCTAAGCTTTTCATAAAGTACAAGTACACTAAATTCCAGGTTCGTATGCGATATTTATGCTTAAAATATCGAACTAAACATAAACTAATCTGGTAAAGACGAGATGAGAGATGAAAAAAGATGGGTGAATGGGTTCGATTTATGGATAGGGTCAGTTTATCGAGATTGAGTTTATGGATGGCAGCGGATGGTAATGACCAAACTGACACAAAACAAATCTAAACCAATAACCTAATTAGGGTTGTTGTCGAGACAAATGAAGAATGAATGGTTTCAATTTATGGATAGGGTTGGTTTCGTGGATGGGATCGATTTATTGAGATTGAGTTTGTTGAATGACAATGGATGATAATTGACCAAACTGACCCAAAAAATATAAACCAGCAACAAGACCTTGACCTAGGACACAAAATCAGAACTGTGGACTCCAAAACTGAATTGTGTAAAGGCTAAGGCACTGGTTTTATGTCGGGATAAATAAATCATAATTTTTTGCTTTTTTGGGTTATAGGACGAACAAAATGAATTGAAAGGTAGGATTATACCTCACGGGCAACCTGAATCTTGATACCACTTGATAGAAGGCAAGACCCAATCTTCCGTGAGGTGCGATAACTTGGGTGGAGATCTCGACATTGATGATCCAAGGCTCCGAGCGAACGGAACTTTGCAATCACTACACCACTGCTCCATTGGTTATCACCTGTGACACATGAGTGACCTCACCACGAAAGCTTATCCCCGCAAGCGCAATTAAGAACATAAGCAAGAACATGAAGAACACAACCAATACTGTGTTGATTACAAGTTGGGGTCTCACAATCCAATGAACGAGACTGTTCGATGACAGATATGATTTAAGCAAAATACAAACCCTAATGTGGCAGTGGATGTTGTTTAAATACAGGTTAGGGGTGTGCACAAACCCTAGAGTACCCGTGATGAGCTCCAACACGATACAGGGCCAACAACCCAATAGACGATGTCACAGCACCAAAATGGAATATGAACGCTGACTTGTTTCGACGATTCCTGTTGACTTCAGATGAATTTTAAGTTGGTTATATTGGGTTCTAAGTCTTATCTTCTTAGATTTCCATCCATATAAATCCCAATCTAATCGAAGGTCGGATGCATCCTGGGTCTGTTTTAGTGCAGACTGGTCTTGGATTCCGAGATGGAGACGAAGTTGAGTCGGACTTGGCTTTCTCTTGTTGTGAACGTCCTAACTTCTCATCCTTGACATCTTGGACTTTCCCAAGTCCTTGATGGTCCTCTCAAAGGTTCCTAATTATCAAAACATCCATGCACAAAACGTAAGCTCTAAAATACAATTGCCTAGGTAAGAACGAACCTAAAGATTTAGCTATCGTGCACGTGCTCGTGTTGTCGGTCCATGCATTATTTGTATGGGAGTGGTTTCCTTATCATCCTACCCCACTTGAATTCGAGTCGTCCTCGACTTAGGCAGTGGCCAAGGGGGTGGTTGAGCAACTCTAGGATGTATAAGGCCTTTAGGCCATGAAACAGGCATCACTAATTTCTGGCAGATTCTAAACGTCATCTTGTTACGGCAGGGAAACCATGCTTTATTGAATATAAATTTTAGGGTACAAATGATAGCTTGCCATTCATAATTTTTGAAGATGCTAAAAGTTCTAGGAGTTGTCAGTTGGAGTTCCATCCATCTAAGATTGCCTGTATCTATAGGACCCTAGCTTAGTGACTTCTGTGACAACGTATGGCCCCTCCTAGGGTGGCGATAGCTTGTGCTGCCCTTCTCTTGATTGTATCCTCTATAGCTCTAAATCCCTAACTGAAAAGGTTTTGTAGTGTACCTTGCTATCGTGGTAACGTCGTATGGACTGCTAGTGCTGTACGGACTAATTTACCGTATTGCACTGTTCCTCTTCTAGTGTGTCGATCTCCTCAAGCCAGGTTGCTTCTGCTTTGGCTATGTCCTTGAACATCACCTTAGGAGCCCCTAACACTAGTTTTGCAGACATCACTTCTTTTGAGCCATACATCATGAAGAAAGGGGTACTACCTTGGAGTGCTTGGCTGGGTTGGTGTGAATCATCTAGGTCCGTTAGTTATGTTTTGGTAATTAAAGACAACCATCTGTGGACTAACAATTCTTGGAGAAATAAGAATGCAGGTTGGACCATAGAGAACAGAAAGTCTTGGAGACTTATAAGCATGGTGTGGATCTGGTGAAGGCAAAGATATAACATAGGTTTTGTTTTTGCCGGTCACCAGGAGTTTAGAGAAGGAATTGTCCGGATTAGTAGGCTAGATAGCCGTACTATAAAGAGGGGTCAATGACTTTGGTCTATGTAAAACTTAGTGCCTCATAGAGCATCTAGTAGTTGCATTTGCATGAGGACTAACAACGCTTCTGATTTTGAGAGTTAAAATCTTTTCAAAAGCGTGTTTGAAAAGTGGCTAAGTATTGGGGTCGGTGGACCGTCCGGGCCACGAGGTCGGACTGTCCGTGATCCATCCAGAGGGGTCCAAAGTGTGTTCACTTTGATGGGTCCTGTATGTTTGTACTACGGACCGTCCAGGCCAAGGGGCCTGACCTTCGCAGTCCTAACCAGAGAGAACCTGAGTTTGTGCAAGTCCATGTGTGGTTGTGCGGACTGTCCGGCTGGGGTCGGCGGACCGTCCGCAGGTGCCAAATTAGATTTGGGCAGGGACTGTGTGTTTTTGGGCGCTTTGAACTATGGACCGTCCGGGCTTTAGCCCGGACAATACTACCTCCCAGGTGCGGATCGTCTGGCCCTGAAGGGCGAAAAGTCCGCTCTTGTAAATCAACTTGGTCGGTGCTCTGGTGTTTCAAGTTGCTAGGTCTCGAACCGTCCGGCCATGGTTGGCAGACTGTCTAGACTTGACTTTTTCTGACAGCACTGACAAGTTTTTAAATGGGAATTATAGTCGTTACCTGTACAATGGACCGTTCGGCCATAGGGCGCGGACCGTACACGTGTGCGCAGAATGTGTGCTTCAAGCACATAACGGTTAGAATTGTGAGGGGGGCTATAAATAGAAGTGTAGCTCGTATGTGAGGACACTCTTGGCAATTCTAGCACACATTGAGCTCATTTGTGATCCTCTAACTCATTCTCTCACGCTCTTTGCTTAAAATTAAACTCTAGTGAGAGATTGAGTGTTCCTAGTGCATTTGCATCCATTGGTGATCTTTGAGGCACTAGGTGGTACCGAGCAAGCGTCGTTGGCTTGTTACTCATGGAGGTTGCCGCCTTCTAGATGGCTCGAGTGTTGTCTTCGTCGATCTCTCCGTGAAGATTGTAGAGGAGCCGTGGTGTTGATTGTGAGGGGTTCACGCCTACCTCGTCGGAGCGGCAAAGGCGACGCTAGTGGAATCGAGGTATTGAGTTATTTCTTGTTCACTTGGCTCAAAGATCAAGCTATGTCTTGATAGAGGAGCAAGTGAGAGCTTGAAGTCCACCTCAACGTGGATTAGGGGTGCTCGGCAAATCATCGATACCATGGGATAAAACTCGGTGTCATTCTCTTCACTCTTTACTTATTACTTTGCAAGTAGTTAGTAATTCGTGTATTGTCTCTCATTTCTAGCATTGCCATAATTGTTCCTCATAGTTTGCTTACTTGTCATAGCTAGAGAATTTATATTTCTTGTCGTATTGATTAAATTTCTACAGTGTCTTTGATTTTAGTTAAAACCGTCTATTCACTCCCTCTAGTCGGTGCCCTAGATCCTACATTTGGGTTTAGAGGCTCCAGACGACATACGAGAGCTCTGTTATCGACCTCCCAGCGAGCTTCTCATTTCGTGTCAAAGACTTTTTTCCTCAATTCCTCTAGGGTCATCCCATTTGCTCATCTACTTGACCATTTGCTCTTGGATGAGCCACTAAAGCATATTTGACAAGGATGCACTTCTGCTCACAGAAATCAAAGAACTCTGCCCCTGTGGAGTTGGACCCAGGTCAGTGATAATACTATTTGGTACCTTGAACCAAAATGTGATCTCCTAGATAAATTTTTGCTGCCTTGGCTGCTGCTAATGATGCAATCAGTTTGTACTCGATCCACTTTGTGAACTTATCGATGGCTACCAACATATGCATGTATCCTCCTTAAGCTTTCTTGAATGGCCCGATCATGTCCAGTCACTAGCATGCAAAGGGCCAGAAAACCAAAATTGTAACACCCCTGGTGTTACCCAAGGCCCTGGCCAAAGAAGCACACCTATAGCCTCTAATCCAATGTGTAAAATAGGAAGTGAAGGTACTTAAAACCTTGGAACCCTGGATAAGATAAGCTAAGTATTAATCATCAAAGGTAGGGAACCATAGCCTTAATGCAATTTTCACCCACAAACAAGATTCTAAAACCCTAATTCCTTCTTAAGCCCTTAAACCCTAACCATGGGATTGAAGGGGAAAGAGTGGGCAAATGATCAAAACATAAAAGGAACCTTGACTAAAGATGAAGTGTATTAGTAAAGCTACAAAATTTAGTAAGAGAAATATTTCAAAAAGGCCCAACAAAAACCACAAATTAGTGCATCAAGTGGAAAGCACACTAGAGCCATCAAAATTTCTCTAAGTCCCCAAAACCACCCTAGCCCAAAGATCAAAGATGTTCACCTTTGTGCTGGTGCCAAAACCACTTGGACCAAATAGCAAAAAGTACCCAAATCACCCAAGGCACCACCCTGAAAAATTTGAATTCAAACCGAGGTCGTTTGACATGGTTTGACATCGGTTTTGTCACTGGTGAACAGTGCCGACAGACTTGACTTGGTGCCCGCATATCTCGCAAGCTAGGTCATATCTCCCATTGGAACTTACACAAACTAGCTAGCCCTAGGTGCCAGGAAGAGATCTGCATAAGACCATTGGCGAGATTCGCACGTTTGTGATCCCTACAAGTGCTTGAACAAAGGCAGAAGCAAACACCCACGTGTTCGACGCGTTCTGGCACGCCAGAGCACGCCCTCGACGCTCCGCCCATGCGCGCAGCCCTGTGCCGCGCCAACCTCACGTCCACGCCCGTGCCCGTGCCTATAAAAGCCATCCCGACCTCGACCGTACACCCCGCACGTCCCTGACCCAAACCGAGTGCAAGTTCGTCGGCGTTTAGCCAGAGAACAACGTGCCAGCGGCCGCGTGAGCCACGGCCACCGTAGACTGGCCAACCCAGCCACTCCCTGCCCCATCCGACCCTCGGAATAGCTTCTACGGACCCTGGTGAAGCTTCCAGAGCCGGGGATTGAACTCTACCTCGCCGGAGACACCGGATCGACGTCGCCGGACTTCACCCAACCGCCGACGCACGTAGACCGAGCTCCACGGTGAGCTTTCCTTCGATTCCTTGCACTGGTAGCGTCCTTAGCACCCCATGAAGCTTCTAGTGCCATTGGATTGAGCAATACCGCCATGAGCAGGCCGGAGCGCACGCCGCTGATGAGCCTGACCACCTGTGCACGTGGTCCAACCGATTCCAGACGAGTCGCCCCTCGACGTGACTGCCAGGACCTCCCAGATCTAACCGCGCCCTTCACCGGACTTTCCTCACCGCCGGTAAGCCGCGCCACCCTGTTTATTCCCCGTGGTTACTGTTTCAAGAGGGGAGGGAGCTCGGTTGAAAAGAAGAAGCCGGGGGTTTTTGAATAGTCAGTGACTCAGATGAATAGTCCCGCAGGGGTATGGTTTAAAGACTTAGTTAAGGGAAAGCCCAGGGGTCTCGGTGTAAACTGGTTTTTCATAAAACCTTTTAAATATTATTCATTTAAATGAAGGCAGAGCTTGCAAAATTCATAACTCCAGTTTTATCCAACCAAATTTGGTCAAACCAATTTTGCTAAGTTCTAAATAATATGAACTACTTAGGAAAAATACCAAACATCCTAAGTACTGCAGAAAATTTTAAAGTTTTGATTTAAATAGTAAACTGGCCAAAAGCTAAATAAATAAGGGAAAAATAGCTACACTGTTAGCCTGAGGTTAAGAAAAATTAGAGAGGTACTTAACCACTAGCTATCTTGTTTTAAAATAATAAACCATTCAGTACACCAGCTTAGGGAGGAGTTTACCATTAAAAATTGTTTTAATTCAAACTTAAAGAAAATGGAAAAGGGAGTTTAAGATAAGAACCAGAGGCCAACCACATTTTTGCTAGCTTACTTTAGTAGCATAGTTCACTAGAAAATTTTGTTGAGCCCTTTGTTAGTAAAAAAGAAATGCACCACATTTTATTTTATGAAACCTATGAAAACTTAGAAAAATCCTAGAAAATTAACCCCAAGGAAAACCCACCCCAACCCTTGGGATAACTAATAATATGCTAGTATAAATCTAGGAAAAATATAAGTTTTGTTGTTTGATATTTTTCAAATAACGAGTTAGTTATAAGTACATTTTTGGCATTAAACTTTAGAAAATCACAACTAAATACCCAGTGAGTCTTTTTCTGTGATTTCAGGCACAGAGACCTATTATCACCTATGGATCTTAGCAAAAATAAATTTAGGTCCAGAAACCTCATATAAATCAGAGCTATAGTGCAAAGTGCCCTTTTTCCCTTCCTTTTGTTATTTTTGCACAAGGAGTATCTGAACTATTATCAACCTCAAATTTTTAGAATAAATCCCAGGGGTAAATGTTTAGCCACTGTAATTTTTGTAACATTTTTTTGGAAAATATTAATTTGCCATGATAGTTCAAAGGAACTCAGTAAGAAACATAATAGAAAGTAAAAATAAGGATTATGGGGGGGGGGGTATTAGTGGTGTGCAAACTTAAACCCTCCGAGAGCCCAAAACAAACATCTAAGGAATGACAAAAGTTTTAAGTTAATTTAAGAACCTAAACTGAATGTATAAAACTTTAAGGCCAACAAAGAAACCCTATTGTACCCACTATTTTAACATTATTCACCATACATAGCATTTACAACTTGCCATATCATTAATATGCATATATCTTACTCATTGCATTCGATAGATTGTAATCTTGCTGACGGAGAGTACATCCTCGTTCCGGAGCAAGGAGTTGCTCAGGAGGTAGCCCAAGAGCTAGCACTAGAGCCTGCCAGTGAGGATCTGCCTGCCCTAGCTTTGGAAGGCAAGCCCCGGTTTTATGCATAAACGTTATATATGCTATTTTACTGCACTTAATGTTCGTAGGCTTGTATTGTGCACTTAAGTGTAGGAGTTGTCTGAAACCCTAGTTGCATGAACTCAGGATTTCTTTTGAGATGGATACTAGTATGCTAGGTCGAGTAGCTGCTTTACTAATTAGGGATCTCGGTAGAAGTCGAGTGATTTTTCTAGCACTCGCACGAGATCAGGAATTGTTTGTATCCATTTTTATATCGGAATGATGATGGTCTATGGACAACGATCCATGGGGATGCGTTGATTACAAGACAGAAATTAGAATAAGGATTAAAGTGTGGTACTGTGTGTCAAGCGTTTGAACGTACTAAACACATGCCGAGAAATATGGTAAATCGGTAAGCCTAGTACCTGAGTGAACCTGGTAGCACACTTTATCCCTCACGCGACCTGAGACGTGGTCTCCTATTCCGGTTTTGGTGGGTACAAGTGCGGTCACTACACGATGGCAGTCAGGGTCAGTGAGGCATTGTACGCCAAGGCGGTGAGCCCTGATCTATTGACGGGGAATCGATGGGGACGGTTGATGTGTGTGGGGATGGAGTGCCTCGCCATGTCGTGTGTTTAGGTTTACCTTGCAAGGATAAAAACTCGATTCGAATCATCTGCTTCTCGTAGCTAATGAGACTGCTTGATCCATGCTGCTACATTGAGTAACAAGTGGAAATGTGTTGATTTGGCAAAAGATGTTGACTGCTAAATGTTTAATACCATGTATGATTAGCTAGGTACACATTTAGTCTTAAGAGAGTCACACTAAAACTTGAAAAGCTAAAACTGGATTTCAGACTCAGCTAGTGCTTTTGGCAAACCAAACCCCTCAGCCAAACAGTTGCATGTCTAGAGGTAGAGGAGTAGACTCCTCACACCGGGTAAGTCTAGCTGAGTATTAGTATACTCAGCCTTGCTTGTGGCATAATTTTTTACAGGATCCCTGGAGGATATGGTTGCTAGAGTGACTTGGCCATCCATCTTGCCACCGGGCTGGACAGTCGAGTGGGACCCTACTTCTGTAGGGGAGGAGCATGAGGAGTGATGGGCCAGGCTTCCCCATCCCTCCGTTATTTCACCGTTAGTTATATTCCGCTACATTTCGGACAATGATCACTACTTTTGATAAACTCCGATGATGATGTAATAATATTAAGTACTTCCTTAATGAATGGTCTTATGCTTTATTGTATTTGCTCTGTGCCTCACCTTCAAGTGAGTACGCGGGTACTTGATCCTGTTAGTGGCCTTGTCGGACTAGATCCGAGGGACTGATGTTTTATTCCTATTTTAGTGTGGTCTAGCCTCTAAGGTGGGGCTTAGGCACTTAAGTTGGAATAATTCGGGCGGTTCCGCCATAGCTGGTATCGGAGCTTGTACCACCACAGAGGAATCAATAAATCATAATTACCACCCTTTTCAAAAAAGTAAAACTTGTTAGAAACAAATGTTGAACAGATCGGTAAGACGATAAGGATGGGCATAGAACGTGGAGCCTTAGGATACTAGATGGATAGCTAGGTGGCCATTTGAATATGCCCTACAGGCTGCTATAATAATGGGTGGAGGTTTCTCTATCCCTATATGTTTGATGTGAGGTCGCTTAGGACGAGCATGCATGCATCATTTTGTTCTAACTACTTGGTAAGTGGTCAAGAATTTTAAAAGATGTGTAATCTAAGAGGCACCGTAATAAAAATTAAGTATACCTCGAAGGTCTCGACGTAACCCTGGAAGGCCAAGCGCTAATCCCCTTTTTATTTTTATATTTTTTTTCTTTTTCACTTACTCTTACCCTTACATAGATGACTTCTCACGAATCCTCAGAAGCAGGGAACGCACAATCCCACACAGACGGACTTGCACGAGAGGGGTTTCCCCGCATTTTGTGGGAGGTGCTGCAGGGAGCCGATTATGTTACGCCTCCCCAGTACGCGGTACAGTTGTTCGAGGAGCACCGGGTACCCCACTGTAGGGTGAGGATGACATTGGAGCCTCATCCCTTACAGCCAGGCTGGCGTTCGTTGGACTCTGAGTCTTTCGGTTTTAGGGCTGAAGATACCATTGAGTCCACCGCTCTCCACGTACTGATGATCTTTTGTGGTTTTCACCCCTTGGAGCTGTCAACTAATCCCATTAGCTTGTTCCCCGCTGAGAAGGAGGACGACCCAATGTGGAAGGATTGAGTGGAGCATGCCAAGGATGTGTGGGCTCTTTACCTGGGACAGACTGCTCACCTGACGGTTCGGTGCATGAATGCCCTGTATCGTCTGCAAGCAGTGCGAGGTGAGGCGATGTCCCAACTGATGGGAATAGTGGAGTCTACCAAGATCACCCTGGATGACAGGGAGGACATTGTGGTAGACCTATCCACTGAGCTGGTGGAAAAGGACCTCCAGGTGGAGCAGATGGCCACCCAAATCCAAGAGCTTGAGGATCAGGTGGAGGCCTAGGAGAACACTATCGAAATTCTAGAAGATCAGCTTCAAACTACCCAGCAACAGCTTGAGGAAGCCAACCAGCATTTGGATTTGTACCATCAGGAAATTCAAGACATGGAGGTAGAAGGGGCTGATGCGGATGTAGACATCGAGGGAGGAGAGGAGCCAGAGCCTGCATCCAGCTTGGACACTGCTGGCTCAGGGAGACCACCTTCCCCCGAGTCTAGCATTGCCTCATTTGCCCATTAGATCTCAGAGTTAGGATAGAAGTGTACGACAGTAGAACTCCTCGAAACTAGCTTAGCTTTTGTGCCTTGGAGTTTCTAGGCTAGAGAGAGTCGAGTGTTTTGAGCACTGTTGTAACTGTTAGAAAACTCTTTTGGCTGGATGAATGATGGATGATTTCTAATATAAGTTATGGAGGAAATTATGCCATGTGGTACCCATTGTGGAAAACAAGGGAATATTTGGAATCATCTGCACCTTGTCGTTAAAAATCTTTACCATGTGCAATTCTGGATTTCGAAATATGATACTAAGAGCATCCTAAATTTTAGATGGCGGGAAGAGCACGCCGTGGACAACATGAGCGCATTCCTGCACCACCGCCGCCGCCTTCTACCATGCAAGAGCTGATGGCTTAGCAGAATGAGATTCTGCGACAGTTAGCTCAGCGTCAGCCACCACCCCAGCACTATGGTGGTGGTGATCACCATCAGCGTCCCCCAGCAGCGGCCACCTATCAGGAGTTGCTCAGTACTCAGCCACCGTTGTTCACTCGGGCGGAAGACCCGCTTGATGCTGATGTGTGGCTCAGGGTAGTGGAATCCAAATTCCCACTGCTTAATGGAGTTTGTTCAGATGTGACCAAGGTCCATTTCGCCACCTAGCAGCTTCGCCAGACCCGCACGGACATGGTGGGATCACTTCCTCGCTATGCAGCCGGTTGACCACGTGGTTGAATGGGGAGAGTTCAAAGCAGCATTCAGAGGACATCACATACCAGTAGGCATCATGGACCGCAAGCTCAATGAGTTTCTGGCACTCACTCAGGGGAGTCGTACAGTGTTACAGTACGCCTAAGCCTTCAACGACCTGTGTTAGTATGTAGGCTATTATGCTGACACTGATGAGAAGAAGAGGGACAGGTTCAGGAGGGGCCTCAGTACTAAGCTCCGGACCGCCTCAACATAGTCAGGGCCAACAGCTATAATGAGTTATTCAACCTGGCCATTTCTCAAGAAGACTGCATCACCGCCCACCAAGCAGAAAAGAAGAGGAAGACCCCTATGGCAGGGCCTTTAGCTCAGCCTCAACGCTTCAGCATTGTGTCCAACACTCAGAATAGGAGACCTCAGCAGCAGCAAGGAAGATGGGTGATTTGACCACAGCAGCAGCAACAGGCACCCGACCACTCTCAACCTCTAGTTTAGAGGAACAGCAACCAGCCACAGCAGCAGTACCGTTAGGCGAATGACAACAGATGTTTCACTTGTGGCAGCACTGGGCACTACACCAAAAATAGCCCCAAGAACCAGCAGAGGCAGGGGCAGAATTCCAATCAAAACCAAGGCAAGAGGCAGAAGGTGCAAGTGAGGCAAGGCAGGCTGAACTTCACCACCTTGGCTGATATTCTAGAATGAGCACCCGTCATGACCGGTATCTTTTCTGTTTTGAATTATCCTGCAGTCATTCTTTTTGATTCTAGTGCATCACACAGCTTCATCAGCGCAAAATTTAGTGCCAAATGTGAGCTAACTTTTTACCACACAAATGGGGGCATTACGATTGCAACACCAAGAGGCAGGGTTGCCACCTATCAACTCAATCGGCGCGTGCCAATAAAATTGGGTAGTCTTGTATTTAAAACCACTCTCCTGATCATGGGATTGGAGAGCGTGGATATCATCTTGGGAACTAACTGGTTATCACGACACCATGCTTTGATTGATGTCGCAGCAAGAGCCATTGAAATACACTCACCTTTTTGTGGAGAGATAACATTGTACTTACCTAACCAGGGTTGCACCCATTCTTGTGCCCTCACCATGGTAGAGTCACCCGTAGAAAGGATTCCAGTGGTCTGTGAGTACCCCGATGTTTTCCCAGATGATTTGTCAGGGATGCCACCCGATAGGGACATAGAGTTTGCAATTGAACTGCAACCCAGGACTGCACCTATATCCAAGAGACCCTATAGGATGCCTCCAATAGAGTTGGCAGAATTGAAAAAGCAGTTACAAGAGTTGCTGGACAAGGGATTCATTCGCCCAAGTCTTCACCATGGTGATGTCCAGCATTGTTTGTGAAGAAGAAAGATGAGAGTCTAAGATTGTGTGTGGATTACCGCCGTCTCAATGCGGTAACTGTTAAAAATAAGTATCTGTTGCCCCACATTGATGTATTGTTTGATCAACTGGTGGAAGCCAGGGTATTTTCCAAGATAGACCTTCGCTCTGGCTATCATCAAATCAGGATCAAAACCAGTGATATTCCGTAGACAGCTTTCTCTACCAGATACGAACTTTATGAGTACTTGGTAATGTCATTCGGGCTTACCAATGCCCCGGCATATTTTATGTATTTGATGAACTCAGTATTTATGCCAGAGTTGGACAAGTTTGTGGTGGTCTTCATTGATGATATTTTGGTCTATTCAAAGAATGAAGACGAGCATACTGAGCATTTACACATCGTACTTCAGCGACTGCGCGATCATCGCTTAAATGCTAAATTGTCCAAATGTGATTTCGGGCTGAGGGAAATTAAATTTTTGGGTCACACTATTTCTGAGGATGGGGTATCAGTTGATCCTGAGAAAGTGCAAGAGGTGATGGATTGGAAGCCTCCTACCACCGTACGACAGATTCGGAGTTTTCTGAGATTGGCAGGATATTATCGTAGATTCATTCTGGATTTCTCCAAGATTGCTGAGCCAATGACAGAATTGTTGAAGAAAGGAGTAAAGTACGAACGGAGTCAGAAATGTGAAGATGCCTTTCATACATTGAGGCAGCATCTGACAATAGCACCCGTGCTAGCACAGCCTGACAACACCAAACCTTTCGATGTTTATTGCGATGCTTCAGGCACTGGATTGGGATATGCCTTGTTGCAAGACAACATAGTTATTGCCTATGCATCCCGAGCACTCAGGCCTCATCGGTAGAACTACCCCACACATGATCTGGAGTTAGCAGCCATAGTTCATGCTCTGAAGATATGGAGACATTATTTGATGGGAGCTCATTGTAATATCTATACTGACCACAAGAGTCTGAAGTATATTTTCACTCAGGCTGATCTTAATATGAGGCAGAGAAGATGGTTGGAATTGATCAAGGACTATGAATTGGAAGTGCATTACCATCCTGGCAAAGCCAATGTTGTGGCAGATGCCTTAAGTCGAAAAGCCCAGTGTAACTGTGTAACTATGGACTCTAAGGTCGCCACTCTGTGTGACGAGTTGCGCAAGTTGAACATGGAAGTTATTTCCCCAGGTACCTTGAATTATATATCAGTAGAGCCCACTCTACATGAGCAGATAGTCCTGGTGCAGGTTGGTGACAAGGGTGTTCAAGTCATTAAGGAGATGCTCAAACAAAAGGTGGATAAGTACAAATGCTTTCATCAGGACAAGGGAGTTCTATGGTTTGAAAACTGATTGGTTGTTCCTAAGAATCCAGAACTCAGGAAGAAAATTTTGGATGAAGCTCATCTTTCCAAATTTTCCATGCACCCCGGTAGTAACAAGATGTATCATGATCTCAGATCTTTGTATTGGTGGACCAGAATGAAGAGGGAAATTGCTAAGTATGTAGCTGAGTGCGACACCTGCCAAAGAATCAAAGCTAGTCATTTGAAGGTAGCAGGTACCTTACAGCCTCTTCCCATAACATCTTGGAAATGGGAGGACCTCAGCATGGATTTTATTGTGGGTTTACCCAACACATCCTAGCACCACGATTCGATTTGGGTCATTGTGGACAGGCTAACCAAGACAGCTCATTTCTTGCCAGTACATACCACCCACCGGGCAGAAAAGTATGCAGAAATCTATATTGACCAAATAGTGTGTTTGCATGGAATACCAAGGACTACCGTGTCAGATAGAGGAGCACTGTTCATAGCACGTTTCTGGGAGCAGCTGCAAGAGTCACTTGGAACTCATGTGATAAGAAGCTCAACATACCATCCTCAAACTGACGGCCAGACGGAAAGAGTAAATCAGATTCTTGAGGACATGTTGCGAGCATATGTGTTGCACTATGGTAAGAATTGGGATATGTGCCTCTCGTTGGCGGAGTTCTCTTATAACAATAGCTACCAGTCCAGCCTAAAGATGGCACCTTTCAAAGCCTTGTACGGGAGAAGGTGTAGAACACCGCTGAATTGGTCACAAGCTGGAGAGAGGGAAATATTTGGACCTGACTTAGTACTGGAAGACGAAGAGAAAGTCAGAGTCATTAAGAAGAACTTGGAAGCTGCTCAGGCCAGACAGAAGAGCTATCATGATAAGAGAAGGAAGCCTCTACAATTTGAAGTGGGGGATCATGTATATCTTAAGGTGTCACCCACCAAAGGTGTTCAGAGGTTTGGAATCAAGGGCAAGTTAGCTCCTCGCTATATTGGGCCCTATGAGATCAAAGAGACTTGTGGACCTGTAGCCTACCAGTTGAAGTTGCCACCTCATATATCAGCAATTCATGATGTGTTCCACGTATCTCAGCTACGAAAGTGTGTCCGCTTACCCACGGAAGTGCTACCTGAACCAGAATTGGAGATAGAACCAGACTTATCTTATCAAGAGCACCCCGTCAAGGTATTGGACCAAAAAGAAAGATCAACTCGAGCGAGGTCAATCCAAATGTATAGATTCAGTGGAGCAACCATTCAGAAGAAGAGGCTACGTGGGAAACTGAGGATTTTCTACGTTCTCGCTTTCTCGACTTTCTGCCTAAAGAAATCGGTACATAACCAAAAACACCCACCCCCGCCTGCCCTTTGAATCTAAATATAAGAAAAACCTAGTAAATAAGAGTAGAGTAAGTTATGAAAACAAATCTAGAAGGACTTCCTTCTAAAGTTGCAAAGAGGATGACATTCGAAGAGCAGTTAACCAGAGAATCTTGATTAAAGGAAACCACAACACACCAACACAAACATTCTTGGTACCCCACTAGAGGATCCCTACCCAAATCTCGGGACGAGATTCCTTTAAGGGGGGAGGGCTGTAACACCCCTGGTGTTACCCAAGGCCCTGGCCAAAGAAGCACACCTATAACTTCTAATCCAATGTGTAAAATAGGAAGTGAAGGTACTTAAAACCTTGGAACCCTGGATAAGATAAGCTAAGTATTGATCATCAAAGGTAGGGAACCATAGCCTTAATGCAATTTTCACCCACAAACAAGATTCTAAAACCCTAATTCCTTCTTAAGCCCTTAAACCCTAACCATGGGATTAAAGGGGAAAGAGTGGGCAAATGATCAAAACATAAAAAGGAACCTTTACTAAAGATGAAGTGTATTAGTAAAGCTACAAAATTTAGTAAGAGAAATATTGCAAAAAGGCCCAACAAAAACCACAAATTAGTGCATCAAGTGGAAAGCACACTAGAGCCATCAAATTTTCTCTAAGTCCCCAAAACCACCCTAGCCTAAAGATCAAAGATGTTCATCTTTGTGCTGGCGCCAAAACCACTTGGACCAAATAGCAAAAAGTACCCAAATCACCCAAGGCATGACCCTGAAAAATTTGAATTCAAACCGAGGTCGTTTGACATGGTTTGACATCGGTTTTGTCATTGGTGAACAGTGTCGACAGACTTGACTTGGCACCCGCATATCTCGCAAGCTAGGGCATATCTCCCATTGGAACTTACACAAACCAGCTGTCCCTAGGTGCCAGGAAGAGATCTACACAAGACCCTTGGCGAGATTCGCACGTTTGTGATCCCTGCAAGCGCTTGAACAAAGGCAGAAGCAAACACCCACATGTTCGACGCGTTTTTGGCACGCCAGAGCACGCCCTCGGTGCTCCGCCCACGCGCGTAGCCCCGTGCCACGCCAACTTCACGTCCACGCCCGCGCTCGTGCCTATAAAAGCCATCTCGACCTCGACCGTACACTCCCGCGCGTCCCTGACCCAGCCCAAGCGCAAGTTCGTTGGCGTTTAGCTAGAGAACAGTGTGCCAGCGGCCGCACGAGCCATGACCACCGTAGATCGGCCAACCCAGCCACTCCCCTCTCCGTCCGACCCTTGGGATAGCTTCTATGGACCCCGGTGAAGCTTCCAGAGCCGGGGATTGAACTCTACCTCACCGGAGACACCGGATCGACGTCGCCAGACTTCACCCGACCGCCGACACACGTATATCGAGCTCCACGGTGAGCTTTCCTTCGATTCCTTGCACTGGTAGCGTCCTTAGCACCTCGTGAAGCTTCCTATGCCATTGGATTGAGCAATACCACCGTGAGCAGGCCGGAGCGCACGCCGTCGACAAGCCCGACCGCCTGCGCACGTGGTCCGACCGATTCCGGCCATCACCATCGATGAGTCGCCCCTCGACGTGACCGCCAGGACCTCCCGGATCTAACCGCACCCTTCACCGGACCTTCCTCACCGCCGGTAAGTCGTGCCACCCTGTTTATTCCCCACGGTTACTGTTTCAAGAGGGAAGGGAGCTCGGTTGAAAAGAAGAAGCCAGGGAGGTTTTTGAATAGTCAGTGACTCAGATGAATAGTCCCACAGGGGTATGGTTTAAAGACTTAGTTAAGGGAAAGCTCAGGGGTCTCGGTGTAAACTGGTTTTTCATAAAACCTTTTAAACATTATTCATTTAAATGCAGGCAGAGCTTGCAAAATTCATAACTCCAGTTTTATCCAACCAAATTTGGTCAAACCAATTTTGCTAAGTTCTAAATAATATGAACTACTTAGGAAAAATACCAAACACCCTAAGTACTGCAGATAATTTTAAAGTTTTGATTTAAATAGTAAACTAACCAAAAGCTAAATAAATAAGGGAAAAATAGCTACAATGTTAGACTGAGGTTAAGAAAAATTAGAGAGGTACTTAACCACTAGCTATCTTGTTTAAAAATAATAAACCCCTCAGTACACCAGCTTAGGGAGGAGTTTATCATTAAAACTTGTTTTAATTCAAACTTAAAGAAAATGGAAAAGGAAGTTTAAGATAAGAACCAGAGGCCAACCACATTTTTGCTAGCTTACTTTAGTAGCATAGTTCACTAGAAAATTTTATGAAGCCCTCTGTTAGTACAAAAGAAATGCACCACATTTTATTTTATGAAACCCATGAAAACTTAGAAAAATCCTAGAAAATTAACCCCAAGAAAAACCCACCCCAACCCTTGGGATAACTAATAATATGCTAGTATGAATCTAGGAAAAATATAAGTTCTGTTGTTTGATATTTTTCAAATAACGAGTTAGTTATAAGTACATTTTTGGTATTAAACTTTAGAAAATCACAACTAAATACCCAGTGAGTCTTTTTCAGTGATTTCTGGCACAGAGACCTATAATCACCTTTGGATCTTAGCAAAAATAAATTTAGGTCCAGAAACCTCACCTAAATTAGAGCTATAGTGCAAAGTGCCCTTTTTCCCTTACTTTTGTTATTTTTGCACAAGGAGTATCTGAACTATTGTCAACCCCAAATTTTTAGAATAAACCCCAGGGGTAAATGTTTAGCCACTGTAATTTTTGTAACATTTTTTGGAAAATGTTAATTTGCCATGATAGTTCAAAGGACTCAGTAAGAAACAAAATAGAAAGTAAAAATAAGGATTAGGGGGGGTATTAGTGGTGTGCAAACTTAAATCCTCCGAGAGCCCAAAACAAACATCCAAGGAATGAAAAAAGTTTTAAATTCATTTAAGAACCTAAACTGAATGTATGAAACCTTTAAGGCCAACAAAGAAACCCTAGTGTACCCACTATTTTAACATTATTCACCTTACGTAGCATTTACAACTTGCCATATCATTAATATGCATATATCTTATTCATTGCATTCGATAGATTGTAATCTCGCTAACGGAGAGTACATCCTCGTTCCGGAGCAAGGAGTTGCTCAGGAGGTAGCCCAGGAGCCAGCACCAGAGCCTGCTAGTGAGGATCTGCCTGCCCCAGCTTTGGAAGGTAAGCCCCGGTTTTATGCATAACCGTTATATATGCTATTTTACTGCACTTAATGTTTGTAGTCTTGTACTGTGCACTTAAGTGTAGGAGTTGTCTAAAACCCTAGTTGCATGAACTCAGGATTCCTTTTGAGATGGATACTAGTATGCTAGGTCGAGTAGCTGCTTTACTAATTAGGGATCTCGGTAGAAGTCGAGTGATTTTTCTAGCACTCGCGTGAGATCAGGAATTGTTTGTATCCATTTTTATATCGGAATGATGATGGTCTGTGGACAATGATCCATGGGGATGCATTGATTACAAGATGGAAATTGGAATAAGGATTAAAGTGTGGTATCGTGTGTCAAGCATTTGATCGTACTAAGCACATGCCGAGAAATATGGTAAATCGGTAAGCCTAGTACCTGAGTGAACCTGGCAGCAGACTTTATCCCTCACGCGACCTGAGACGTGGTCTCTCATTCCGGTTATGGTGGGTACAAGTGCGGTCACTGCACGACGGCAATCGGGGTCAGTGAGGCATTGTACGCCAAGGCGGTGAGCCCTGATCTGTTGACGGGGAATCGATGGGGATAGTTGATGTGTGTGGGGATGGAGTGCCTCGCCACATCGTGTGTTTAGGTTTACCTTGCAAGGATAAAAACTCGATTCAAATCGTCTGCTTCTCGCAGCTAATGAGACTGCTTGATCCATGCTGCTACATTGAGTAACAAGTGGAAATGTGTTGATTTGGCAAAAGATGTTGACTGCTAAATGTTTGATACCATGTATGATTAGCTAGGTACACATTTAGTCTTAAGAGAGTCACACTAAACTTGAAAAGCTAAAATAAGATTTTAGACTCAGCTAGTGCTTTTGGCAAACCAAACCCCTCAGCCAAACAGCTGCATGTCTAGAGGTAGAGGAGTAGACTCCTCACACCAGGTAAGTCTAGCTAAGTATTAGTATACTCAGCCTTGCTTGTGGCATAATTTTTTACAGGATCCCTGGAGGATATGGTTGCTGGAGTGACTTGGCCGTCCATCTTACCACCGGGTTGGACAGTCGAGTGGGACCCTACTTCTGCAGGGGAGGAGCATGAGGAGTGATGGGCCAGGCTTCCTCATCCCTTCGTTATTTCACCGTTAGTTATATTCCGCTGCATTCCGAACAATGATCACTACTTTTGATAAACTCTGATGATGATGTAATAATCTTAAGTACTTCCTTAATGTATGGTCTTATGCTTTATTGTATTTGCTCTGTGCCTCACCTTCGAGTGAGTACATGGTACTTGATCCTGTTAGTGGCCTTGTCGGACTAGATCCGAGGGACTGACGTTTTATTCCTATTTAAGTGTGGTCTAGCCTCTAAGTTGGGGCTTAGGCACTTAAGTTGGAATAATTTGGGCGGTTCCGCCATAAAAATGGTCTACAGTCACTGAGCCGACAAGTGCTATTGTTTGGCTAGGAATTGATAAGCCTGACACCTCTGGACTAGGTCGGCTACACCCTTCTTTGATATGGGCTAGTAGAACCGTGCTCTAAAAGCTTTCCCAGCCAGTGTTCTTGATGCTGCGTGAACCCCACATTGTCCGGAATGGATTTCCTCCAGCAGGTGTTTTCCCATAGCCATGTCAATACACCTCATGAAAACCCTTGATGCTCTGCGTTTGTACAAGTCATTGCCAATAAGCATATATTTAGCAGACCGTTGGTTGAGTCGCTCGACAGTCGCCTTATCATCTGGATCTTCCTCATTCTTGATGTATCTAATAATAGGCAACCTCTAGTCGCTCGGGTCTAGCTCCATGATAAGTACGGTGTTCCCTGCTGCCTAGCACTCTTCTTTTGACTCCTATGAAATACTTGGTGAAAGTTGCCTAGAGGGGGGTGTTGGTCACTTGTTCTCAAATGCTATGAATTAAGAACAAGGCAACACAAATGTTAATGGTTACAGACCTTCATCCTTCGAAGCATTATCTCCCTTGGGATATAATGATCTTCAGACGAAGGTCATGAAGGACATACATTCATCATCTCAGCATGTAATAATGAAATCATAAGCATATGAAAAATGGAGAACATAAATAATCATGTTAAATCATTAGATTATTTATATTCTCATTGTATAATCATAAGCAGACATCAATGATATTGAATTACATTTGTACCTTCGTCTTGACAGAAGGTGGAAATCTGAGAGTGACGTGCGAGTGATTACAAGCCAGCGTTAACAATATGATGTTACTGTTCATCTATTTATAGGCATAGGCCGCAGCCCATGTAAAATTACATCCATGCACCTAATGTTTATCATTGACTAAGGGTGAACTATCGAGGACTAGACAACCTTTTCCTCCCTAGGTCGGTTTCATCTTCCACTGCTAAGCCAAAGCTTCTCAATCCGTAGCTTCGGGACTGGTTCATCCTTCTCCCAGATTGCGCCTTTCATATCATGCGCCCCTTTATCTCAAGTCTGAAGGTTCCTGTGACAGTATATTATACTTGGAAAACATGTTAGTCGTGTTTTTGAGGACCTTCGGAAGATGAAGGCCCCCAACAGTAACCCCTCGTAGTATTAATTTGTTCCTGTAACAACAAATTCAGACTGCGATGTGAACGAAGGCCTTGCACCGAAGGTCCAAAAAACACCTTCCCTTCGCTAAAATAGCGAAAATCAATGACAAATGGGGCCCACCAAATTGCAATGCACTAGGCGTATAAATAGAAGCCCACAGCGACGGCATTTGCTGCGCCATTTCTATTCCTCACGGTATTTTCACAAATTTTTAATTTCATTGCCCTCAGCTTTTGCTTGATTTTAAATCTTTGTGATATACTGGAATTTTGAAGAAATGTCTAAGGAGAAGACGACGTCTGAGTTGTCGAAGGTGACTGAAATGCCGAAGGTGTCTGAAATGACGAAGGTGGCCAAGGAGAAGAAAGCTGTGGACCCTTTCATTGTTGGGTTTTACGAATCCATGGCAAAAACCAATACAGAGAAAATCACAAAAGAGATAATGGCAGATTTATCTGAAGATTCTGATGATAGTGATGAGTTTGATGTGGAAAGTGGAGATGAAGATACTGAGGACCGGCCATGGCGACCAAGCCATACCATCTTCAGAAAATCAACTATTAAGCAAAGCCTGGTTGACGCCATGAGAGGAAGTTACTTTCGTGATATGTCTATTGTGAGGATTGGAGGAGACAGCATCGCCCCTGCTCCTGAAGAAAATGAGGTTGTTGTTTACCAAAGCTTTATGAAGGCAGGCCTTCGGTTCCCATTGAGTAAATTTGTGGTTGAAGTGTTGAAGATATTCCAGATCTTTCTTCATCAACTTACCCCCGAAGCTATAATCAGAATGTGTTTATTTGTTTGGGCTATGAGAAGCCAGGGGTTGGAACCTAGCATGAAGTGTTTTTGCAATATGCATGAACTGTTATACGAGACGAAGGCCACCGACAAAGAGCAGTATCACAACAACTTTGGTTGTTATGGATTTGTTGCTCGCTCCAGTGCAAGCTACCCGGTTCCAACATACCGAAAAAGATGGCCCAGGGCCTGGATGGAGGAATGGTTTTATGTTAAAAATGATTTAATTAAGAGGGAAGACATTAAGGAAATTATCCAGCGCCCCATCTGATCTCGCTTCGGCCTTCGAAGGCCGAAGGTAACTATTGTAAGTGATGATGAAGCATGCCAAAAAGTCTTCAGCAATGTCTGTGCTTTTATTGGCACGAGGGACATAATTCAAGAGCATATAGCCTATAGAGTGTGGCCACTTGTGGACAGTTGGGAGATGCCGAAGGAGACTACTGCTAAATCCAGCAAAGGTGGATTAGTTCGATTGAAATATACCTTCAGATACAGAGAGAAGTTTGATGAGCCAAATGATGACTGGTTGAAATGCATTGAAGCTACTAGCGACGAGTTGCTTGGGACATATACAAGGGCCAAAGATGATGCCCTGTCCTCAGCCTTCGGGGGTCGGGGCAAAAAAAGATTGAACAAGGTTTTTGATGCAATTGGCTTCATGAATCCTAACTACTGCTACCCCTTGAGAAGGCAAGGAAAAAAGAGAAAAACTGCCGCTTTGGCCACCCCAGCTGTGCCGAAGGGCAAGAAAATAAAGGTTTTGACCCACCGGCCTCGATATATTGAAACGACTGTAGTGCCTGAATTTGGTAAAGGGACCTCCTCCACTGCCGAAGCAGAACAAGCTGCTCCCGCCACCCAGAGCGCTGAAGGACCGATTGTGATGCCAAAGGTGCCTACATTCGGGCCAGCCGAAGTCAAAGATGATACAGCCAAAGAGCCAGAATTAGAAAAAAACAGTGATGATTTCAGAAATTCTGAGTCCACTATCAGAGGCAAAATTGCCGAAGGTGCCAAAGGCTCCTGCCACAACTCCCAAGAGGAGGAGGATGGCCAGCGTACTAGATGCTGTCATGGAGACTACAAAAGCCTTGACCCCTGCTCCTATTAAGAAAGTTGCCGAAGCTGTCACAGTTTAGGCCGAAGCCGAAGCTGGGCCTTCAGTGCCCATTGAGACGAAACCTGTCGCGCCTGAGGATAAAGCTGAGCAAGAAACTCCAGATACCGGCAGGGCAGTGGGGCCGGACATGATAGAAAAAGCAAAATCTCCTGCCCCTGAAGTTGAAGTTGAAGCTGTTGATTACATTATTCGACATGCTTCGGAGAAAAAATTATCCAAAGAAGAAATCTTAGAAGCCAGACACTACGCCTAGAAACTAAAATATCCGAAGGGGGCCTTAGTGTTCAATGGCACTGACGAAGATGATTTCCTATACTGTCTCCCGAACAACAAAGAAATATACGTTTGCCGGGAGATAGCTAAAAGTATGGGATTTTCGAAGCTTGAAACTGGCCTCGCCGCCATGTCGAAGGATGACCTTGCGGATAGCCTTGCATATAACAGTATAAAGGTACATAAGCTGTTAACTTTAAAGTTGGAAATGAAGTATTTCATTGTCATGCTTAATTCTTTCTTTTTCTTGCAAGGCTTGATTCTTAGTAATGCCTTGAGGGCACAAAAGAACGCCGAAGACGAGAGCTGCACGATAGCTCTCAGCAACCTTCGTTTAGAGGTGATTGAGCTGAGAAAAGAAGCTTTGGAGAAAGACAAGATTTTAATTTCATTGGTAAATAAAGTGAAAGAATATGAAGCTAAATACCATGCTCAGGCCAAAGCTCAAAAAGCTGAGATCGAAGATCTTCGTAAAAAACTTGCCGAAGCCAATGAGAATTGTGCTCTCGCACTGGCTAGCGAAGAGATTAGTGAATCTTGGAAGAATAAGCTAGATAAAAAATGTTGAAGAGCTTCGCGAATCCAAGAAAGATGTTTTGAAAAATCCTTGGACTGTGTAAAGAAATTAAAAACTAGCTTTTCCAAAGTGGGTGCTTATTCTTCCGAGGAAAATTTTATTCAAGGCGACCCTGAAGGCGTTATCGAGTGGATAGGCAGGGAAGCCGAAGCTTTCGAGGAAATCCTGAGTGATCATGTGGACATTTGTGCTTTCTTCAGCGCTCGAGGGATCACGGCTATCCCGGAAAAGGTTGGTTGTGATCATATTAAAGCTGCTGCCGAAGCTGAAGCTGCCTTCTCTATAGACAACATAAAGGACCCCTCGGCCGAAGCTACTTCAGTGGGTGGAAAATTTTATTCTGATATCTGGGTGAACGGTGGCCAAGAATTGGCCAACGAAATTATAAGGAAGAATGAAAAAGACACCCATGATGCCCGAGAAGAAGCTAGGCGAGCTGAAGAAGCTGCTGAGCGCGAAAGGCATATAGGTACTATTTTTGAGTTTCAGCTTCGATACTTACTTTATGACTTCGAACTAATAGTTTACCTACTACAGCTGAGCTATCACCGCTGCCGGAGCTGTACAATCCCCTAGCTGATCCGGAGATGAAGGAAGCATTGGATATAATAGGCATTGCTAACTCCATTATCGATGAAGTCGTCGATAAACTATAGAACGAAGTCGCAGAAAAAGTCCTTAGAGAAGAGTAGACTTTATTGTAATAATATTTTGTAATGTTTGATTTATGGAACAATTGAAGGAAGATTAGGTTTCTATTGTAATAAAATTATGTATCATTTGATGTATGGAACAATGAATCAAACACGTAAGCTGTTGTAATTTATTTCTTTGCGATGCATGAAATTTACGCACATACCGTTTTTTGAGCCTTCGGCGAAAAAACATCTTCCCTTCTTTTCATGCTTCGTAAAGAAAGAAACCCCTTCTAGGGTAGATCTGATAGAATTGTTACCCAAAGTTTGCTTCGTGCCTTAGCATCTTTTCATTCAACAAAGTATTGCCGAAGATTTGCTTCGTGGCTTAGCATATTTTCATTCAATGAAGTATTGTCGAAGATTTGCTTCGTATTCAATCCTGTTGATGCGATATGATGTATGATGTGATGATATGCTAAATGATGCAATGATATAATGCAATGTGATGGTGATGTTTGAACACCCACACGTACGCCCACACTGGAACACGGAAGACTCTGCATCCCCTTAGGAACGACTTTTGAGCCTTTAAGCTCTGCATCCCCTTAGGAACGACTTTTGAGCTTCTTCACCTTCTATTTCGGTGGTATAAGTTCTGCATCCCCTTAGGAATGATTTTGGAACTTCTTCGCCTTATATTTCAGTGGTATTTGGCTCTGCATTCCCTTTGGAACGACTTTTGAGCAGAAAACTTACTCTGCGCTCCCTTAGGAACGACTTTTTGCAGCTTCATCAATTTTTGGCTCTGCATTCCCTTAGGAACGACTTTTGAGCAGAAAGCTTACTCTGCGCTCCCTTAGGAACGACTTTTGTAGTTTCGGAGCTTTGCTTTCTTAAGAACAATTTTTGTAGCTTCGTAACTTTTCTCTACTTCCTTAAAAGCAATCTTTCGAGCTTCGGAGATCTATGAGGAAGGCATATTTCTCTCATTTATGTCGGTACAATTATTACAAGCAACCGAAATTAAGTCCATTACTTGTTTCTCATTCAAAAAATAAAATGCATAAAGGGTAGAAATACATCAAAAGTAGGATATTCCTCAATATATATGCTTTGATTCTAGCACAGTGTTGTTGACTGTACGAGCTTCAGACTCCTCCCAGAAGTCACGCTGCTGCTGAGCGTGCTAGTGCCCTTCTGGCTGCTGGCTTCGAGTGTGGGTAGGTGGCAATGGTGGCGGTAATGGGAGCTGATGCCAGGAAGCTTATGAATGACTTGCCGAAGCAACAGAAGCTGCAGGTCGATTACCCACGTATTCTGGTATATAGGGAGAGCAACATGAAGCAGTGTGTAAGACTTGCTTCGGCTGATTCTGCCGCGCCTCTGCTTCGGCAATCTCCTGCTTCTGAATGGTCACCTGGCATGTTCTTGTAGTGTGGCCCTTGTCTTCACCACAGAATAAACAATAGAGCTTTCTGGGCTGATCCCCATGCCTTCCTCCGAAGCCCCTGCCGCCTCTGCCCCTTGGGGCTGGTGGCCTGAAAGAGCTTTGCTGTTGCCCTAAGGATTGTGAGCTATGATATGGCCTTTGAAGCTGGCTTCCTCTGTCATCACTCTAGCTAGAGTTGTGGATTGATCTGACATGCCTAGGGTGGATTCTTCCTCCGAAGCCCCTAGTTATCTCAGAAAACCTATAAGCACTACAACACACCTTACCTTCTATGGCATTCACCTTGTGTCATTGATAAGTGAATATATGTCATATATTGAAAACTATGATGCTTGTGTGACGTTTTTTTGTTTGTCATGTATGTGACGTGGCTAAACATGTTCTATGACGATTTGAAGTTTTTCTGTCATTAAAATTGTGACAATTCTACTTCGTCATAGATTTTATGACATTTGCATATTGTCATTACGCCAAACAAGAACGTCACTAATAACCAGCTAGAGGCTTGCCATGTGGACCAAATTTTGTCATAAAATCATGCATACTAGTGATGTGGAGTTGATGTGGCAAATGCTTATGACGTTTATCAATATGACATGTCGCTTTTCAATGACGAACTTCGTTGTCATAATTTATAAAATGGCTCGTCCTAGTGCTGGGCCAAAATTGTGGCCTCATTAAATCTAATTTGTAATTTTCTATTAATACAATTTTATATTAGCAAAATATGTAGCCTATTTTTTGAACAATCACATTCAAATGTACAGATGTTCGCATGTCTTATTTCACAAAATTTACATATCAAAAGACCAAAATGATAGGAAACACAATTTCTAATTCATAGGTCACAATACATCTTATAAGAAGCAACAATGTTCAACACAACTTGGAGCTACCAGTAACAAAAATCAACAAACCTGGACCTACTTAGTTGTACATGTAAACAACTAGCAACCAACTATTGATAAAACTAGACATAGTTCAACTAAAAACCAAATTTCAGAACAGAAACATCCTACAATAGTTCACTGTTGGTGGCTTAGTAACTTTATGACCCTGGATTGTGTTGACCCTGGTTGAAGCTCAATAGTTGGCGAAGGAGACCATGCATTTCTTGTGATGTCTTCTTTAAACCCTCTATTTCCTCAGAATGTTTTACCCTTGAAGTTTCTGATTCCATCTTCAAATTATCCAACTCTTGTCGAAGTTCTCCTTTTTCTTGCTTCTCATTCTCAAGCTCAGCCTGAAGATCGTGGACCTATAAATAAACATAACTTATTACTTCATATCTAGACATGCACATATAGAGAAATAAGAACAAGAACATAATTAATTGTAGCTACTTTCAGCTAGTTGTGCTGCTAGTCAAGAATGGAATATGATCTGCTAGTTGTGCATTAATTGTAGCTACTTTCAGCTGCTCTTGTTGTCTGTACAATTGTACAGTAATGCTATAGTAACATATGAGAGTAGATCGCAGCAACCTACAACCATTTATTTTTCACCTAATACCCTTATCTTTGTCCATTTACAGTACTTACTACAACATAATAAGTTGTGGCATCAGCCGCAGCCACTAATTCTCGCAGTCAAACAAGATGTTCTCTATGTCAAACCCTTTAGAAAAAGTACATGTTGCATGTACAAATGATCCAAAGAAAGAAGGGAACATGACTGGTATGTGAAACACTTGTACCTGTGATGATATTGCACCTCTAGAGGTACTCTTGGAGGCTGAACAAACACCTGCAACACGAAGAAAAGTAGTTGATTTGACAACTTGAAAAACAGCTTCTTTTGCTGACTTTGGTTCCTGTCCATCTCGTACTAGTTCACTCATAATGCCTTCCATATCATCCTAGCAAAATGACAATAGTAGATGTTTCTTACATGGTATTATTCATGTATACTTTATGTAGAGAAGGAATAAAAGTAAATAATCACTTACAATTGCTTTCTGTACAGACTCGGTAAATCCATTTTTTTGCCACAATGGAAGTTCTTGAATAGATCAATTGAGGTGGGCTCTACATCTTTGAATATATCTTTCTTCTAAAATAATTGCAAACAGTAACGAGCTATTATCTTGAAACAAGAACATGGTCTCAAGAATAGTGATCATACACATTATTGTTTCATTTCTTACCACAACATGGGCCTGTGCAATGTAGCATCGAGATCTAGTGCGCTGATGTAACCGAACATTCTCTCGATTTAGTTGGTTTTTCGTACACTTTTCCTGCATATGATACATGAGTGACATGACACAAGAAAGTATCTGGATAATATAAAAGATTCAATGCAAGATAGCATGAATGCAACAAGATGAGATGTTGCGTCTTCAAGAAGACATTGATAATAAATAGTTGCATTGCTTATAGGGGAAGCTCTTAAACATTTAAGAATATTTAAGCTTATAGGGGAATGCTTTCATCTACAGTGCCAATAGATGATATCTTTGTATATGGAGGTCCACGTCCACATCGGATCTTCCCTCCCCCAATGCCATCTTCTGTTAATGATATAAAAGTTGAATATGACGTAGAACAAAAGCTTTTCAGTTCTGATGAGAGAGCTATATATGAAGAAGCCCTGAAGCATATCACTCAGGAAACGAAGGAGGAAGATCTGCCCAAAGGTGTTTTGTCAGTTTTACTGCTTAAGCATCAGAAAATAGCATTGGCGTGGATGCTTTCGAAAGAGAATTGTTCACATTGTCCAGGTGGAATTTTGGCAGATGATCAGGGTCTTGGGAAGACAATTTCAACGATTGCCCTTATACAAAAGGAGATGGTTAAGCAGTCTAGGTTCATGACTGTTGGTTCATACAGTACAAAGTTTGTCCCAAACAGTGATTATGACAATGGCAGTGATGTTGTGATTAGCATGGACAAGAAAGAACCGAAAGATGAACCCTTGAATGAGCTAGATGGTTCTGCACGATTGCATGTCGCCAGCAGTCTTAAGCTCTATGATAGTAAGCCAAACACTGCTACTGATAAAGCTGAACCTAAGAAGAAGGCCAGAGTGAGGTACTCTGCATCAAACTTGAGGTTGAAGACTAGACCAGCTGCAGGAACATTGGTCGTCTGCCCTGCTAGTGTTCTTAGGCAGTGGGCTAATGAGCTCTCTATGAAGGTTATGGAAGACAATAAATTGTCAGTCTTGGTTTGTCATGGAAGTTCAAGGACTAGAGATCCTAATGAGTTGGCAACATATGATGTTGTTGTCACCACGTATATGATTGTGGCAAACGAAGTACCTAAAGACAATTCTAATGATGAGCGAAAGAAATGTGAAATGGACGGAATATGTCCAGAAATTTGCATCGGCAGCAAAAGGAAAAAGCAGAGCAAGCCAAAGAAGAAAAACAAACCTAGCAATTCAGAAGGTGGCCCACTTGCCAGGGTATGATGGTTCAAAGTTGTGCTTGATGAAGCTCAAACAATAAAAAATTACCGGACTCAAGTGTCTAGAGCTTGTTGTGGACTGAGGGCACAAAGGAGATGGTGCTTATCAGGAACACCTATACAAAACAAAATTGATGATCTGTTTAGCTATTTCTGTTTCTTGAAGTATGAACCTTACTCAAAATTTAGTAATTTCAAATATATGATCAAGCACCAAATTACTAGAGATTCAGTTCGTGGCTATAAGAAACTTCAAGCTATCTTGAGGATAATTCTACTGCGGCGCACAAAAGGTAAGTAGTTCCACCATAAATAAATAACTGGCGCACGTCCCTTTCCCTGGCCACTGGCTGAGCGTCTGAGGCTCTGAACACTAATGCTACAGTATTTAGTATAGTGCACATTCATTTAGATTAACCAATCATGGAAACCAAAATGACAACAAAAGATCATAAAGCTTTAATAGATCAAATTCAGCTAGCAACAATACTCAAGCTTGTTAAATTTTTATTGACTGAAAAGAATAAATGAACACTCAGCTACCAACCAATATTGGTATGGTGTCCACAATTAACATTAGAAGCTCAAAGGAAATATGTAACAAATTCCAGCATCACTAACTCACTATGTTCAAAAGGAGAATGTAGCATACCTTATCTAATTATTTTAAACATATTATTACTTAATTGGCATACCTTGTGCTTTGCGTCTGACCACATCTCCACCAATGCTTTCCATTGATCGTCTGTCATATGTTTAACTGGCGATGTGGTCCTCACTTGATTTGCTGGTATCCCATTGAAATATTTTTTCAGCTGGTACCTCATCTGCCATTGTCCACCCTTGAGCAAATCGACACATGCGGCTTTGATTGCATTATTGTTGGTGTCCATGGTGAATTGGGCCTAGTAAAGAGCATAAACGTTAGAATTTCAAAAATGCAAAAAAGTAGAATGATATTTGAATGGAGTAACTGTTGGGGGTATGCTTCGTAGCCGAAGATCCTAAAAGAGGAAAACACCTTCGGCAGATCCTTTCAGAAGCAGCGCCGAAGTTATCACTGATAGAGCTTCGGCACAGTGACGAATCTCAAGACGAAGGGGGCGAACCGACTTAAAGATGAAATGACTCAAAGACCCATGATGTTTTGTGTCAGTATTGTAATTGATTATAGAGGGCATAAATGTAATTTCACATAGGCTGTGTCCTATGCCTATAAATAGATGAACAGTACCCTGTACTGTTCATGCAATCTTGTAATTGCTGACGCATCACACTGGAATTATTGTTTTCCATCAAGGAAAAGGTATAAACGTACTCAAATATCATGTTTTAATATTCAGATCCATATAATGAAATATACGAATAATGTTATCTGTTTCTGATATATGTTTTACATGTTATACTTCATTTTACATTGTTGTATTAGTTTAATCACGAAGGTATGACCTTCGTGATATTTTGCCCGCGACCTTCGTCCGAAGTTCATTAAATCCTTGGGGAGATAATGCTTCAGCGGATGAAGGGCATTAACATTTAACATTTTTATGTTGCCTTGTTCTTAATTCATAGCATTTGAGAACAAGTCCCCAACATTGGCACCCACCTCCGGTGAACTCACTTCCACTTTCTGAGCTAATGGCTTTGTTCAACAACCAAGCTGGAGCTGCTTCGGCTACGAAGCTGGTGCTCCCGATAACAGGTGGATCATGCTCAGAACCGGCCAACAAGAAGCAGAAGAAGAAGGCACAGAGAAGGGTACAGCATGTCGGTGTGCAGGGACCCTTCATCAAGTCAAGATGGTCTCACATCCCAATTACCTTCTCCCAAGAGGACCTTCAGCTCAAGGATTACCCTCACAATGATGCTATGGTTATTTCTTGTGTTATCAAAGGGTTTCTGGTCCACAATGTTCTGGTTGATACAGGCAGTGCAGCGGATATTATATTTGCTAAGGCCTTTAGACAAATGCAAGAGCCAGAAGATAAGATTCATGATGCTACACACCCTCTCTGTGTCTTCAGAGGAAGACAGATTGTAGCACTAGGCAAGATCATGATGCCAGTGACCTTCGTATTTGTTAACAATACCAGAACTGAGCAAGTTGTGTTTGATATTGTCGACATGGAGTACCCCTACAATGCAATCATTGGTCGTGGAACACTCAATGCTTTCAAAGAAATTCTTCATCCAGCATATCTTTGCATGAAGATACCTTCGGATCAAGGACCTATTGCTATTCATGGGAGTCAGGAAGCTGCCAGAAAGGCTGAAGGGAACTAGACAGATTCAAAGGCAATCCATAGTATAGATGGAGCCGAAGCTTGTGAGCAGTACAAGTATAGAAGGGAGAAGGCTGCTTCGGCCGATCAGTCGAAGCCCATGCTTTTATGTGAAGATATTGCAGAGCAGAAGGTGCTACTGGGATCTCAATTGTCTGAAGAATAGGAGAAAACCCTGATAAAGTTTTTGTTCAACAACAAAGATGTCTTTGCATGGTCAGCCAATGATCTCTCTGGTGTTAACAGGGATGTCATTGAACACTCGCTCAATGTTGATCCATCCTTCAGACCCAGAAAGCAGAGGCTTCGAAAAATGTCTGATGACAAAGCCGAAGGTGATCGGAATGAAGTGAAAAGACTTCTTAGCGCTGGAGTCATCAGAGAAGTGAAATACCCAGAATAGCTAGCCAACACTGTTATGGTGAAGAAGGCCAATGGTAAATGGAGGATGTGTATTGATTTTACTGATCTCAACAAGGCTTGTCCGAAGGATGAGTTTCCATTACCAAGGATCGATTCTCTAATAGACGCAGCAGCTTCGTCAGAGCTTATGAGTCTGCTAGATTGTTATTTAGGCTATCATCAAATTTGGATGAAGAAAGAGGATGAGTCAAAAACCAGCTTCATAACCCCTAGTGGAACGTATTGTTGTCTTCGGATGCCTGAGGGGCTCAAGAATGCTGGAGGAAGCTTTAGTAGAATGACAGCGAAGGTTCTTCATTCTCAGATAGGCAGAAATGTGCTAACCTATGTTGATGATATTATAGTAAAAAGCACGAAGCAAGAAAATCACATTGCTGATCTGCAGGAGACATTCGCTAATTTTAGACAAGCTGGTCTGAAGCTAAATCCAGAGAAGTGTGTCTTTGGAGTGAAGAAGGGGAAATTCCTTGGTTGTCTGGTTTCAACAAAAGGAATCGAGGCTAATCCAAACAAAATCGAAGCTATTCTTCGGATGGAGCCGCCAAGCACAAAGAAGGGGGCTCAACGGCTGACAGGAAGACTGGCATCTCTAAATCGATTCATATCTAGATCAGCAGAGAGAAATTTACCATTCTTTGAAGTGTTGAAGTCAACCGAAGTCTTTCAATGGGGATCAGCTCAGCAGAAAGCCTTCAAAGAGCTGAAGCAGTATCTGATAGATCTAACGACACTAACTCCACCAGCGCCAGGGGCTCCTCTGTTGTTGTATGTGGCAGCTTCGCATTCAGCAGTGAGTGCGGCACTTGTCCAAGAAAAGCTTGAGGGACAAACCAAAAGGCAAGCCCCGATATACTTCGTCTCCGAAGTCCTTAGTCTATCAAAGAAGAACTATACAGAATTGGAGAAGGTGTTATATGCTGTCTTAATGGCCTCCAGGAAGCTTCGACATTACTTTCAAGCATATCATATAATTGTTCCTTCGTCACAACCTTTGAAGGATATCATGAGAAACAAAGAAGCTACTGCAAGAATTGGAAAGTGGGCTGTGGAACTCAACGAGTTCAGCATTGATTATGTGCATAGATCCTCAATACAGTCCCAGGCGTTAGCAGACTTCATCGCCGATTGGACGCCAGGGGCTCAGGGAGAAGAAACATCTAAAGATGCCGAAGCTTGGACAGTATTCTGCGACGGTTCTTGGGGAACCTTCGGGGCAGGAGCAGCTGCTGTGTTAGTTGCACCTTCCAAAGTTAGAACTTGTTACGCAGTGAAACTTGATTTTAGCTGCACAAATAATATTGCTGAGTACGAAGCTTTGCTTTTGGGGCTTCGAAAGTTAAAGGCAATGGGGATTAGAAGGGCGGTTCTTAAAACCGATTCCCAAGTTATTTCTGGTCATGTTAACAAGAGTTGTAAAGCAAGAGACCCGAAGCTTGAGAAATACTTGGACACGGCCCGAAGGATTGAAGCTTCCTTCGAAGGGTTTTCTGTCAAGAATATTCCTTGAGGAGAAAATGAACATGCTGATTTGCTAGCGAAGTCAGCGTCACAGAGGCTGCCCTTACCTTAGGAAGTACTTTTTGAAATAATAAAAGCACCTTTGGTGGAACTTCTTGAAAGAGCAGTGCTCAATATATCTCCTGTTCATAGTGAAGATTGGAGAACTGAGATTATGTCTTTCCTCCAGGGTAATTTCCTTTCAGATGACGAAGCTTATAATAAGAGAATAGAGGCAAGAGCCTGACCATATGTCATAATAGAAGGGGAGCTATAAAAGCATGGAGTTTGTTCTCCATTGCTCAAATGTTTATTCAGAGCTGAAGGTATAGAATTGATGAAGGAAATACACGCATGCCTGTGTGGATCTCACATTGGATCTAGGCCCTTGCTGGGAAAAGTTTTTCGTAAAGGATTTTATTGGCCGAAGGCAGCTTCGGATGCAGCAGAATTAGTTCAAAAATGCGAAGGCTGTCAGAAATGCGCAAGAGATCAAAAACAGCCTTCGTCTATGACTCAGTTAATACAACCAACTTGGCCATTGCTGTAATACTCAAAGTTGTTTACGAAGAGTAATAGAGAGAGCTCCTCATTTTGTGTGCCTCATTTGCATCATGAAAAGAGCATACACAGAATTTAGAGATGAATTAAGACAAATGAAAAAAAAATAATAATAAATGAATATAATAATATGCATCATATTGGAGTTTATATGTTTGTGCATTAAGTAAAATAATAATGTTAATAATAATAATAATATAATAATTATTAGAAGTAGAATTAAAACCCTAATTTTGAAAATAGGGTTTGGAAAATAAGAAAAAGAGAAATGATATAAAAATATAAAAACATAGATATCCTTAAACTTATTACTGTTAACGGTACAAACACAGTGTAAATAATGAGCCATCAAGTTTGAATTCAAACTTGAATTCAATTGGATTTGAAAATGGAGAAAAAAGAAATGGGAAAGAAAAGAATAAAACAAAAGTAACCTTACCTGGGCCGGACTACACCAATTCAGCCCACATACCGAAACACCCCGCGTGGCCCACTGTACCAGCACTCCCACGCGCGCGCCGTGCCACTAGCGGGTGGGACCCGCTCGTCAGGGGCGTTTCTTCCCCGTGAATCTCGCTCGCGTCGCCCTGAGCTCTCCGCAATGGCCGATCTCCTCGCCGTGGAACCCGCGCCCACTTGGACTCAATCCTCGCGGAGCTACCCTTCCGATTTTGGCGCATCTCTTGGGTATAAGTCCGGGGCCATTTCACCATCAGCCGCCAAGCGTCGTGAACCCTCACCGTTGTAGCACCCCTCTCTGTTCGCCGTTCGTTGCGTGTGCCGCGCCGTGCGATTGGGGGCCTGGCCACGGGTGCCATTGCCGCGTGTTGTGGCCCCGCTGGCAGACCAAGAAGCATCGCCCCGCCGTAGCGCCTGCTCACTCCCTCAACGACACCGTCGGCCGTCTCATCCGCGGCAGGGATTGAGGGCCACCGCTTTGGGGGAACTTCTTCAGCGACGACGTATGAGGCCGCGGGGATGGTATGGTTACACTCCGGGCGGGCTTGAAGGCGGAGTCATCGATGAATTGCTCGCCGGAGCAACTTTGGCATCCCGGATCCGCCCAACACCGTGGGGAGCCGGTTTCTGCCGCCACTGCCGGTAAAAATACTCTCTGTTGTACTCGCGTTGATCTCAGCTGCGTGTAGGATTAGTTAGCGATGGAGTCTAGTTACCGAGCCAATGGATGGCCGTGGGCGGCAATGGCACCGCCGGCTGAGCAGGACATGCCGACGGCCAACGTAGGGGGGGAGGAGAAGAAGGATGCAAGACCGTTGGATCGGGTGGGATCGAATCCAGCCAGGAAGAATCGGGCACCGTCGGATTTGCTGTGGATGGCCGGATTTAGAGTAGGCGTACTCCCCTGGGCGGTTTGATCTGGGCCATAGGGGGGGTTTGATCTGACAGTTCGGGATGGATCAAGCTTCATAAAATATAGGCTGTAGATCCTTGATCCGATGGTCCCTGTCACTTACTGGTTTGTCCCGGGCGCGATCTAATCTGGACCCCAGATTTCTGATCGGGTGGCTCGGATCGCCTGATACCCCTTTGGCCATCCGTTTTGCATAGGAACCCCTGGAATATCTGTGAATCAACCCGCCGTCCTCACCAGTGGCGCTCAGAGTCTTAGGAATATTTGCACCGTGACCCCTGAGTTTTCTGGAAAATGAGGCCGAGTCCAGAGGTGTTTAAAAACAGAGAAATATTTATAGAAATTCATTTTTAATACAAAAACAAATCTAGGAACTTGTAAAATGCATAGAAAATTCATTTTAACTCCAAATTGAGCCATTCCAATTTCTAAAATTTTGTAATATTATTCTTTAACACTTAGAGTCACTGTTTTGACATGAACTCTGTTAGAAAATTAATTTATCAGTTAATCTTATTTTAATCACATTAAACATTAGGAAATCCATAACTTGAAATCTATAACTCCAAATTTAGTGATTCCAGTTCCTATGATCTCATTTTAATGTGTAGATTTTTACTGTATATTTTATTTACATGTTTGATGTAATGTTAATTTATGCTATACTATGTATTTATTGTGTTGATGCGAGTAGACGAGCAAGCCACTGTGGATTCTGAGGTTCAGCAAGTAGAGATAGCTGAGCAGGAGCTCATTGAAGGCAAGTTGTGCCCTTGATCACTTACTTTTCCCAGCCATGTTCTTATTAATTTTAATGATCTGCATAGGTTAATTTGATGGGATCCTTTATGTTACCCCAGTTTTGATTACCTCTATACCTTGTTCACCCCTGAAATATTTTTGGGTAGTACTTGCTATTGCTTTATGTGGATTGGGTATGGAGTTACACTACACATGATTATTCTGTTATTATCTTGTTATTATTACTGTTCATGTTAAGATCATTAAATTAATGGGAACATGGAGCGACCACCCGGGAAAACAGTGCTACCACAAGGGTTTAATGGGACGCCCTTGGCTGATTAACTAGGAAAGCTAGTGGAGGTCTTCCTTACCCGAAAGGGGCAAGGGCAGTAGGGGAGTGGTCAGTGTAGGGAGGTCCTTGTTTGATTTTGCTGCGATGGCGGTCAGGCAAGAACCCTGCACTGGAGCTTCCTATAAACTGTAGCGGGATTTCTGAAGCTAGTGGAACTTTGTAAAGGCCTCGTAGTGTTACCCTGCCTCTCCTCCTCGGTAGAGGTGTATGGGATTGGCCGTCTCTTGGCAGGTGGGTAACATGACTTGTGGGTAAAGATGCGCAACCTCTGCAGAGTGTAAAACTAGTATACACATGATTAATTATGGAACTTAAATTTAATTTGACATTTGCATCGCATTTGGGATTATTTTACTATTACCTTTCTTTATTATTATTAAGGTTTGGTATTTACTTACACTTAGTAATTGCTAATAAAATTTTGACCAACTTATAAAGCAATGCTCAGCCTCAGCCTCTATTTCATTGATTAGCCTTACACTACATGAACTCCCACCTTTGGTGAGTTCATGCCACATTATTCTCCACGACTTGTTGAGCTATGAACGTATGTGAGCTCACTCTTGCTGTCTCACACCCCCCCACAGGAGAAGAACAGGTGGTCGAAGAGGAGCCGCCTAACACTGAGGCATTCGACTTGATCTAGGTGGCGTTTCTCAGTCGACATTGGCGCCGACGATCCTTAGTTCGTTTTATGGTTATACTTTTATTTTGTAATAAGTCTTCCGCTATGTAATAAATACTCTGATGTTATTGACATTTATCTCTATACACTCTGTTATTATATGTGTTGTCTTCTTGGCGCATGTATGGGATGCACCCGGCTTTGTCCTTTAAAACCGGGTGTGACAGAAGTGGTATCAGAGGAAATGTTGACTGTAGGACGAAACCTAGATAGAAATGGACAAACCCTTACCTACTTACCTTATTCTGAATCATTCTATACTTATCTTGATCATGTCTCACCTTCTACTGGTCTACTCTGGTCATTCTTACCTTCTCTATTCTAAGACAAGACGGATTTTCGCACCTTGGAATCCCTACCCCTATGACATTTTTAAGAGATAGGAGGCCTAAGACCAAACCAAAACTATTTTCTATATTTAAAAATGTTGTTGGATTGTTCTGATGATCAATGCCTGATTTGCTTCTTTGATTGATTGAAATAGTATAGACGGACATCTTAGCATGTACCACCATAAGGTAATATATTAGCTTTAGTGGATAACACACTAATCTACTTAGCTAATAAATCCCCGCAGTAACATCTCTCGTAATTACTCGCCTTGTCTACAATCCTTGCTTTCTTACCCTGTGTTTCTAACCTAGATGGGCTACCCCTATACTGTTAGAAGAGAGCAGTATAGACGTGATCCTTGGTATGTTATGGTTAAGAAAGGCAATGGCAGTTTATACACTGTGCTAAAGGAACCATAGGACTCACCAGTTCCAAAGGAAAAAGATTTGAAGTTGAAGTTGCAGTAACTACCACCATCAGACTAGCGGCATTCTTAGTAGATGGGAAGTTTGTTGGTGTCAATATCCGTGTGGTTAGAGATTTTTCGGATGTCTTCCCAGAAGAGTTATTAGGGATGTCACCAGATATGGAAGTTGAGTTGGTCATTAATCCCTTATCTAGGACTGCCCCTATTTCTAAACGGCCATACATGATGTCCGTAGAAGAGCTAAAGGAACTTAAGAAGCCATTAACGAAATTACAATAGGTTGGGTACATTCGTTCGAGTTCCTCACCTTGGGGAGCGCCGGTCTTGTTTGTACAGAAGGAAGATAGATCGCAAGGGATGTGTGTGGATTATAGGACCCTTAACGATGTCACTGTGAAAAACAAGTGTCCATTTCCCCGCATTGAGGATTTATTTAATCGGATAAGAGGTGCAAGTGTATTCTCGAAGATCGATCTCCGATCGGGTTACCATCAAATGAAGATTAGACCATCGGATATTCCTAAGACGGCTTTCTTGACTCGATATGGATTATATGAGTTCACTGTTATGTCGTTTGGATTAACCAATGCACCAGCTTATTTTATGAACTTGATGAATAAGGTGTTTATGGAGTATTTGGACCAATTCGTCGTGGTATTCATCGACGATATCCTTGTTTATTCCCAGAGTGATAGCGATCATGAGGAACATCTGAGGTTGGTGCTACAGAAGCTACGAGATAACCAGCTATACGCCAAGTACAGTAAATGCGAGTTTTGGATTGACAAGGTGCCATTCCTTGGTCATATTATTTCTAATGGAGGAATAGCAGTGGATCCTGCTAAAGTGAAGGAGATAATGGAGTGGAGAGTGCCCACTACAGTTACTGAGATTCGGAGTTTCTTGGGACTCGCAAGATATTATCGGAGATTTATTGAAGGGTTCTCTAAAAATTGCTAAGCCTATGACATCGCTTTTGGAAAAAGGAAGAGAATTCAAGTGGGATGAGAAGTGCCAAGAAAGCTTTGATCAATTGAAGGAGAGACTAATGTCACCACCAGTATTGATTATGCCAGATCTACAGAAGGGATTTGACATTTATTGTGATGCATGTGGCCAAGGACTTGGATGTGTGCTCATGCAAGAAGGACATGTGATCGCCTATGCATCTCGTCAGTTGCGGAAACATGAATTGAACTACCCCACTCATGACTTGGAATTGGCTGCCGTTGTGCATGCACTTAAGATTTGGAGACACTACATCATGGGAACTAAGTGCCAAGTATACACGGATCATAAGAGCTTGAAGTACATATTCACTCAGAAGGATCTCAACCTTAGGCAACGCCGTTGGTTGGAGCTCATTAAGGATTATGATTTGGTGATTCATTACCACCCAGGCAAGGCAAATTTGGTTGCAGATGCCTTGAGTCGGAAGGAGCATGTTCACTCCGTTTTCGTTGTCCAGCTACCTGATGAATTAGCAAAAGATTTTGAGAGACTCAACCTGGGAATTGTTACACATACGGAAGGAGTTACCATCGAGTTGGAACCTACCTTGGAACAAGAGATTCGTAAAGGTCAGGTTGGTGTTGCTAAAATTCAAGAGATTAAGGATCTGATTACTGAAGGTCGAGGTCCGGAATTCACGGAGGATGAGCAAGGCACCGTATGGTTTAAGGATCGGATATGTGTTCCTGAGATTGATAGCCTTAGTGGGACTATTTTGAAGGAGGCCCATGACTCGGATTATTCTATTTATCCTGGTAGTACCAAGATGTATCAGGATTTGAAGCAGAAATATTGGTGGTATGGATTAAAAAGAGATGTGGCTGCACATGTGGCTATGTGCGATGTGTGTTAAAGAGTTAGGGCCGAACACCAAAGGCCAGCTGGACTACTGCATCCACTAAAGATACCAGAATGGAAGTGGGAAGAGATTGGTATGGACTTCATTACTGGATTGCCCCACACCTCGAAAGGATATGATGCTATATATGGGTTATTGTGGATAGACTGACCAAAGTGGCTCATTTCATTCCGGTCAAGACTACTTATAGGGTATCTCAATTGGCAGAGTTATATATGGCTTGAATTGTGTCTCTACATGGTATACCGAAGAAGATCATTTTGGATAGAGGACCATAGTTTACCTCCAAATTTTGGAAAAGTTTTCATGAGAATATGGATACAAAGTTGAATTTTAGTTTGACCTACCATCCTCAGATTGATGGACAGACTGAAAGAGCTAATCAAGTATTGGAGGACATGTTGAGAGCTTGTGCCCTTCAGCATGGAGGAAGTTGGGATAAAAGTCTACCTTGTGCTGAGTCCTCATATAATAATAGTTACGGGGCCAGTCTGAAAATGTTACCGTTCGAGACTCGGTATGGCAGGAAATGCAGGATTCCTCTACATTAGATCAGACTGGAGGAAGACAGTTCTTTGGGGCTGAATTAATGCAAGAAGCAGAGGAACAAGTCCATATAATTCGGGAGAATTTGAGGATAGCTCAAACCAGACAAAAGAGCTACGTAGATAATAGAAGAAGATCTCTGGAATTTGAGGAAGGAGATTATGTGTACCTCAAGGTATCCCCACTTCGTGGAATGAGGAGATTCAAAGTTAAGGGCAAATTGTCCCCTCGCTTTATTGGACCCTTTAGAGTTTTTAGGCAAGTTGGAGAGATGGCCTATCAACTCGAGCTACCTGATAATCTATCTGATGTGCATAATGTATTCCATGTGTCTCAACTTAAGAAATGTCTCTGTGTCCCTGAGGATCAGTTACCAATGGAAGAGCTCAGTGTTCAAGGTGGTTTTATTTGCACGGAGTACCCTATCAAGATTCGCGATATGTTGACTCGAGTTACAAGGAATAAGGTTATAAAGATGTGTAAAGTGCAATGGAGTCACCACGGTGAAGATGAGGCAACCTGGGAAAGAGAAGAAGAGCTTCGCATAGATTTTCCCCACCTTTTCTCTCGTTCTTCTTAAATCTCGAGGACGAGATTATTTTTAAGGGGGGTAGGATTTGTAATACTCAAAGTTGTTTATGAAGAGTAATAGAGAGAGCTCCTCATTTTGTGTGCCTCATTTGCATCATGAAAAGAGCATACACAGAATTTAGAGATGAATTAAGACAAATGATAAAAAAAATAATAAATGAATATAATAATATGCATCATATTGGAGTTTATATGTTTGTGCATTAAGTAAAATAATAATGTTAATAATAATAATATAATAATTATTAGAAGTAGAATTAAAACCCTAATTTTGAAAATAGGGTTTGGAAAATAAGAAAAAGAGAAATGATATAAAAATATAAAAACATAGATATCCTTAAACTTATTACTGTTAACGGTACAAACACAGTGTAAATAATGAGCCATCAAGTTTGAATTCAAACTTGAATTCAATTGGATTTGAAAATGGAGAAAAAAGAAATGGGAAAGAAAAGAATAAAACAAAAGTAACCTTACCTGGGCCGGACTACACCAATTCAGCCCACATACCGAAACACCCCGCGCGGCCCACTGTACCAGCACTCCCACGCGCGCGCCGTGCCATTGGCGGGTGGGACCCGCTCGTCAGGGGCGTTTCTTCCCCGTGAATCTCGCTCGCGTCGCCCTGAGCTCTCCGCAATGGCCGATCTCCTTGCCGTGGAACCCGCGCCCCCTTGGACTCAATCCTCGCGGAGCTACCCTTCCGATTTTGGCGCATCTCTTGGGTATAAGTCCGGGGCCGTTTCACCGTCAGCCGCCAAGCGCCGTGAACCCTCACCGTTGTAGCACCCCTCTCTGTTCGCCATTCGTTACGTGTGCCGCGCCGTGCGATTGGGGGCCTGGCCACGGGTGCCATTGCCGCGTGTTGTGGCCCCGCTGGCAGACCAAGAAGCATCGCCCCGCCGTAGCGCCTGCTCACTCCCTCAACGTCACCGTCGGCCGTCTCATCCACGGCAGGGATTGAGGGCCATCGCTTTGGGGGAACTTCTTCAGCGACGACGTATGAGGCCGCGGGGATGGTATGGTTACACTCCGGGCGGGCTTGAAGGCGAAGTCATCGATGAATTGCTCGCCGGAGCAACTTTGGCATCCCGGATCCGCCCAACACCGTGGGGAGCCGGTTTCTGCCGCCACTGCCGGTAAAAATACTCTCTGCTGTACTCGCGTTGATCTCAGCTGCGTGTAGGATTAGTTAGCGATGGAGTCTAGGCACCGGGCCAATGGATGGCCGTGGGCGGCAATGGCACCGCCGGCTTAGCAGGACATGCCGACGGCCAACGTAGGGGGGAGGAGAAGAAGGATGCAAGACCGTTGGATCGGGTGGGATCGAATCCAGCCAGGAAGAATCGGGCACCGTCGGATTTGCTGTGGATGGCCGGATTTAGAGTAGGCGTACTCCCCTGGGCGGTTTGATCTGGGCCATAAGGGGGGTTTGATCGGACGGTTCAGGATGGATCAAGCTTCATAAAATATAGGCTGTAGATCCTCGATCCGATGGTCCCTGTCACTTACTGGTTTGTTCCCGGCGCGATCTAATCTGGACCCCAGATTTCTGATCGGGTGGCTCGGATCGCCTGATACCCCTTTGGCCATCCGTTTTGCATAGGAACCCCTGGAATATCTGTGAATCAACCCGCCGTCCTCACCAGTGGCGCTCAGAGTCTTAGGAATATTTGCACCGTGACCCCTGAGTTTTCTAGAAAATGAGGCCGAGTCTAGAGGTGTTTAAAAACAGAGAAATATTTATAGAAATTCATTTTTAATACAAAAACAAATCTAGGAACTTGTAAAATGCATAGAAAATTCATTTTAACTCCAAATTGAGCCATTCCAATTTCTAAAATTTTGTAATATTATTCTTTAACACTTAGAGTCACTGTTTTGACATGAACTCTGTTAGAAAATTAATTTATCAGTTAATCTTATTTTAATCACATTAAACATTAGGAAATCCATAACTTGAAATCTATAACTCCAAATTTAGTGATTCCAGTTCCTATGATCTCATTTTAATGTGTAGATTTTTACTGTATATTTTATTTACATGTTTGATGTAATGTTAATTTATGCTATACTATGTATGTATTGTGTTGATGCGAGTAGACGAGCAAGCCACTGTGGATTCTGAGGTTCAGCAAGTAGAGATAGCTGAGCAGGAGCTCATTGAAGGCAAGTTGTGCCCTTAATCACTTACTTTTCCCAGCCATGTTCTTATTAATTTTAATGATCTGCATAGGTTAATTTGATGGGATCCTTTATGTTACCCCAGTTTTGATTACCTCTATACCTTGTTCACCCCTGAAATATTTTTGGGTAGTACTTGCTATTGCTTTATGTGGATTGGGTATGGAGTTACACTACACATGATTATTCTGTTATTATCTTGTTATTATTACTGTTCATGTTAAGATCATTAAATTAATGGGAACATGGAGCGACCACCCGGGAAAACAGTGCTACCACAAGGGTTTAATGGGATGCCCTTGGCTGATTAACTAGGAAAGCTAGTGGAGGTCTTCCTTACCCGAAAGGGGCAAGGGCAGTAGGGGAGTGGTCAGTGTAGGGAGGTCCTTGTTTGATTTTGCTGCGATGGCGGTCAGGCAAGAACCCTGCACTGGAGCTTCCTATAAACTGTAGCGGGATTTCTGAAGCTAGTGGAACTTTGTAAAGGCCTCGTAGTGTTACCCTGCCTCGCCTCCTCGGTAGAGGTGTATGGGATTGGCCGTCTCTTGGCAGGTGGGTAACATGACTTGTGGGTAAAGATGCGCAACCTCTGCAGAGTGTAAAACTAGTATACTAGCCGTGCTCACGGTCACGAGCGGCTCGGACCCTCACATGATTAATTATGGAACTTAAATTTAATTTGACATTTGCATCGCATTTGGGATTATTTTACTATTACCTTTCTTTATTATTATTAAGGTTTGGTATTTACTTACACTTAGTAATTGCTAATAAAATTTTGACCAACTTATAAAAGCAATGCTCAGCCTCAGCCTCTATTTCATTGATTAGCCTTACACTACATGAACTCCCACCTTTGGTGAGTTCATGCCACATTATTCCCCACGACTTGTTGAGCTATGAACGTATGTGAGCTCACTCTTGCTGTCTCACACCCCCCACAGGAGAAGAACAGGTGGTCGAAGAGGAGCCGCCTAACACTGAGGCATTCGACTTGATCTAGGTGGCGTTTCTCAGTCGACATTGGCGCCGACGATCCTTAGTTCGTTTTATGGTTATACTTTTATTTTGTAATAAGTCTTCCGCTATGTAATAAATACTCTGATGTTATTGACATTTATCTGTATACACTCTGTTATTATATGTGTTGTCTTCTTGGCGCATGTATGAGATGCACCCGACTTTGTCCTTTAAAACCGGGTGTGACAATTGCAAAGGTGGGGCCTTGATTTGTTAGGCCCGCTACCACCAGTACAAGGAAATTTAAAATATGTTGTGGTGGTAGTAGAATATTTTTCTAAATGGATTGAGGTGAAGCCTTTAGCCATAATAACTTCGGTTACCATTCAGAAATTTTTCTGTGAGAATATTGTTTGTCGCTTCGGAGTGCCGAAGGCCATTACTGTGGATAACGGAACACGGTTTGATGCCGAAGCTTTTAAAGAGTTCTGTGGACAAATTGGCCCGAAGATCTATTTTGCATCAGTTAGGCATCCAGAGTCAAATGGACTTGTTGAAAGAGCTAACGACATCATAATGATGGGAATAATGAAATTAATCTTCAATCAGCCTAGAGGAAAATGGCCAGATGAATTAATTAAAGTGGTGTGGAGCCACAATACAACAGCATCAAGGTCAACAGGCTTTACACCATTCAAGTTATTATTTGGTGACGAAGCAATAACTCCTGAAGAAGCGAAAGCAGGATCAATAAGAACAGTGGCTTCGGCAGGAGACGAAGCTGATTACTCAGTGGAGAAAGATGCTATAGAAGGGATCAGGCTTCAGGCTGTGGAAAACATCAACAAATATCAAGCCGAAACAATAAAATGGCGTGATAGAAAGGTTCGGCTAAAGAACATTATGCCAGGACATTTGGTGCTTCGGAGAGTGGCCAACCCAGATACAGTAGGCAAGCTACAGCTGAAATGGGAAGGACCTTTTCTGGTAGTATCTTCGTCAAGACCCGGTTCTTATAGATTGAAGGATATGGACGGCAACGACATTCCTAGATCATGGAATGCGGATGAGCTTCGGCGATATTATGTCTAACTTGATGTAATTTTTTCTGTTCTTTCCTATGGCACCCTTTTCCTTTCTAAAGGGGGAGAAAGGTTTTTAATGGGGCCATAGCATGTAATTTCTCTTTTTCTTATTTCAGCTCTATAAGAGCAATATCCCCCAAAGATGCAAATGTAAAAGCTGAGCATGCACCATCGAGTGCAAAGAAAAAAGAAAAGAAAACAGGGAGAAGCTCAAAAGACGTCCCTAAGGGGATGCAGAGCACGACGAAGCTACAAAAAAGCCGTTCCTAAGGGAGCGCAACGTAAGTTTTCTGCTCAAAAGTCGTTCCTAAGGGAATGCAGAGCTTACAGCGAAAAATAAACGCTGATTCCGCCGAAGTAAAAGGCGAAGAAGCTCCTAAGGGAGGCTTACAGCGAAAAATAAACGCTAATTCCGCCGAAGTAAAAGGCGAAGAAGCTCCTAAGGGAGGCTTACAGCGAAAAGTCAGCACTGATACACCGAAAAGTAAACGGTGAAGCCGAAAAATAAACGGCAAAGAGACTGTGTCTATTCCTAAGGGAACAGAGACTATGGTTATGGCTTCGGATATGTGTTTGGACATTCATTTGCACGATACATCACATCATAGCATTTGCATTCATAAACATTCATTTAGACATACGTAGGATCATTATCATCACAACACAAACAATTGCTTCGTCTCTAAAGATCATGCTTCGGCAAAAGAGAAAAAGCAGCAGTTTTTTTTGCTTCGCTGCGTACGAAAAGAAGGGAAGGTGTTTTTTCGCCTTCGGCTCAAAAATGATAATTTCGTCCACACCAAAGCACTCCATACATTGACAGAAAGGTAAGAATATATTACAAGGTATGGACATAGTTCACAGAATACAATTTAATTACATTTGTAAAAGTTATTACAGAAAGTTTTTAGAATCTCTTCTACAGTCATTCATCTAAGCTTCATCAATATTCATTGAGCTTCAGCTTCAGCATTGTCATCCAATAAAAGCTTCGGCGTCATCTTCTTACTCTTCAAGCTTTAGTTTCAGCTTCATCATCCTACACGAATTAAAGTATTATAAGCAAAATTCAATTTCGAAGGAAGAGGTAAGCACGAAGGTATGATTTTGCTACCGGTTTAAGATGACTCCGAGCTTCGTCACCAGCTTTCTCTCGCCCACCCTTTGTCCATACCACCTTTATAAATTTATTCCCAATGCTTCGGGCGAGGCTAGGAATATCATCCAGAACTGCTGGTGATAGGCTGAAATTGGGTCTATTGATGATTTTTCCGTGCTCACAGCCAGATTTCAGGAACGCAGCAGCGGTGCCCCGAGAAGCTACCAGGGCACAGAAGTCACCATGTCCAGCAATAACATCATCGAGGTCATCAATCTCACCTTCGATGTGTTCGAAGGCTCCTGGTAGATCTTCAGCTTAAGGAGTTAATTTTTCACTACTGGCCCCGACTGAATGAAATACCTTCTTCAGCCGTTGAACACATTGATTGCTGAATTCCAAACATTTGTTTTGAAGGCTTATCAATGATTTTTTCAAATCTAAACCCTTCTAGACTTTGGCCTCAAGTTTTTCATTAAGCTTCAGCCTTTCCTGTTCGAAACTTTCTGACTGGCAGAGAAGCTTCGTATTCAGTTCTGTTATTTTAGCTTCGGCTTCTGCTAATAAGCCTTCAGTTGTCTCGAGTTCGAACTCTTTCTTCTCAAAAGCAGCTGATTGTTCTTTTATTTTGTTCTCTAAGTTTTCAATTATAACCTTGTGCTTTTTATCTTCTAGATCCTGTTGCATCTTCAAAGCTTTGCTCAGTAGCATACTCTGTACACGAACAACCTTCGTTAGAAAACATTTTTGTTATGAAAAATAAAAAGTTAGAGAGAAATTGTTTACCTTGAAATTGGAATAAAACAAACTACCGACGATGTGCTGTCGTATGTAGCGGCTAATATCGGCTTCGAGCTTCGAGAAACCGATACTCTTTGATAGAGTACTGATAACCTTCGCTCCGGCCTGATCCCGGATGCAGCCTAGCTTCTCATCATCAACACCCCCGAAGAGAACCGCCCTTGGCCGATAGCCGCAAGATATGGCATACTCTTTTAGTTCTTCTTTTTCGGCTTTCGTCAGTTCTTGCCCAACCAAGTTTTGAAAATTGAAAATTTCATCTTCCGATGTTTCTTCGGCAATTTCTTTCTTTTTCTCGGGTTCTGGGGCTGAAGCTTCTTCGGTGGCCCCAGCAGCTTCTTCTGTGGCCATGTCTAGCAGAATTTTATCTATATCAGCAACCATGCTTTCTAAATTAATATCTTCGGCTCTAGTAGCTTCGGCATCTGTGGCCTCCGAAGGTGCAGCTTCAGTAGCTATCGAACTTTTAGCAGCTGGCGCCTTCGGAGCTGAAGCTCCTGGTGGTGTCTTTTCAATGACTTCTGTCACCGTGATGATTCTTTGCTTTTTTGCTCTAGCTGCTTCCTTCGATTTTGCGGGCTCCTTTTCCTTCTGAAAAAGCTTCGTCAGTTGTGGCCCCAGTGGACTAAGCTTGACAGGCAAAGATTCAGTCATTACCTTTAAAATTTCCTCTACTTCGGTAGTAGAGGGTGTTGCAGGAGTTCCTTCTTCTTTGTCAATTGCTTTTTGCTTCGGAGTCGAAGCTTTTCTCTTCTTCAAAACCCCTGTTTTCGGCTCAGACTCTGGCTTTTTCCTTTTTGATTGTTCTTCATCGTCTTTGTTCAGAACATCAGCTACTCTTTTTCTTTTTTGGCCTTAAGCACCCTTATCTAGCCGCTCGTAGTCAGGATATTCAAAACCCAGGGCATCCATTACGCGGTTTAGCCTTCGCTTCGGACGGGTGCCGAAGGCCGCAGTCATCAATTGGTCTTCTTTTTTAGAATAATTTCCGAGTATTTCATTACACATTACTTCAATTGTGTCTAGCCACTATTGGCATGGTACTTTGAAAAGTTTCTTGAATTTGAAATGGTAGGGCAACCGAACAAGTTCCCCTTTCTTCTTTTTCCCCTCTAGCTTTGGCATTTCCCACTCCTTCAAAGTCAGGAATACTCTGAAGGCCAGAAATTCTTGCACCAAGTCTCTAGTGCCAATATGATCTGCAATCACTCTAAATTCAGCTAGAGCAATTTGACTTGGACTCCCTGGTAACATGTTGCACGGGGGTCGGGTCTCTCCGAAGATCAATTCTAACGGACTTTGGACCAACTTATCTTCATCTTCGTCAACTCTAACATAGAACCACTCAGATTTCCATCCAGCTGTCCATTTGCTTCGGTAACTGATCACTGGAAACTTTGTAGTCTTACGGTAAGCAAAGTTGTAGCAGCCAAAATTTTCATGAAGACCATCTCCTCTAGCCTTGGTCTGGTAGTGCAGTTCGTGCACTCGGCAGAAACCTTCAGCGAATGGTTCTACCCCCTGGCTTTGGAGAGCCCAGATATAAACATTTAGCCTAACGATAGCATTAGGGGTTAGCTGATGAAGGTAGATCCCAAATTTCTTTAGCACTTCAGCAATCATCTTGTTCAAAGGGAATCTTAAACCAGCTTTAAAAAGACTTTTGAAAACCACTACTTCATTCTTTCCCAGCTTCGGGATAGTTTCTTTTCCACCAAAACGAATCAACTCCTTCTTCGCTTCACTAAAATAGCCCAACTTCACCATCTTAGGAAGATCAGCTTCGGAAATGGTGGACTTTCTGAAATCCAGGTGGCTAGGTTTGCTCGGCACCGCACTGCTATAATCATCTTTGGAATCAGTTTCTTCAGCATCAGCCCGTCCTGCTTCGGCGGCAGGTATATCCTCCGATGTTGCCAGCCCAAACCGCCTCATTGCTTCGGAAATTGGAACAGTTTCAGTAGCTTCGGTCTCATCTCCCTCACGGTCAATCCTGGCAATAGAACGCACTCTTGCCATCTGATTATGAATTTTTTGAATTTTTTTGAAGTTGTTGACTTTCTCGATTTCTCCAAAGTTCTTTCTCTTGTGATGAAGCAGAATCGAAAGCGGTGCTTCATTTGAGCATGATGATCAAGCTTCAGCTATGGTTAAATTTTTGGCAGCACAACAGTACAATAGCAATGAATGCTGTGGTAACTTCACACCTACCCGTCTGTTTATATACTGCCACAGGTGGGAAGGTGAATCGTCAAGGTCATCCGCACCGGAAAAATAGCCACCCATACTCAGTGAACGGTGGGCCACAGGGTCCGGGAAGGTGAATTGCTAGGGCGCGCGCAACTGCTGCAAGATGGGACCACCTCGCGCGCGGATTATTTTAATCGTTTCTCGCCAACGAGCTCAGGGAAGATGTTTTTGGGATCTTCGGCATCCCGAAGCCTAGAAGACTTTTTCACGGATCAAGCTCGTTACGAAAAACGATCTAGCACCGCGAAGGGGCTACTGTTGGGGGTATGCTTCGTAGCCGAAGATCCTAAAAGAGGAAAACACCTTCGGCAGATCCTTTTAGAAGCAGTGCCGAAGTTATCACCGATAGAGCTTCGGCACAGTGACAAATCTCAAGACGAAGGGGGCGAACCGACTTAAAGATGAAATGACTCAAAGACCCATGATGTTTGGTGTCAGTATTGTAATTGATTATAGAGGGCATAAATGTAATTTCACATAGGTTGTGTCCTGTGCCTATAAATAGATGAACAGTACCCCTGTACTGTTCATGCAATCTTGTAATTGCTGATGCATCACACTAGAATTATTGTTTTCCGTCAAGGAAAAGGTATAAACGTACTCAAATATCATGTTTTAATATAAAGATCCATATAATGAAATATACGAATAATGTTATCTGTTTCTGACATATGTTTTACATGTTATACTTCATTTTACATTGTTGTATAAGTTTAATCACGAAGGTATGACCTTCGTGATATTTTGCCCGCGACCTTCGTCCGAAGTTCATTAAATCCTTGGGGAGATAATGCTTCAGCGGACGAAGGGCATTAACATTTAACATTTTTATGTTGCCTTGTTCTTAATTCATAGCATTTGAGAACAAGTCCCCAACAGTAACATTGAATGATTGAATTTCACTTACAGCAACTTTGCCGATATAGTTTGTAACAATTGACTTATCCTTCTTGTACTCTTTCCAATGCTGGAGGATCGGCATTTGCTGCCTAAGTATAATCCCACCCTCTGATGCAAGTTTGGCAGCTTGCATAGGTGCTTCTGGCCGTATCTTTCCTTCAGCAATGTGTATGGGGATGTTAGTGCATAAACCTCTACTTATCCTATCCAGTTCTCTGCCCATACTTCTATTCCTTTTTCCATTTGGATCTATGGTTGCCTCAAGTGCACCTAATGAAATCATATAAATCGGTTAGTGTCAATCTTTAAGTTGTTGTTTGCAACACACAATCAGGTTATGTATATAATGAAGCCAGAAGAATTGTAATCATGGAATTGTAAAGATGATATTGCTAATCTAGCCAGAAGGACATTAATCAGGTTCTGAATTAATCTTCTCTATATTAGGTTAGAACAATAGATAGGAAGCACCTAATATATGTGATTACTATCGTCTTTCCTAATCCTAATTGAAACTAGTGCATTCCGATTACTATATTTAAATTCCACAGTTTTATTACTATATTATGATGCTAGGAAGTATTGTAGCATGGATTCGATTAGGTAGTATCTGGTTAAGAAGCTTCTCTAAAATTGCAAAGTGTGATGCTTAATGGTTTGTTAAAAATGGAAAAGTTATCTCCAATTTTGAGCCACACTCATTATTATGTTTACCAATTACCAGAGTAATAGGACACATGATAGTATGTAACTAATCATTGTATGAAAACAAAATGAAAATAGATTGCATTGCACAAATTAGATACAATCACTTGCCTTGATCACTAGAGTTGTTCTGGTCCTGTTGAGGGGTGGATGTGATAGTAGAGAGGCCTAAGGTTTCGACTTGTTGCAGTTCTGGACTAAAAGTTAAAGCATAATCCCTTGTATTCTGCCTAGTAAATCTTGTAGGTTCATCTTGTTGCGTAGGTGCCAAGACCCTCTTTAATCTGTTTCTTCGGTTTGTTGCACACTTGTGGAAAAAATATGAACCAAATTAGCAAATTTGTATGCTGAAATGTACAAGAAAATTAGATTGAAGAAATATCTACATGCGACGAAAAATAATACCTGATTGACTTCCTCATCTTCAGAACCTTCACCTTCCTGGACCTCATACAAAGATCCAGATTTTTCACGAGTGTCAACCTTGCTCTTTGCAGAAGTATGGTAAGTATTGACGCTATTGTAGTGACACCAAGTCTTTGCAACTTTTGGTTATTCCTCATCAAATTCTCAGCTCTCAATTTCTCATATTCTGTTAGTGGCACTTCTGCACATGAAATAAAAATTATTTATGTACTAAATATGATGGTCAATAGATGTACATGCAGCATTATCATTGACCCCATGGAAACCTCTATATATGTTTTGTTCAGGGAATGTCATGTGTGCCTGCAGCCCGTCACTTAGCAGAGCCCTGCCATCCCGTGTGAAGCCGCCAAGTCCAAGTTGCTTTGCTCTGAGTCTGAATTAACTAGCAAGCATCGAGTACGCCACTGGCCAGATGCCAGGCACGTTCTTTCAATTTTTTTAATTGGCTCTATGCTCTCAGTCTCACCCACCCCACGTGCAAGTAGGCAACTAGATGAAAGTTCCTTTTATTTAATCTACAAAGTGCATAGTGCGGCTCTTTTGTTTTTTTAATCTTGCCCAAGCCCTAATTAATTCATTTATCAAACATGACTCCAAATCATATTGATTATCATGTATTCTAGGAATAGAAAATATGATTCTGGTGCACAAAAGCGAAAGAAGAAACAAAGATTAGAAGCAGCAGCTCAATCTCAAAAGGGTGCTCTGGATAATTTCAAAAGTGAAGGGTCAGCTAGCAAATGAGGGTTTCAATGATTGGCATCACCTTGGCATTAGACTTAAAGAGCATGAAAGTGGTGCAGAACATCTTACAAATATGGCTACTTGGTATGACTTGCAAATTGAACCAAGATAATAATGGGAATATTTTAGGACTGATTGAAATGCTAGCTGAATTTGACCCAATTCTGCAACATGTTCAGCGCATCACTAATGATGAAATTCATGTTCATTATCTTGGCCCTAGAATTCAGAATGAGTTAATAAGTTTGCTTGCCACTGCAATTAGGTCTGAAATTTGAAGACGACGCTGGTGCCTGTATATGACCACCCAACAAGGACGGCCTCTCCCTCATCATCCCAATGCAAGATGTCAAGAAATTACCTGTTGGTTTGGTTGATTTTGCTGTAGTTTTATGCCCAGGCGCCATGGTGGTCTCCAGATCGAGCAGATGAGCCAACGGGGGAGTGGATCCAGCAGACTCGCTGATGTGCGAGCAGGAGAGTGATTGATGGGGGAGTGGATCGAGTAGAAGACAGATCGATGGGGGAGTGGATCGAGCGGATTTGCCGATGTGCGAGCAGGAGAGTGGCCGGCGTGGGGAGGGAGCTGTAGCCTGTAGCTCCGATTTACCTGGGGATGTCGTGGGGAATGTGTTCGTCTAAGTTCTAACTGCAGGTTTTGATCCATATAAACAGACGAACGTACTGAATAACTACTCTCTGCTTTGCTACATTGTCACTAAGTGTCATGTAGCGTAGTGGTATGCCTTGGTTACTAGAGACTATAGATTCTAGGTTTGAATCCTTGCTTTGATATAGTTTTTGCCCTTTTTGCATTATTTTGCCAATTTAAAACATGTAAACAAAATTTTGTATGTTTCATTGAATTTTTTTATATCAATCCTTTTTTGCATTATTTTGCCAATTTAAAACATGTAAACAAAATGGTACACCTTACTCTAGTCTTTACTCGGCATCGCTATCATCATCATCCTCCTCGACAAGAATTGTTGGACTTTCATCATCACTAACATATTGCCATATAGTTTCATCTTCATCATCGCTTGTCCCGTCTCCTTGCACATTGTCTTGCCTTGGTTTACGAAACTCGTCAACTAAACTTGTATCGACGTGGTGACAATCTTCACTATCCAGTACTTCATCATTCAAATTGCCTTCATTCACTTGTACATGAAAACCTACACATGTTTCATCTTGGTATGATAGTCCCAAGCCCATGGGTGTTTCCTCATTTTCATTTTCAGTGACATTCCATAAGTGCCTATGTGTAAACTTTTGAACAATTCTCCAGCTTTCACAGTGTTTAGTGTCATCCAAGTAAAATACTTTTGTTGCTTGTGTTGATAGAATAAAAGGATCATCCTTGTACCAACAACTACCATGGTTGATGCTTCTAAAATATCCATCATCTTTCATTCTAACCTTCTTGCTATAAGTGTCAAACCAGTCACAATGAAATAGAACCACTGTGCGACATTTGGACATATCTGAGTTATAATGCAACTCAATTATTTCTTTCAATCGACCATAAAATTCGATATTTTCGTCACCATGGCAACCCTCACACATGACTCCACTATTTTGTGTTCTTCTATTTATTTCACGGTCGATAGTGTGATATCGAACCCCATCGACAAGACATGCTGAAAATATTCGAACCCAAAGGTCCGGTTCACATGACAATGCAAATAGGTCATCACTAATGTCTTCTCCATCCACGTAACGTAGTTTTGCAATCTAAACAATAGAATAATAATATGGTGAAAATCAACACAAATTATATTTTTTAATAAATATTATATTGGCATAAAACTTACATGCTTCTTAAACCAGAAAGAAAATTGCTTATCATGGGTTTTTTGAACATAAGGAGTTCCTTGATCCGCTAACTCTTCCTTGTATATCCTGTAATTATGAAACATAGTTAATTCGAACATCGAATCTAATAATTAGCAAGTCACACAGATAAATTAGAATTATATCAGGGTGTTATACTTCAAATATTGCTCAACCTCCGGACAATTGTTTAGCACAAACCAAACCATTCTGTCATAATTATCTTCAAGATATGTAAGCCTTGGTGCTCCAAGTAGATCAACTCCATGCTGGAACACAGAAAAATCACCTTTTCTCAAATCAACACGCTCTTTGTTCCTTCCTTCATGATTGTGTCGTGTGTCAATATCATCAAAGTACCTTGAGCATGCTGTCAAACACTCATTAGCGACATATGCTTCTGCAATGGATCCTTCAGGTCTTGCCATGTTCCTCACAAACCGTTTCAATGTCAACAATCGTCTTTCTACTGGGTACATCCATCCATATTGTACTAGGCCTCTAAGGATTGCCTCATCAGGCAAATGAACAGCTAGGTGTAGCATTACATCAAAGAAAGCAGGAGGAAATATTTTCTTAAGTTTGCACAAAATGACTGGGATTTTAGCTTTCATTGTATGCAAAACATCTAACTTTAGAGTCTTAGCACATAATTGTTGAAAGAATTGACCTAATTCGGCAATTGCTTTGTATATATCCCTATGCATAATTCCTCGGATAGCAACAGGTAAAATTCTTTGGAGTAGGATATGACAGTCATGAGTTTGCAATCCTTGAAGGTTACATCCATCACTAGTAATAGATTTTGCTAAGTTAGAAGCATACCCATCAGGAAATTTTACTCTTCTCAAGAAGTCACAAAAAACTAACTTTTGGCTCCTATTCATTACATAGGGGGCATGAGGAATAGTGTAGCAATTTCCATCACGCTTCAAATGCAAATGTTTCCTTATGCTCATTTCTTCCAAGTCAAGCCTAGCATTAATAGTGTCCTTTGTCTTCCAATAATGCCAAGAAATGTACCAATAATGGACTCACATATATTCTTTTCAATGTGCATCACATCAAGGTTATGGCGTAACTTCAAATTTGACCAATAAGGCAAATCCCACAATGATGATCTTCGTTTCCAACATTGACCATCTACTTCTCGCTTTCTCTTTTTACTTTGAGGGTGTTGTCCCGGCCTAACATCCTTGACCCTCTCCAACTGCTGCATCAACTCGTCTGTACTAAATTCCTCTGGTTTTTCAAGATGGTCCTCCTTACCATCAAACCATTTCTTTGTCCTCCATATATGGTCCCCTGGAAGGAAACGTCGATGGCCAATATAGCATATCTTATTTTTTATTCTTCTAGAGTATGGATTTTTGTCACAATGCACACAAGCATAATAACCTTTAGTGACTCGACCTGACAATGTACTCAAAGCTGGGTAATCATGAATGCACCATATAACAACAGCATGTAGATCAAAATCTTTTCCTGTCAACGCATCAAAAGTATAGACTCCTTTCCAAAGCTCTTGAAACTCTTCAATGAGTGGCTCCAAAAAAACATCTAAATCCTTTCCTGGACATGATGGACCAGGAATTAGTAGTCCCATCATGAAGTTGGATTGCTCCACACACTCCCATGGAGGAAAGTTGTAAGGAATAATAAATATAGGCCACATGCTGTATGAAGAGTTCATTTTGCCAAATGGATTGAAACCATCCGTAGCAAGACCAAGTCTAATGTTCCTTCCATCTTTTGCAAACCACTCATATTTTCTATCAAAATCTTTCCATGCCTCACCATCAGCTGGATGGCTTAGTTCATTCTCCACTGCCTTCCTCTTTAATAAATGCCATTGTGTCTCCTCTGATATTTTTTGGAAGCAAAGAACCTTTTCAACCTTGGAATAATTGGAAAATGTCGTAGTACTTTCTCAGGAATATGTTTTTTCCATCTGAACTATATTTCCATCTTGATGCACCACAAACCAGACATTCATCATGTTTTGCATATTCCTTTCGAAATAGAACACAATTGTTTGGGCACACATGGATTGAGTCATATCCAAGTCCTAACGCATTAATAACATTCTTTGCTTCATGGTAAGATGCAGGAAGAGAGCAATCTAGGAATGCTGCTGATAATAGTTTTAGTATTGCAGTGAATGCAACGTTGCTGATTCAATAAAATGACTTGATATGAAGTAACTTCACCAAAAAAGAAAAACGTGTGTAAGGTGCTATAGGGTAAAGTTCATGCTTCATTTCTTCTAATAAAGCTGCAAACATAGATTTCCCTCTACTTTGGTCATTATTTGGGTACAACTCCCGAATCATATCATGAATTCTATTATCAGGCTCATCTTCTTCATTCTCGTTCATACTGTCATCCTCATTGATACCAATATATTCATCTACATGATCATAATTTTCATTAATTTCAGCCTCAAATGGTTCTCCATGATGTACCCATCTAGTGTATGTGCTAGTCATCCCATGAATAAGTAAATGATCATACACCTCCCCCTTATGTTGATGAACTCGATTCAGAAACCTTCGACATGGACGTAGTACCTCCTCATTCTTATCAAATCTTTGTGAAACCAAATTCATGAACTCTTTGACCCCATCCAAATGTGCATCGCTAAATAGTCCATCTTTGATCCAAGATCTATCCATCTGCAGAACATTGAAATAAAATATAACATATTAAATTACTAGTGCTGAAAAAATTTAAAACTCATTCGACATTCCAAAGTTTTTATTTTAAAAAATGTTTAATGCCTAAAATAGAGTTATTAAATTATGATTTTCTAAACTTATTTAATGCCTAAAATAGAGTTATTTATGTGAATAATTTTAAAACAAGTTTCATGGTTAGACAAAGGTACTAAGTAATAAACAGTATTTAAACAAAATTATTGCCTCTGTAATAAATCAATTTGGAGTTATGGATGAATTTCTAAAGGTTTTATGTGTTTAATACTTAATTAATTAAGAGATGAATTTCATCATGGGTTTCATGCTAAAACAGTATTACTGAGTGATTAATAATATTTAAATATAATTATAGGAACTGGAATGGATCAATTTAGACTTAAAATGAATTAAATACAGATTAAACAAGTTGTTGGATTTATTTTTATACTAAAAACCTATTTCTTTATTAATTTCTGAATATCCTAAGTGTTCTGGACCGAGGACGCTAATATCAGAGAGCCTAGGGTTAAACATATAAAACTCTATCAGACTCAGACTACTCTCCGCGAGGACGGCGAGTTTATTTTATAAAAGCGCAGGGACTCTTTTGAAAAGCTGCAGCCGCGAAGGGGTATCGTATGTTTTGAGCCGTCCGATCGGCAATACACGGCTCGGATTAGAATCCTACGCTCCTGTCGGGGACCATAATTAGGGGTACCCTCAAGGCTCCTAATTCTCAGCTGGTAACCCCCATCAGCATAAAGCTGCAAAGGCCTGATGGGTGCGATTAAGTCAGGGATCAGTCCATTCGAGGGACTCGATCACGCCTCGCCCGAGCCTAGCCTCGGACAAGGGCAGCCAACCCCGGAGGATCTCCGCCTCGCCCGAGGCCCCCCTCCAGCGGCGAACATATTTCCGGCTCGCCCGAGGCCCTGTCTTCGCCAAGAAGCAACCCTGACCAAATCGCCGCACCGACCGACCAAATCGCAGGAGAATTTAATGCGAAGGTGGCCTGACACCTTTATCCTGACGCGCGCCCCTCAGCTGACAGAGCCGAAGTGACCGCCGTCACTTCGCCGCTCCACTGACCGGTCTGACAGAAAGACAGCGCCGCCTGTGCCGCTCTGACTGTGGTGCCACTTGACAGAGTGAGGCTGACAGGCAGTCAGGCCCGGCCGCACGCACCATAGGAAGCTCTGCTCCGCCCGACCCGGGGCTCGGACTCGGGCTAAGCCCCGGAAGACGGCGAACTCCGCTCCGCCCGACCCAGGGCTCGGACTCGGGCTAAGCCCCGGAAGACGGCGAACTCCGCTCCGCCCGATCCAGGGCACGGACTCGGGCTAAGCCCCGGAAGACGGCGAACTCCGCTCCACCCGACCCAGGGCTCGGACTTGGGCTCAGCCCCAGAAGACGACGAACTCCGCTTCGCCCGACCCCAGGACTCAAATTCCGCCCTAGCCTCAGCCAACGGCCTCCGCCTCGCCCGACCTGGGGGCTCGGACTCGGCCTCGGCCACGGAAGACGAACTCGACCTCGACCTCGGAGAAGCCTCCACATCGCCCAACCTAGGGCGCAGACTGGCCATGTCAACAGGAGGCGCCATCATTACCCTACTCCAAGCTGACTCAGGCTACGGGGAACAAGACCGACGTCCCATCTGGCTCGCTCCGCCAGATAGGCGATGATGGCGCCCCGCACGCTCCCTGACGATGGTGGCTCTCGGCCCTCTTACAGAAGCAAGAGGAAGTCAGCAAGGACTCGATGGCCCCGGCAGCTGTCCCTCCGCCAGGCTCCAGCGCTCCTCCGACGGCCACGACATCACACAAACTGGGCGCCAAAATCTCTCCGGCCGCCACGATCGCGTGTACTTAGGGCGCTAGCTCTCCTCCGCTAGACACGTAGCACTCTGCTACACCCCCCATTGTACACCTGGATCCTCTCCTTACGCCTATAAAAGGAAGGACCAGGGCCCTCTTAGAGAGGGTGGGCCGCGCGGGGACGAGGACGAGACAGGCGCTCGCGTGAGGCCGCTCGCTCCCTCCCCCGTGTGGACGCTTGTAACCCCCTACTGCAAGCGCACCTGACCTGGGCGCGGGACGAACACGAAGGCCGCGGGATTTCCACCTCTCTCACGCCCATCTCCGGCCACCTCACTTCCTCCTTCACGCTCGGCCTCGCGCCGACCCATCTAGGCTGGAGCACGCGGCGACACTTCACTCGTTGGCTTAGGGACCCCCCGGTCTCGAAACGCCGACAGTTGGCACGCCAGGTAGGGGCCTGCTGCGTGTTGACGAACAGCTTCCCGTCAAGCTCCAGATGGGTAGTCTCCAGCAACCTCTCCGGCCCGGGACGGTGCTCCGTTTCGGGAGCCTTGAGTTCATGTCTCTCGACGGCAGCTACGACATGATACTCTTTCCACCGCCGGGCGACAGCGACAATGGCGGCAGACAGTCCGCCCGCCGGCGGCGGGATCGACGACGTTTTCCCCGCGTGGTGGAAGAACAACCTTCGAGCTCGCCCGGTCCTCTTCCCCACCGACGGAGGAGGAGGCGGGGCAACCAAGGCCAAGCAAGAGGCGGCGCCTCGTCGGCCGTCGAGCGAGTCGACAACGCCAGCGCTCCAACGGGGGGCGCGCCGGGCATCGACCTCGCGCTTGAGACGAAGACGAGCGCTGTCTCCCCGCGACATGCCAATCTCGAGCAAACGGACGACGCCAGCACGCTCGCGAAAGGCTTGCTGGGGGTCATCCTCGTACCTGAGACGACGGTGCAGTCAGTCCCCGACGTGGCTTCATCACCGCCCGTTGACCAAGAGGTACCGACCGATTCCCATCCCACGCCTTTCGGATTTAGCCTCGACCCGCCTAGCGGCTCCGCTTTGGCGGACGCTCTCGTAGAGGCGAATCCGAACCCTCTGGAGTTTCGTATGCGGTCACCTTGGGACCGGCTGACGGACGTCTCGACCTATGGGCCCTCTGGGTCCAAGGAAGACGACGAGCCCAGCTTCTGTTGGGATTTCTCCGGACTTGGCAACCCCAGTGCCATGCAGGACTTCATGACCGCATGCGACTACTGCCTTTCCGACTGTTCCGACGGTAGCCGTAGCCTCGGCGACGAGGACTGCGGCCCGAGCCGCGAATGTTTCCACGTCGATCTAGGGGTTCCCTCCGAAGGCAACCATCTCGGCACACCGGAGGACGGTGATCTCCCTAGGCCGGTGCCTCGCGTTGACATCCCGCGGGAGCTAGCTGTGGTCCCCGTTCCGGCGGGGGGTCACGACCCACAACTCGAGCAAACCCGCGGGGTGCAGGCCAGGCTCGACGAGGGAGCAGGAGCGCTTGAGCCAATCCGCCGGGACGTCGGGCAGGCATGGGCGGGCCAACCTCCGGCCGGAGAAATGCGTCATCTACCCCAGGGCTTCCAGCACCGCATCGCCGACGATGTCAGGGTCAGGCCGCCACCCGCATCCAGTGGGGTCGGCCAGAACCTGGCTGCAGCAGCAATGCTCCTCCGCGCGATGCCGGAGCCATCAACCACTGAGGGGCGGCGAATCCAAGGAGAGCTCAAGGATCTCCTGGAAGGCACCGCGGTCCGGCGGACCGAGAGCTCCGCCTCCCGAAGGCAGGGGTACCCCTCGGAACATCATGCCGCGACTTCCCGATTCATGCGGGAAGCCTCGGTCTACACCGGGCGCACGCGCAACACAGCGCCTGCGGCCCCGGGTCGCCTCGGCAACGAGCACCATCACCGCGATCGTCGGGCCCACCTCGACGAGAGGGTGCGCCGAGGCTACCACCCTAGGCGTGGGGGACGCTACGACAACGGGGAGGATCGGAGTCCCTCGCCTGAACCGCCCGGTCCGCAGGCCTTCAGCCGGGCCATACGACGGGCGCCGTTCCCGACCCGGTTCTGACCCCCGACTACTATCACAAAGTACTCGGGGGAGACGAGACCGGAACTGTGGCTCGCGGACTACCGTCTGGCCTGCCAACTGGGTGGAACGGACGATGACAACCTCATCATCCGCAACCTCCCCCTGTTCCTCTCCGACACCGCTCGCGCCTGGTTGGAGCACCTACCTCCGGGGCGGATCTCCAACTGGGACGACCTAGTCCAAGCTTTCGCCGGCAATTTCCAGGGCACGTACGTGCGCCCCGGGAATTCCTGGGACCTCCGAAGCTGCCGATAGCAGCCGGGAGAGTCTCTCCGGGACTACATCCGGCGATTCTCGAAGCAGCGCACCGAGCTGCCCAACATCATCGACTCGGATGTCATCGGCGCGTTCCTTGCCCGCACCACATGCCACGACCTGGTGAGCAAGCTGGGTCGCAAGACCCCCACCAGGGCGAGCGAGTTGATGGACATCGCCACCAAATTCGCCTCCGGCCAGGTGGCGGTCGAGGCTATCTTCCGGAAGGACAAGCAGCCCCAGGGCCGCCCATCGGAAGATACCCCCGAGGCGTCAGCTCAGCGCAGCGCCAGGAAGAAGGGCAAGAAGAAGTCGCAAGCGAAACGCGACGCCGCCGACGTGGACCTTGTCGCCGCCGCTGAGTACAAGAACCCTCGGAAACCCCCCGGAGGTCCCAACCTCTTCGACAAGATGCTCAAGGAGCCGTGCCCCTATCACCAGGGGCCCGTCAAGCACACCCTTGAGGAGTGCGTCATGCTTCGGCGCCACTTCCACAGGGCTAGGCCACCCACGGAGGGTGGCAGGGCCCGCGATGACGACAAGAAGGAAGATCACCAGGCAGGAGAGTTCCCAGAGGTCCGCGACTGCTTCATGATCTACGGCGGGCAAGCGGCGAACGCCTCGGCTCGGCACTGCAAGCAAGAGCGCCGGGAGGTCTGTTCGGTGAAGGTGGCGGCGCCAGTCTACCTAGACTGGTCTGACAAGCCCATCACCTTCGACCAAGCCGACCACCCCGACCATGTGCCGAGCCCGGGGAAATACCCGCTCGTCGTTGACCCCGTCATCGGCAACGTCAGGCTCACCAAGGTCCTCATGGATGGAGGCAACAACCTCAACATCATCTACGCCGAGACCCTCGGGCTTCTGCGTATTGATCTGTCCTCGGTCTGGGCGGGCGCTGCGCCTTTCCATGGGATCATCCCCGGGAAGCGCGTCCAGCCCCTCGGACAACTCGATCTTCCCGTCTGCTTCGGAACACCCTCCAACTTCTGAAGGGAGACCCTGACGTTCGAGGTGGTCGGGTTTCGAGGAACCTACCACGCGGTATTGGGGAGGCCCTGCTACGCGAAGTTCATGGCCGTCCCCAACTACACCTACCTCAAGCTCAAGATGCCGGGCCCCAACAGGGTCATCACCGTCGGCCCCACGTACAAACACGCGTTCGAATGTGACGTGGAGTGCGTGGAGTACGCCGAGGCCCTCGCCGAGTCCGAGGCCCTCATCGCCGACCTGGAGAGCCTCTCTAAGGAGGTGCCAGACGTGAAGCGTCATGCCAGCAACTTCGAGCCAGCGGAGACGGTTAAGTCCGTCCCCCTCGACCCCAGCAGCGACGCCTCCAAGCAAGTACGGATCGGCTCCGGGCTCGATCCTAGATAGGGAGCAGTGCTCGTCGACTTTCTCCGCGCGAACGCCGACGTCTTCGCGTGGAGTCCCTCGGACATGCCCGGCATACCGAGGGATGTCGCCGAGCACTCGCTGGACATCCGAGCCGGAGCCCGACCCGTCAAGCAGCCTCTGCGCCGATTCGACGAGGAGAAGCGCAAAGCCATAGGCGAGGAGATCCACAAGCTAATGGCGGCAGGGTTCATCAAAGAGGTATTCCATCCCGAATGGCTTGCCAACCCTGTGCTTGTGAGAAAGAAAGGGGGGAAATGGCAGATGTGTGTAGACTACACTGGTCTGAACAAAGCATGTCCGAAGGTTCCCTACCCTCTGCCTCGCATCGATCAAATCGTGGATTCCACTGCTGGGTGCGAAACCCTGTCTTTCCTCGATGCCTACTCAGGGTATCACCAAATCAGGATGAAAGAGTCCGACCAGCTCGTGACTTCATTCATCACACCCTTCGGCATGTACTGCTATGTCACCATGCCGTTCGGCTTGAGGAATGCGGGCGCGACGTACCAGCGGTGCATGAACCATGTGTTCGGCGAACACATTGGCCGCACGGTCGAGGCCTACATCGATGACATCGTAGTCAAGACGAGGAAAGCCTCCGACCTCCTTTCCGACCTTGAAGTGACATTCCGATGTCTCAAGGCGAAAGGCGTCAAGCTCAATCCCGAAAAGTGTGTCTTCGGGGTGCCCCGAGGCATGCTCTTGGGGTTCATTGTCTCTGAGCGGGGCATCGAAGCCAACCCAGAGAAGATCGCAGCCATCACCAGCATGGGGCCCATCAAGGACTTGAAAGGCGTATAGAGGGTCATGGGATGTCTCGCGGCTCTGAGCCGCTTCATCTCATGCCTCGGCGAAAGAGGTCTACCTCTGTACCGCCTCTTAAGGAAGGTCGAGCGCTTCACTTGGACCCCTGAGGCCGAGGAAGCCCTCGGGAACCTGAAGGCGCTCCTCACGAAGGCGCCTATCTTGGTGCCCCCAGCTGCCGGAGAAGCCCTCTTGGTCTACGTCACCGCGACCACTCAGGTGGTTAGCGCCGCGATTGTGGTCGAGAGGCAAGAAGAGGGGCATGCATTGCCCGTCCAGAGGCCAGTCTACTTCATCAGCGAGGTACTGTCCGAAACCAAAATCCTCTACCCACAAGTTTAGAAGCTGCTGTACGCGGTGATTCTGACACGGCGGAAGTTGCGACACTACTTCGAGTCTCATCCGGTAACTGTGGTGTCATCCTTCTCCCTGGGGGAGATCATCCATTGCCGAGAGGCCTCGGGTAGGATTGCAAAGTGGGTGGTGGAAATCATGGGCGAAACAATCTCGTTCGCCCCTCGGAAGGCCATCAAATCCCAGGTCTTGGCGGACTTCGTGGCTGAATGGGTCGACACCTAGCTACCAACAGCTCCGATCCAACCTGAGCTCTGGACCATGTTCTTCGACGGGTCGCTGATGAAGACAGGAGCCAGCGCAGGCTTACTCTTCATCTCGCCCCTCGGGAAGCACCTACGCTACGTGCTACGCCTCCACTTCCCGGCGTCCAACAATGTAGCTGAGTACGAGGCTCTGGTCAACGGGTTGCGGATTGCCGTCGAGCTAGGGGTCCGACGCCTCGACGCTCGTGGTGACTCGCAGCTCGTCATCGACCAAGTCATGAAGAACTCCCACTGCCGCGACCCGAAGATGGAGGCCTACTGCGATGAGGTTCGGCGCCTGGAAGACAAGTTCTACGGGCTCGAGCTCAACCACATCGCTCGGCGCTACAACGAGACTGCGGACGAGCTGGCTAAAATAGCCTCGGGGCAAACAACGGTTCCCCCGGACGTCTTCTCCCGAGATCTGCATCAACCCTCCGTCAAGATCGACGACGCGCCCGAGCCTGAGGCACCCTCGGCCCAGCCCGAGGTACCCTCGGCACAGTCCGAGGCACCCTCGGCTCGGCCCGAGGCACCCTCGGTTCGGCCCGAGGTACCCTCGGCCCCCGAGGGCGAGACGCTGCACGTCGAGGGGGAGCAAAGCGGGGTCACGCCTGATCAAAACTGGCAGACCCCATACCTGCAATATCTCCACCGAGGAGAGCTACCCCTCGACCGAGCCGAAGCTCGGCGGTTGGCTCGGCGCGCCAAGTCGTTCGTCTTGCTGGGAGAAGGGAAGGAGCTCTACCACCACAGCCCTTCAGGCATCCTCCAGCGATGCATCTCCACCACCGAAGGTCAGGAACTCCTCCGAGAAATACACTCGGGGGCTTGCGGCCACCACGCAGCACCTCGAGCCCTTGTCGGAAATGCTTTCCGACAAGGTTTCTACTGGCCAACGGCGGTGGCCGACGACACTAGAATTGTCCGCGCCTGCGAAGGGTGTCAGTTCTATGCAAGGCAGACCCACGTGCCCGCTCAGGCTCTGCAGACGATACCCATCACATGGCCTTTTGCTGTGTGGGGTCTGGACCTCGTCGGCCCCTTGCAGAAGGCACCCGGGGGCTACACGCACCTGTTGGTCGCCATCGACAAATTTTCCAAGTGGATCGAGGTCCGACCCCTGAACAGCATCAGGTCCGAGCAGGTGGTGGCGTTCTTCACCAACATCATCCATCGTTTCGGGGTCCCGAACTCCATCATCACCGACAACGGCACCCAGTTCATCGGCAGAAAGTTCCTGGACTTCTGCGAGGATCACCACATCTGGGTGGACTGGGCCGCCGTGGCTCATCCCATGACGAATGGGCAAGTAGAGCATGCCAACGGCATGATTCTATGAGGACTCAAGCCTCGGATTTACAACGACCTCAACAAGTTCGGCAAGCGATGGATGAAGGAACTCCCCTTGGTGGTCTGGAGCCTGAGGACGACACCGAGCCGAGCCATGGGCTTCACGTCGTTCTTTCTAGTCTATGGGGCCGAGGCCGTCTTGCCCACAGACCTGGAATACGGTTCCCCAAGGACGAGGGCCTATGTCGACCAAAGCAACCAAGCTAGTCGAGAAGACTCGCTGGACCAGCTGGAAGAGGCTCGGGACAAGGCCTTACTACACTCGGCGCGGTACCAGCAGTCCATGCGACGCTACCACGCCCGAGGGGTCCGGTCCCGAGATCTCCAGGTGGGCGACCTGGTGCTTCGGCTGCGACAAGACGCCCGAGGTCGACACAAGCTCACGCCCCCCTGGGAGGGGCCGTTCGTCATCGCCAAAGTTCTAAAACCTGGAACGTACAAGCTGGCCAACAGTCAAGGCGAGGTCTACAGCAACGCTTGGAACATCCAACAGCTACGTCGCTTCTACCCTTAAGATGTTTTCAAGTTGTTTATATACCTCGCTCTCACGCAAAGTTTAGTCATCAAGGAAGGGTCTGCCTTGCCTCGGCAAAGCCCGACCCTCCCTCGGGGGCTAAAAGGGGGGAACCCCCTCTGCGTCGAAATTTTCCTCGAAAAAAGATCTTTTCTGCCAGAATGTCTTTCGTGCTTTTCGACTACTTCGAAAGTGGATCTTGAAAACGATGGAGTACACGTAAGCAGCCAAGGCTGACCGAGCCGAGGGACTCCTACGCCTCCGGGATATGGATACCTCACTCATCACCTTCTGCCATAAGTAACTCACGTTCGGATAAGTGATTCCACGGACCGAACAAGTCTTCACATTCGGAAGCTCTTCTGGCGGAGCGATTCTTCGAGCCTTCTCGACCGTGTGGGCGACAGAACCCCATGGATGGGTAGGAGTGCGCGTAAGCGGCAAGGCCGACCGAGCCGAGGGACTCCTACGTCTCCGGGATACGGATACCTCACTCATCGCCTTCCGTGAGAAGCAACTCTCGCTCGCACAAACAGTTCTGTTACCGACAAAAAAGTCCAGATACTCGAAACAAGAGGAAAGGAGACGCGGCTTTACAATACGGCGAGGATGTGTTTCGGCCTCAGCGGCCGCAGAAAACACACGCTACAAGATAATCCGATCGTACAGGCTCGGATCTTGACGGCTAAAGGGAGCAGCAGCACCCTCGGCGTCGACAACACCTTCGGCGAGGTCCGACCTAGCCTCGGACGGCGACACGGTCCAAGGGTCTCCACTCTGAAGGACAACGTCATCACCAAGCCCGGGCCATCGCCGCCAGGGTCTTCTCCAAGAATCTGGCCCGAGCAGGCGGCTCGGCCGGTCACCCCGGGGCCTCGGCTAGCTGTCCCCCAAGGACATCTGCCCGGCGCAAGGCCTCGGCAGATCAATTCCGGCGTCGGTCCCGCTAACGGACGACCCGGCCAGGCTCCGACCGACCTGGTCTTCTTTTTGAGCCAACTCTGCCTCTGTTCGCGCCGACACCATTACCCCTAGCCTCGGCTTATCGAAGAGCGGCCGAGGGGTTCCTCTAACTAAGCAAGGGAAGCCTCGGACAACAAGGCTGACCGAGCCGAGGGACTCCTACGCCTCCGGGATACGGATACCTCACTCGTCACCTTTACACGGGGCGACTCACGCTTGGTGAAGCGGTTCAGACAACCAACAGGCGGGTCTTAGTGCTCGAAAATGAGGAAAAAACACGGCTCCATGCCGAATTTACATACATGTTCAGGCCTCGACAGCCGCTATGAACAAAAACACTGGCATTCGAAGTGCCATTACAAACGGAACTCCGGTTCCACCTCCGCAGGTACGAACAACCCCACGTGACTGGGGGGGCCTGCGGAGCAACAGCAGACCGACGAACGGCTCGCCGTCGCCCGCCCCAGCAGCGGCGACGATGAAGACTTCTGCTCCGGGGGGCCGAACAGCAGTAGCGATGACCTCAGGGCGGATGCTGCTGCCAGGAGGCCCCCGCTCATGCCCAAACTCGTGAGGCAAGGACGGGCAGAAGGCCGTAGAGTTGGAGGTCGGTCCGCGAGTGGCGCTGGCAAGCTCGTCGGCGGCGGAACCTCTTCCAGCTGTCGTGGCGGAAGGCGGCACCGGGAGCGGCTCCGAAGCCGCTCGGCTCAGAGAGCCGGGCACGCTGCAGCTGCCAGCGCCACGGACGACTCCCGCCCTTCCCCCCGATCACTGAGGGAAGGAGCGGGCCGCCGCACACGCAGGGGCCGACCCCAACTCGGCACACTCCCCTCCCCAGCCCTGGTGATGAAAATTCTTGAGGCTGAGGGAGGGGCAGAGGCCGCGGCCCGGTTCGCTCTCCCCCGCCATCGAACTGGAGGTCACCATCTTGGGTGACCGCCGGCGGAGGGGTGCAGCCAGGCTGCATGATAAAAATCCTTGAAGCCGAACGACGGCTGAAAGGTACCAACTCCCGCGGAGTTGCGTTCCTCCAACGACGAAGCGGAAAGACGGCGCATATCCCCATCCGGGGGCTTGGAAGGTGGAAAGACACGATGCATAAGGGAGCGTGAAGACACGGTCGACTTCCAAGAGGGTCACCCTCCTTTTAAAGGCGACTCTCCCTACTTGTGTCCCCAGCCGTCGTGGGCTGAGTCTTCTCCAACACGCTCCAAGGTCCTCCCCCTACGGCGCGGGGGCTAGGTCCCACACGTCATGCAAGCCGGCCCAGAGCAGAAGAAGCCAAACCGCCGTGCACGGTGCGTGCAACCGCCCAGCGGTTATGAGCGGCTCTCCACTTTTGCCCAGACCAGCGGGCGAAAGGGCGGGTAGCCATGCAGGTGGCATGCAACCGCGCCAAGTGGGCGCGCTTCTCCGACTCCCAACACGCCCAGCATGGAGGCCCAGGCCCACGCGTCATGCAACCGGCGCGTCGAGTGCTTCGTGCATGCAACTGCACCGCCACTTGCGCCACCACCGCGCCTCCTCGACTGCGGAACCAATACCGCGACTCGAGGCGACCCAGCGCATGACCCAGCGGCTCCAGCCTGGCGCGACGGTCAATGCGGCCGAAAACGGGCCGGCAGTAATGGCGGGGGCAGGCGGGCAGGAGCAGCGGTCACGTCGTCAGCCAAGCTTACGTCCCATCCGGGGGCAGCGAGAGAACCCTCTCTCACGGCGTGAAGACAACGCGCCCGTGTTCCGTTCCTCGAACGGCTCACGCACGCGCAACGGCTGTCCCACGAACCACTCGCCCCGTCGCATTAACTCCGCGGCGGGACAGGCGGCGCCTCTGGCAGGAGAAGCGAGCGACGCTTCGCCTTCGCCATAATGACCGCGTCAAAAAAGGTACGCCGCGTCGTTCGATTTCGTATCCTTTTCCTTTTTTTCCTCTTTCTCTCTCTTGCAACAGGGACCGGGAAAGGGGGATACCCCGAAAAGGACCCTTCCCCGTGAAGGAACCAGGCTCCGAGCCTCCCTACTGATCAGAGGTTCGAAGACTGGCCCCTCGGAAGGGTTCAACAGCCGCCTCAGAGCGCGTGGGCTCCAAACCCACTACTGGTCAGAGGTTCGAAGGCCGGCCCCTCGGAAGGGTTCAACGGTCGCCTCAGGCTACTCGGGCTCCGCGCCCACTACTGATTCGGGGTTCGAAGGCTGGCCCCCGAAGGGTTCACAGCCGCCTCAGACACAGAGCGAGGGATGACCATGGGTACGTTCGATACATAACCAAGGCTCGGGCTGCGCTCCCGAGGTACCCTAGGACATTTCCGAGACCAGCGGGAACGATCTTGTAACGGAATCCCATCAGAGGGAGGCATCGAGCCCTCGGACCCTGTCGCTAGGGGACCGGGTCCGGCAAATCACCCGCAGGTACTTTTGGGCACGCCTCTGGGCCTCTAGCCGACCCCTAACGAATGGGGCACGGACGTCCGCTGGGATCACCCGCCTGCAGCTCACCAGAGACACCATGTTCGGCGCCCACCGAGGGCAACATGGCGCTCTCCCCCCTCCTCCTTGCGGAAAGGCGACGCAGGGGCGTATGTAAAAAAGTCGAGTCTGTCCCTGATCGCCCTCTCGCCCTGTGCAGAGGCTCAGGGGCTGCTCTCGCAAACCGGGCTCCGGCCAAACCGTTGACAGCGTCAACATACCAGCCTGAGAACTTGGGACCCGACCGTACACCCGGGCTACGGCAAGCTCGCATGAGGGAACGACCAGACCAGCCGAAGCATTGCGCGAGACGTTAAGACCTCGGAGGAGTAAAACCACTCCTCCGAGGCCTTGGGGGCTACACCCGACGGGTGCACTCACGCGCACCCACCGGAACAAAACGCAACCGAGAAAGGCTGGTCCCCTTGCAAAAAAGTGCGACGAAAGCCTCCAAGCGAGTGCTAACACTCCCTTCGAGGCTCGGGGGCTACTGTCGGGGACCATAATTAGGGGTACCCTCAAGGCTCCTAATTCTCAGCTGGTAACCCCCATCAGCATAAAGCTGCAAAGGCCTGATGGGTGCGATTAAGTCAGGGATCAGTCCATTCGAGGGACTCGATCACGCCTCGCTCGAGCCTAGCCTCGGACAAGGGCAGCCGACCCCGGAGGATCTCCGCCTCGCCCGAGGCCCCCCTCCAGCGGCGAACATATTTCCGGCTCGCCCGAGGCCCTGTCTTCGCCAAGAAGCAACCCTGACCAAATCGCCGCACCGACCGACCAAATCGCAGGAGCATTTAATGCGAAGGTGGCCTGACACCTTTATCCTGACGCGCGCCCCTCAGATGACAGAGCCGAAGTGACCGCCGTCACTTCGCCGCTCCACTGACCGGTCTGACAGAAAGACAGCGCCGCCTGCGCCGCTCCGACTGCGGTGCCACTTGACAGAGTGAGGCTGACAGGCAGTCAGGCCCGGCCGCACGCACCATAGGAAGCTCCGCTCCGCCCGACCCAGGGCTCGGACTCGGGCTAAGCCCCGGAAGACGGCGAACTCCGCTCTGCCCGACCCAGGGCTCGGACTCGGGCTAAGCCTCGGAAGACGGCGAACTCCGCTCCGCCCGATCCAGGGCACGGACTCGGGCTAAGCCCCGGAAGACGGCGAACTCCGCTCCGCCCGACCCAGGGCTCGGACTTGGGTTCAGCCCCAGAAGACGACGAACTCCGCTTCGCCCAACCCCAGGACTCAAATTCCGCCCTGGCCTCAGCCAACGGCCTCCGCCTCGCCCGACCTGGGGGCTCGGACTCGGCCTCGGCCATGGAAGACGGACTCGACCTCGACCTCGGAGGAGCCTCCACATCGCCCAACCTAGGGCGCAGACCGGCCACGTCAACAGGAGGCGCCATCATTACCCTACTCCAAGCTGACTCAGGCTACGGGGAACAAGACCGGCGTCCCATCTGGCTCGCTCCGCTAGATAGGCGATGATGGCGCCCCGCACGCTCCCTGATGATGGCGGCTCTCAGCCCCCTTACAGAAGCAAGAGGACGTCAGCAAGGACTCGACGGCCCCGGCAGCTATCCCTCCACCAGGCTCCAGCGCTCCTCCGACGGCCACGACATCACATAAACCGGGCGCCAAAATCTCTCCGGCCGCCACGATCGCGTGTACTTAGGGCGCTAGCTCTCCTCCGCTAGACACGTAGCACTCTGCTACACCCCCCATTGTACACCTGGATCCTCTCCTTACGCCTATAAAAGGAAGGACCAGGGCCCTCTTAGAGAGGGTGGGCCACACGGGGTCGAGGACGAGACAGGCGCTCGCGTGAGGCCGCTCGCTCCCTCCCCCGTGTGGACGCTTGTAACCCCCTACTGCAAGCGCACCCGACCTGGGCGCGGGACGAACACGAAGGCCGCGGGATTTCCACCTCTCTCACGCCCATCTCCGGCCACCTCACTTCCCCCCCTTCGCGCTCGGCCTCGCGCCGACCCATCTGGGCTGGGGCACGCGGCGACACTTCACTCGTCGGCTCAGGGACCCCCCGGTCTCGAAACGCCGACAGCTCCCGAACCGGTACGCAGCAGGAACCCTTGGATCTACAATCAAGGGCAGGGATTTAAAGAAGTCGAGATCCCCCTGGATCCACCCGATCCACGACACACGGCCACAATTCATTGAGACGAAACGGTACGCCAAATCAAATCATGGCCACCCATATCTAAATCCGTCGCTCATGATTTATTTCGTCTAGATCTAATCCTAGCCGTTTGCTATGGGATCAACGGCCATCGACCCATCATCTACCTCAAGCCTGCAGCTGAGCTCCCCACGGCGGCGTTGTAGTTCACCGACGCGCAGATTCGGCGAGCTGGCGCGCCCTACCCATAACCGATTCGTCCTAGGCCTATAGCAGTGTGTAACGAACTAGTAGTAGTCACATACCGGCGTTGATCATGTATATTGCAGGCTGGCCACGGCAGCGGGCGGATCCGCAGCGAAGTTCGACCCCCGGCGAGAAATTCTGGTCGCCCAGACCATCGGGTGAGCACGGAGAGAGTACCGTGAGTATTGGCGCGGTCCAACAAAACTTCAGGGCCGGTAACACGGAGAGATCCCAGGCGCGGCGGCTGGGTCTCCACACGGCGGCAACGTTCTGCTTAATCCCTCTGCTCCCCACGGTAGCGCAAGAAGATGAGAAGAGAGAGGAGGGTGGTGCCCAGCTTTATACTCCGAAGTCGCGAGTCCAAGGAGGATGGGATCTAGGAAATTGCGTGGAGCCTGCGGAGTTTGTTGCGGTGGAAGTCTGTTACGAGGATAGAGGTGAGCCGGTGAGCGTGCATTGGCGAGGAAGGTGATCCTGACGACCTGGGCCCACGGGTCAATGGCGATCGGTGGCGCAGTGCATCCACGCACAGGAGGCGGAGGGGGTGCCAGGTGAAGTGGGCTTTTGGGCCGCGATGAGGAGGAATTGGCCCATGCACATGTGAGTCATCTCTTCCCTTTTTCTTTTATGTTTTCTAGTTTCACTTCATATTATTTATAAATTTAAATCTAGTTTCAAAATTTCAAACTTAAAGTGATTATACAAACCAAAATAGTTCAGCATGAAATGCATATTTATTTATTTATTTATTTATTTGTTATTTGCATAATTTAATGCCATTAGTTGAGTATGCAAAGAGAAATAAAAAGGAATTCAAGGAATCCCCAAAACATCCACATATAAATTTACTTATTTATTTATTTTATTTTATTTCTCCTATCAATTTTGGGCTTTACAATTTCATATTCAAACTTATTTCATAGTCATTTTGATTTATTTCATTATTTGTAGTGGCGTCTACATTTTTGCTTTTTAGGAAATTCACATGAGAATTATGACGACCAACATTGTCATGTAATAGTGACACTACCTAATTGTCATAAGATTGAAAGAGTGTTCGTCACAAATGTGACACTTTCATATTTATGATGATTTTGCATTGGTCTTAATGACAAAGTTTTACTTTTCATCACTAAAGTCAATCATCCCCTACAAAACGTCACAAGTAGGAGAGGCTTATGACATTTTGATCTATTGTCACAAGGTATTCGTCATAGAAGGCTATATGTGTTGTAGTGAAGCTTCTTCCCTTCTCTAGCAGAAATCATTATCAGCCTAGATGTACTCATCCATCTTCTGAAGAAGCTTCTCCAGGGTCTGGGGGGGTTTCCTGGCAAAGTATTGAGTCGTAGGTCCTAGCCGAAGCCCTTTGACCATGGCCTCAATGACAATTTCATTGGGCACTGTGGGAGCTTGTGCTCTGAGACGCAAGAACCTTCGGACATACGCCTAAAGGTATTCCTCATGGTCTTGCGTGCACTAGAACAGAGCCTGGGCAGTGACTAGCTTCGTCTGAAACCCTTGAAAGATAGTGATCAGCATGTCCTTTAGCTTCTGCCATGATATGATTGTTTCGGGCCTTAGGGAAGAGTACCAAGTTTGTGCAACATTTTTTACTGCCATGACGAAGGATTTCGCCATGACTGCAGTGTTGCCCCCATATGAGGATATAGTTGCTTCGTAGCTCATTAAAAACTGCTTCGGGTCTGAGTGCCCATCATACATAGGGAGCTGGGATGGCTTGTATGATGGGGGCTGTTGAGAGCTTGTTCTCAAGTGCTATGAATTAAGAACAAGGCAACACAAAAAATGTTAAACATTAAAGTCCTTCGTCCTTCGAAACATTATTTCCCTTGGGATATAATGATCTTCGAACGAAGGTTATGAAGGACAAACCTTCATCATAACATAAAATGAGGGAGAAGGAATCATATGAAATATAAAATAACATAAACAATCATGTATTATTATCAACTCACTTTTATTTCATTTCTATTTTATTACTATGGAAAATAGAAATGATATCAAATTACAAATGTACCTTCGACTTGAAAGAAGGTGAAAGTACAAGCGTGACGCAAAAGCAAAATGCCAAGTCAGCGTGAACAGTACGGGAGTACTGTTCATCTATTTATAGTCACGGGGCGCAGCCCATGTAAAATTACACCCATGCCCTTTACATTTGCTAATGGTTCTGCAATAACCCATCGAGGTCTGGATAGCCTTTTCCTTTCTAAGTCGGTTTCCTTTTCTGCTATCATGCCGAAGCTCTCCTGCATATAGCTTCGGCTCTGCGCCAACCTTCGTATTCTTTGTGCTTCTTCACGCTGGTTCTAATCCGAGCCCGAAGGTACCTGTTCATGTATTATACTCCAGAAACATTGTTAAATTATGTTTTTGAGGACCTTCAGAAGCCAAAGGCCCCCAACAGTAGCCCCTCGCAATATTAATTTGTTAGAATAATAAATTTAGATTGCGATATGGATGAAGGCCCTAAGCCGAAGGTCCGAAAAAACACCTTCCCTTTGCTAGAATAGCAACAGTCAATGACAAGCGGGGCCCTCCACCCAGCAACGCACTAGGCATATAAATAAGAGCACACCACGAGCTCATTTGGTGCGCTTTTAGTCATCTGCTCTGCTTGCTCAATTTTTAGCTCTTGCCTAGCAATGCTTGCTTGGTTTTTTAGATTTTCTGAGCTTCAGCTTTAAAAGCACATTTTCATCATTTTCGAAGAAAAGATGTCTCAAGATAAGAAAGCTATTGCTAAAGCGAAGCTGAGCGAGGAGGAGAAGCTTCTTAAGGAAAAAAACCGCTGGATTCATCGAGTCAATTGCAAAGACCAACACAGAGAAGATTACAAAAGAAATTCTAGAAGGCTTATCTGAAGATACCGATGACAGCGATAGTTATGATGTGGAAAGTGGGGGCGAAGACTCCGAAGATCGGCCGTGGCGACCAAGTCACACAGTCTTCGGAAAATCGACCATCAGGCAAAGTCATCTTGAAAACATGAGAGGAAGGTATTTTCGAGACATATCCATCGTGAGGGCTGACAACAGAGACCGAACTGCTCCTGCTCCTGAAGAAAATGAAGTTGTAATCTATCGAAGCTTCTTCATCCCGCTTCGGCCTTCGGAAACCGAAGGTAGAGATTGATGAAGAAGCTGAAGAATGCCGAAGGGCCTTTGGCATAGTTTGTTCTTTCATCGGGACAAGGGACTTAGTCCAAGAGCACGTGGCCTACAGGATATGGCCACTGCTAGAGAGCTGGGAGATGCCAAAAGAAACCATCAGCAACACTAACGAAGGTAATTTGGTTCGACTGAAATATACTTTCAGATTTGGAGACCAATTCATCGAACCAGACGATGACTGGCTGAAGTGCATCGAAGCTACTAGTGATGATCTGCTTGAGCCGTACTCTAAAGCGAAGGATAATGCGCTATCTGCGGCCTTCGGGAGCCGGAAAAAGAAAAGGCTAAATAGAGTTTTTGATGCCATTGGGTTTATGTATCCTGACTACCGGTACCCGCCAAAGGGACAAAAGAGAAAGAGTGTAATTTCCGGGAAAGATGCTGCTTCAGCTGCTCCAAGCGAGCCCGCGCCGAAGAGGAAGAAGGTGAAGGTTCTTACTCACCGGTCGTGATATATTACCGGCCATAGTGCCCGAATTTGGCGGTGAGACCTCTTCGGCTACTGAAGCCAAAGAACCTGCGCCTACGCAGAAGATTGAAGAGCCGGCTGCAATACCGAAGACATCCTCATCCAAATTAGCTGAGCCAAAGGCCGGTGATAGAGGGGTCGAAGGAATAAAGATATCAGAAATTTCAAGCCCTTCGACAGAAGTGACAGTGCCGAAGGCACAAAAAGGTCCTACAGCGACTCCTAAGAGGAAAAGAATGGTCAATGTACTAGATGCGCTGGAGACAATAAAGACGAGCTCTACTCCAAGAAAAACTGCCGAAGCTCCAAAAATGCAATCTGAAACAAGAGTAACCGAAGCCGAAGCTGTGAAGAGCCAGATCGAGACCGAAGCTGGGCCTTCAGAGCCCGCAAAGGAGAAATTCTTGGAAACCGGGGAGGAGAAAACAGAGAAAGATGCTGCAGAACAAATTCTGCCTGAAAAAACTGCCACTCCTACTCCCGAGACATCCTTTGAAGCTCTTGATTATATCGTACGACACGTTTCATGGAAATGATTAACTGAAGAAGAGATTTTTGAAGCTAAACACTATGCCCAAGAACTGAAGTATCCAAAGGGTGCCTTAGTGTTCAATGGAACAGACGAAGATGATTTCTTATACTGCCTCCCAGACAACAAAGAATTATCTGTCTGCCGGGAGATGGCCAGAAGTATGGGGTTTCCGAAACTTGAAGCTGGCCTTTGCGCCATGACAAAGGACGATCTTGCAGATAGTCTCACATATAACAGTCTGAAGGTACAAAAATTGTACATTTGGAAGCTTTTGAACTTTGAATTATTTTTCTGCTTTTATACTAATTCTTTTCATATAGGGTTTAATACTGAGCAACGCCTTAAGAGCGCAAAAGAATGCTGAAGATGAGAGCTGCACTATTGCTCTCAACAACCTTCGAACATAGGTTATTAAGCTGAGGAACAAAGCTTTGGAAAAAGATAAAATTTTACTTACATTGGTAGACAAGATGAAGGGGGATGAAGCTAACTACAAGACCCAATGTGAAATCCAAAAGAACGAGATTGAAAACCTCCAAAAGCAACTGGCCGAAGCGAAATTGAAATGCGCTATTGCCGAAGCTGACCAAGATGCCAGTGACTACTGGAAAAATTATTGGGAGAAAATAGTTGTAGAACTTCGTTCCTCAAAAGAAAGATGTTATGAAAAATCTATAGAATGTGTGAAGAAGATAAAAACTAGTTTCGCCAACGTTGGCGCATATTCAAGTGAAGACAATTTCGTACGGGGCGATCCCGAAGGCCCAATTGAATGGATCAGCAGTGAGGCCGAAGCCTTTGAAGAGGTTTTAAGTGGCCGCGGGGATGTCTGCGCCTTCTCAGGTGCAAGGGGAATTGCAGCTATCTTGGAGAAATCAGGTTGTGAACATGTGAAAATTCTGGCCCAAGCTGAAGCTACTTTATCTATTGATGATACAAAGGACCCCTCGGCCGAAGCAAGCTTAGTTGGTGGAAAATTTTTTACTGACATCTGGGAAAATGGCGGTCGAGGGATGGCCCACGAAATAATAAAAAAGAGCGAAAAAGATACTCACGATGAAAGGGAAGCTACGAAGGTAGCTGAAAAGGCTGAGGAACTCGAAAAGCGGATAGGTATTGCTTAATAGCTTTTCACTTTATTTTTATTTTTGCTACTTCTAATCTTATTTACATTTTCTACGGCAGCCAAAATATCTCCTCCCCCAGAGCCCTTCGAGTTACTGATCGAGCCAGAGGCAAAGGAAACAGCAGAAATCAATAATATGGCCGAAAGCATTTTGGACGAAGTCGTTACTCAACTACTGACCGAAGCTGCAGACGAAGTTTTGAAGGAAGAATAAAAGATATTGTAAAGACATTGTTAGAATACCAATGTAACATTTGCTGGACTATGCTTGTAATATTTGGCACTCATGAGTTTTTAATGTAATGTATAAATGGCTTTGTAATTCATTTCTTTGCGATGCATGAAACTTTTATTCTACATACCGTTTTTGAGCCTTCGGCGAAAAAAACACCTTCCCTTCTTTTCGTGCTTCGTAAAGAAGAATTTTTATGCTTCGTGAAAAATTCTCCAATCGTTGCAGAATCATTAATGCTTCGTCAAAAATAAACTTTTTACTCCACTTTATAGCTGACAAAGTTGTATCTCTCTGAAACTTATTTTGTGCCTTAGCACAATTTCACTTTTTCGAAGCATTCTCTGAAGGTCAACATTGTATCCCCTTCTTGTGCCATTGATGCAATATGATGTATGGTATGTTATGCGAATGATGTGATGATGTTATGCTTATGCAGAATGATATTTGTGCCGAAGATACACACACATCCCTGCGTAGAATACACAATCTCTTTGTTGTTTATTTTTCGGCTTCACCATTTATTTTTCGGTGTATCAGCGTTGACTTTTCGCTGTAAGTTCTGCATTCCCTTAGGAACATCTTTTGAACTTCTTCGCCTTCTATTTGGCGGTATTCGCGTTGACTTTTCGCGCTTCGCCTTATATTTCGGCGGAATCAGCGTTGACTTTTTGCTGTAAGCTCTGCATTCCCTTTGGAACGACTTTTGAGCAAAAAACTTACATTGCGCTCCTTTAAGAACGATTTTTTGTAGCTTCGGCAGACTTACGCTGCGTTCAGTAGAACGACTTTTTGTAGCTTCGGCAGACTTACGCTGCGTTCAGTAGAACGACTTTTTGTAGAGACACTTGTAACTTAGGAACGGCTTTTTATGCCTATGCAACTTTTGGGACTCCGTAGGTCTGTGGAGAAGATATATTTTCACTATGGCAAAAACGAAGCTATTACAAGTAATTAAAAACGACAAGAAAACTATGTTTTCAACAACTGTTCCTTAATAAGAAAGAGAACAACAATGAATATAAAAACTGTTTCAGGGGTAGAATATCTCTTAGTAGATATGCTTCGACTCTGGCACAGTACTGTTGACTGTGCGAGCTTCGGACTCCTCCCTAAAGTCTCTCTGCTGATGGGTCTGCTGACTCCCTTCTGGTTGTTGGCCACGTGAATATGCAGGTTGTAGTGGTGGCGGAGGTGGAAGTTGTGGCCAGGAAGCCTGTGGCTGACTAGCCGAAGCAACAGACGCTGCAGGATGGTTACCTACATACTCTGGTATGTAGGGTGAGTGATACGAAGCAGTATGCATGACCTGCTTCGGCTAGTTCTGCTGAGCTACAGCTTCTGCTATTTCCTTCTACTTCTGTATAGTGACATGGCACATCCTTGTAGTATGGCCCTTGTTCTCACCGCAGAATAAGCAATAAATTTCCTAGGTTGATCCCCAAACCTTCCTCCGAAGCCCCTGGCGCCTCTGCCCCTTGGAGCTGATGGCCGAGGGTAGCTTTGATGCTACCTCGAAGCTTGCGAAGAATATTGTGGCCTCTGTTGCTGACTTCCTCTGTCGTCATTCTGGGTGGAATGAATTGATCTGACGTGCCTTGGGTGGATTCTTCCTCCGAAGCCCCTAGTCATCTCAGAGAACCTGTAGGCTTCCTCCCTTCTCTGACGAAAATCATTGTCAGTGTGGATGTATTCATCCATCTTTTGAAGCAATTTCTCCAGGGTTTGAGGGGGTTTCCTAGCGAAGTACTGGGCCACAGGTCCTGGCCGAAGCCCCTTGATCATGGCCTCAATGACAATTTCATTGGGCACTGTTGGCGCTTGTGCCCTCAAATGCAAGAACCTTCGGACATATGCCTGGAGGTATTCTTCATGATCTTGTGTGCACTGGAACAAAGCTTGAGCGGTGACGGGCTTCGTCTAAAACCCTTGGAAACTAGTGATCAACATGTCCTTCAGCTTTTGCCATGATGTGATTGTTCCTGGCCTAAGAGAGGAGTACCAGGTTTGCGCAACATTCTTGACTACCATGATGAAAGATTTCGCCATGACTGCGGTATTGCCTCCATATGAAGATATGGTTGCTTCATAGCTCATCAAAAACTGCTTCGGATCTGAGTGCCCGTCATACATGGGGAGCTGGGGTGGCTTGTAAGACGGGGGCCGAGGTGTAGCCTGCAGTTCTGCTGACAGAGGAGAAGCATCATCAAAAGCAAAATTTCCATGATGGAAATCCTCGTACCATTCATCCTCGTTGAAGAAGCCTTCTAGATGAAGCCGCCTATGTTGAGGCCTTCGCTCTTGCTCATCTTGAGCAAGATGGCGTACTTCTTCGGTAGCTTCGTCAATCTGCCTCTGAAGGTCGGCTAGTCGAGCCATCTTCTCTTTCTTCCTTTCTACTTGTTGATGAAGTATCTCCATGTTTCTAATTTCTTGATCCAACTCGTCCTCCTGGGGCGTTGGACTAGTGGCCTTCCTCTTCTGGTTTCGGGCCTCTCGAAGAGAAAAGGTCTCCTAGTTCGGGTCCAGCGGCTGGAGAGCAGCAGCCCCAATCGCTGAAGCTTTCTTTGGTGGCATGACGAAGGTCAATACTTGCTGAAGGTGGTCGAAAAGGGTTCACTGGAGGTGGGCGCCAATGTTGAGGGCTTGTTCTCAAGTGCTATAAATTAAGAACAAGGCAACACAGAAAATGTTAAACGTTAAAGTCCTTCGTCCTTCGAAACATTATTTCCCTTGGGATATAATGATCTTCGGACGAAGGTTTTGAAGGACAAACCTTCAGCATAACATAAAATGAGGGAGAAGGAATCATATGAAATATAAAATAACATAAACAATAATGTATTATTATCAACTCACTTTTATTTCATTTCTATTTTATTACTATGGAAAATAGAAATGATATCAAATTACAAATGTACCTTCAGCTTGAAAGAAGGTGAAAGTACAAGCGTGACGCAAAAGCAAAATGCCAAGTCAGCGTGAACAGTACGGGAGTACTGTTCATCTATTTATAGGCACGGGGCGCAGCCCATGTAAAATTACACCCATGCCCTTTACATTTGCTAATGGTTCTGCAATAACCCATCGAGGTCTGGATAGCCTTTTCCTTTCTAAGTCGGTTTCCTTTTCTGCTATCATGCCGAAGCTCTCCTGCATATAGCTTCGGCTCTGTGCCAACCTTCATATTCTTTGTGCTTCTTCATGCTGGTTCTGATCCGAGCCCGAAGGTACCTGTTCATGTATTATACTCCAGAAACATTGTTAAATTATGTTTTTGAGGACCTTCGGAAGCCGAAGGCCCCCAACAGGGGCCAAGGAGTAGCCTGCAGTTCTGCTGACAGAGGAGAAGCATCATCAAAAGCAAAATTTCCATGATGGAAATCATCATACCATTCATCATCGTTGTAGGAATTGTCTTGACGAAGCTCTCTATGTTGAGGTCTTCGGTTCTGGTCATCTTGGGTGAGATGACGCATTTCCTCAACGACCTCATCAATCTTCTTCTAAAGATCAGTAAGACGAAGCATCTTCTCCTTTCTCTGGACCTGTTGATGAATGGCCTCAAGGTCCCTAATTTCTTGGTCCAACTCCTCCTCTTGAGGTGTTGGACTTGTAGCCTTCCTTTTCTGGCTTCTGGCTTCTTGTAGCGTTTCCTGGTTGACGTCCAGTGGCTGCAGTGCAACCCTCAGCACTGAAGATTTCTTCGACGGCATGATGAAGGTCACAGCTTGCCGAAGGTGGTCGAATGAGTTCACCGAAGGTGGTCGCCAATGTTGGTCAATTGTTCTCAAATGCTATGAATTAAGAACAAGGCAACACAAATGTTAATGGTTACAGACATTCGTTCTTCGAAGCATTATCTCCCTTGGGATATAATGATCTTTAGACGAAGGTCATGAAGGACATACATTTATCATCTCAGCATGTAATAATGAAATCATAAGCATATGAAAAATGGAGAACATAAATAATCATGTTAAATCATTAGATTATTTATATTTTCATTGTATAATCATAAGCAGACATCAATGATATTGAATTACATTTGTACCTTCGTCTTGACAGAAGGTGGAAGTCCAAGAGTGACATGCGAGTGATTACAAGCCAGCATGAACAGTATGGTGTTACTATTCATCTATTTATAGGCACAGGCCGCAGCCCATGTAAAATTACATCTATGCCCCTAATGTTTATTATTGACTAAGGGTGAACTATCGAGGACTAGACAACCCTTTCCTCTCTAGGTCGGTTTCATCTTCCATTGCTAAGCCGAAGCTTCTCCATCCATAGCTTCGGGACTGGTTCATCCTTCTCCCAGATTGCGCCTTTCATATCATGTGCACCTTTATCTCAAGTCCGAAGGTTCCTGTGACAGTATATTATACATGGAAAACATGTTAGTCGTGTTTTTGAGGACCTTCGGAAGATGAAGGCCCCCAACAGGGGGTGAATAGGCGAAACCTGGAATTTATAAACTTAAGCACACACTACAAGCCGGGGTTAGCGTTAGAATTAAATTCAAGTCCGAGAGAGAGGGGGGAAACAAATCAAACAAGAAATAAGGCGAGTGAACATGGTGATTTATTTTACTGAGGTTCGGTTCCAAAGAACCTAGTCCCTGTTGAGGAGGTCACAAAGACCGGGTCTATTCCAACCCTTTCCCTCTCTCAAACGGTCACTTAGACCGAGTGAGCCTTCTTCCTTAATCTCACGGGTCACTTAGACCCCGCAAGGACCACAACACACTTGGTGTCTCTTGTCTTGCTTACAAAGCACTTGAGAATAAGAATAAGAAAAGAAGAAAGGCAATCCAAGCGACAAGAACTAAAATGAACACAAAAATTTCTCTCTCAGAAGCCACTAAGTGTTTCGAGTGAATTTGGGACTCGGAGAGGATTTGATCTTTTGTATTGTGTCTTCGAGTGAATGCTAGAGCTCTTGTATTGAATGTGATCTTTAGAAAACTTGGATGTTTGAAGTTGTGGTGGTTGGGGGGTATTTATAGCCCCAACCACTTGGGTAGCCGTTGGGGAGGCTGCTGGCGATGGCGCACCGGACAGACATTATTCAGTGTCTGGTGCGCCGCCACGTCACCCAACCGTAGGGTTCGGAGCGAAGTCGACCGTTGAAGATTTGTCCTCTTGCGGCATCGGACAGTCCGATGCCGCACCGGACAGTCCGATGCCGCACCGGACAGTCCGGTGCCCTATGACTTTACGGCTCTGACTTCTGCCGCTGCACTGTAGCTCACTGTAGAACTTTGCAGAGTCGACCGTTGCACGTAGATAGCCATTGCCCGCTGGCTCATCAGACAGTCCGGTGGCTCACCAGACAGTCCGGTGAATTATACGGAGCACGCCTGCGTTTTCTTTAGAGTGGCTGGTTGGCCCCTGTACGGTCCTAGTGCACCGGACACTGTCTGGTGACACACCGGACAGTCCGGTGCGCCAGTCCACAGCACACACAAGTTCCTTTTGCTCCTTTTGAATTGGGTCCCTAACTTGAATATTTTATTGGTTTGTGTTGAACCTTATGCACGTGTAATACATGAATTCTAGAGCAAACTAGTTAGTCCATGAGTTTGTGTTGACTATCAACCACCAAAATTAATTATAGGAAAAGGTTAACCCTATTTCCCTTTCAATCTCCCCCTTTTTGGTGATTGATGCCAACACAAACCAAAGCAAATATAAAGTGCGGAAATGTAACTAGTTTGCATTTGGAAGGTGCATAGGTTACTTGGAGTTAAACCAATTTTAATCTTACTAAATATGAATGGATTGCTCTTTCTTTTATTTAACATTTTGGACCATATTTGCACCACTTGTTTTGTTTTTGCAAATCTTTTTGTAAAGTCTTTTCAAAATCTTTTTGCAAATAGTCAAAGGTATAGGAATAACCTTTGACTAAATAAAACTCCCCCTAAATGAAATTCTCCTCTTAGCTTTCAAGAGGGTTTTGAAGTAGATACCAATTTGAAATTTTATTTTCACAAATCAAGTGAAACATAGATACAAATTGATATTAATTGAGAATATTTTACTTTTGAAGATACCCATTGAAGGTTCATACTAATTTAAAATTGGCTTGAATATCAATTGAAAAACAAACATTTTGTGAAATTTTTGAAATTTGAAATGGTGGTGCGGTCCATTTGCTTTGGGCTTAATACTCTCTCCCCCTTTGGCATTAATCGCTAAAAACAGAGACTTCGAGAGCCCTTATGCATCTTTCTCCCAAATGGTAATATAAATGTGAGTGAAGGGTTATACCAATTGAGAGTGGAGGAACAACAACAAAGGGTAGATGATACCGTCAGAGTTGTGGAGTGGAAGCCTTGTTCTTTGCCGAAGACTCCATTTCCCTTTCAATCTACGACTTAGTATAGAAATACACTTGAAAACATATTAGTCGTAGCCTTGGTACAAGAATAATAAGAATTATGCATTTGTACCAAAATGAAAGAGACATGATCAAAGGTATATAAATAAGCTATGTGTGCAATGTTTCAATCAAAATTCCGAGAATCAAGTATATTTAGCTCATTCCTAAGTTTGCTAAAGGTTTTCTCATCTAGTGGCTTGGTAAAGATATCGGCTAATTGATTCTTGGTGTTTACATAAGCTATTTCGATATCCCCCTTTGTTGGTGATCCCTTAGAAAGTGATACCGAATATCTATGTGCTTAGTGCGGCTGTGTTCAACAGGATTATCCGCCATGTGGATTGCACTCTCATTATCACATAGGAGAGGCACTTTGCTCAATTTGTAGCCATAGTCCCTAAGGGTTTGCCTCATCCAGAGTAATTGCGCACAACAATGTCCTGCGGCAATATACCCGGCTTCGACGGTAGAAAGAGCTACTGAGTTTTGTTTCTTTGAAGCCCACGACACCAGGGATCTCCCCAGAAACTGACAAGTCCTTGATGTGCTCTTTCTATCAATTTTACACCCTGCCTAATCGACATCAGAATATCCAATTAAATCAAAGGTGGATCCCCTAGGATACCAAAGCCCAAACTTAGGAGTGTAAACTAAGTATCTCATGATTCTCTTCACGGCTCTAAGGTGAACTTTCTTAGGATTTGTCTGAAATCTTGCACACATACATACTAAAAGCATAATATCCGGTCAAGATGCACATAAGTAGAGTAAAGATCCTATCATCGACTGGTATACCTTTTGATCTACAGATTTACCTCCTGTGTCGAGGTCGAGATGTCCATTGGTTCCCATGGGTGTCTTGATGGGTTTGCCATCCTTCATTCCAAACTTTTTAAGTATGTCTTGAATGTACTTTGTTTGGCTGATGAAGGTGCCATCTTGGAGTTGCTTGATTTGAAATCCAAGGAAATACTTCAACTCCCCCATCATTGACATCTCGAATTTCTGTATCACGATCCTACTAAACTCTTCATAAGTTGACTTGTTAGTAGACCCAAATATAATATCATCAACATAAATTTGGCATATAAACAAGTCTTTTGCAATAGTTTTAGTAAAGAGAGTAGGATCGGCTTTACCGACTTTGAAGCCATTAGTGATAAGAAAATCTCACAGGCATTCATACCATGCTCTTGGGGCTTGCTTGAGCCCATAAAGCGCCTTTGAGAGTTTATACACATGGTTAGGATACTCACTATCTTCAAAGCCGAGAGGTTGCTCAACATAGGCCTCTTCCTTGATGGGTCCATTAAGGAAGGCACTTTTCACGTCAATTTGATAAAGCTTAAAGCCATGGTAAGTAGCATAGGCAAATAATATACGAATTGACTCAAGCCTAGCTATGGGTGCATAAGTTTCATCAAAGTCCAAACCTTCGACTTGTGAATATCCCTTTGCCACAAGTCGGGCTTTGTTTCTTGTCACCACACCATGCTCGTCTTGCTTGTTGCGAAATACCCATTTGGTACCTACAACATTTTGATTAGGACGTGGAACTAAATGTCATACCTCATTCCTCGTGAAGCTGTTGAGCTCCTCTTGCATTGCCAGCACCCAATCTGGATCTCTTAGTGCATCCTCTACCCTGTATGGATCAATAGAGGAAACAAAAGAGTAATGTTCATAGAAATGTGCAACTCGAGATCTAGTTGTTACCTCCTTATGAATGTCACCAAGAATGGAGTTGACGGGGTGATCTCGTTGAATTGCTTGGTGGACTCTTGGGTGTGGCGGTCTTTGACCCTAAATTTCTTGATCATCTTCCTTGTCTTCATTATCTTCATCTCCCCCTTGATCATTGACCTTTTCTTGAGGTGGCCCATCCTCTTGATCTTCATCATCTTGAGCCTGATCCTCATCTTGGGTTGGTGGAGATGCTTGGTTGGAAGATGACGGTTGATCTTGTGCTTGTGGAGGCTCTTTGGATTCCTTAGGATACACATCCCCAATGGACATGTTCCTTAGCGCGACGCATGGAGCCTCTTCATCATCTAGCTCATCAAGATCAACTTGCTCCACTTGGGAGCCATTAGTCTCAACAAACACAATGTCACAAGAAACTTCAACTAGTCCAGTGGACTTGTTAAAGACTCTATATGCCCTTGTGTTTGAGTCATAACCAAGTAAAAAGCCTTCTACAACTTTAGGAGCAAATTTAGATTTTCTACCTCTTTTAATAAGAATAAAGCATTTGCTCCCAAAGACTCTAAAATATAAAACATTGGGCTTTTTACCAGTTAGGAGTTCATATGATGTCTTCTTGAGGATTCGATGAAGGTAGAGCCGGTTGATGGAGTAGCAAGCAGTGTTGATTGCTTCTGCCCAAAACCGGTCCGGAGTCTTGTACTCATCAAGCATGGTTCTTGCCATGTCCAGTAGAGTTCTATTTTTCCTCTCCACTACACCATTTTGTTGAGGTGTGTAGGGAGAAGAAAACTCATGCTTGATGCCCTCCTCCTCAAGAAATCCTTCTACTTGTGAATTCTTGAACTCCATCCCATCATCGTCTCTTATCTTTTTGATTCTCAATCCGAACTCATTTTGATCCCGTCTCAAGAATCCTTTTAAAGTCTCTTGGGTTTGTGATTTTTCCTGCAAAAAGAACACCCAAGTGAAGCGAGAAAAATCATCCACAATAAATAGACAGTACTTACTCCCACCGATGCTTATGTAAGCTATCGGGCCGAATAGATCCATGTGGAGCAACTCGAGTGGTGTCACACCCGGTTCTAGGGGCAGAGCCGGGCGCATAGCATATGTGTGCCAAGATCCATTTCCACACATATGTTGACGTCACAAGTGTAATATATCAAAAGATAATGCAATAAAGGTGTAAAGAGAGTAGAGTACTTTATTACATCATCCGAATCATTGTATATTTAACAAGTATCAACATCAAAGTAAGGCAGAATTAAATATGGGTGATCTACCATAGGAAGATGACTGGTGCATCGTTAGACTTAGAACTCATCATCGAAATCTCCATCAAAGTCCTCTTCATCACCCTCTGATCAAAATAATAGCAAGGGTGAGCTCACTTATGGTTGGGGCTCAGCAAGTGGGGAAAAATTAATGCAAGTTTAACAAGGTGAGCTAAAGGTAAGCGTTAAGCATTTTAGTTGGTCAATATTTTATTAACAACATCTATCTTACTAATAAGTGTGAATCCTAAGTATCCCATTTAAACAAAGGTATAAGAGTATATCAAAAACACTTACGTGAAACCACTTAAGCAAACCATTGGTAGATCATCAGATCTCGATTTATTGTCCATCTTTAAGTTCAATTATCATGTGAGGGTCCAGGTTGCTCTTAACCGTGAGCACGGCTAACATATCAGTTTTACACTCTGCAGAGGTGGTACAACTTTACCCACAAGCCATGTATCCCATCTAGCCTGGGTTGATCGAACCCGTAAACACTACCAAGGTGAATGGCTAGGGATCCATTATGAGGCTTTCACAAAATACACTTAATACGAAGCAACCCGCTAAGGTTTCCAAGTCGGTGTGGAGGCCCTCTAGGCGAGGTACCTTAGCCAAGAATACGTCCCCATGTTAACATGAGCTTCCACCACTGTCGCTCTCGCTCTTGCCCATATTTCAGGTAAGGTTGCTAGGTACTGAGCATATAAAGCTAATTACCAAAGCTAGAGCCATGATGCACTCGTGGTTGCACTATTATCCTGGGTGGTCACTCCATGTTCTAATTAATATAAAATAATCTTGTTTAACCATCGGGTTAACACCATAATGCCAATTTCATTTTCGGAACATTAATATCAAATATTGAGTGACATCAAAATTAACAAGTTGAGCGGTAGCATCAATTTGCAAAGCATAGTATTTTCCCGGGTAATCAAGGAATACAGTTGGTAAATCTAGAAAATCCTTAATTAGGTAAATCCCATCAAATTATGCAGTATATCCAAAAAGTAAACATTATTATATGCATTAATTAGGTACAAATAGAATATGCAGATGGAGAATCCACTTGCCTTGCTCAAAAGTCTCCTATGGGTCATCCTCGAACGTGTTAGGCTCGTCTAACTCACAGTCCACTTCTAGCATCGATTTATATATCGCACATACAAAAGAATACGTACGCCAAATAAATAAACATACACCAGTACAGGGTAATCATTCACAATTACATTCACATTCACACATCACACTTATCACACACATAAATACGTCCTAAAGCGTAAATACTTATTTAATTCATTTATGACTATTATTGCAAGTCATTAATGATAGAATTATGAGTAGGTGCCATGATACTAGTTTTAACTAGTATTAATACGTATTAACATCCTTTATGAAAATAAATGCTAATTATTTTCTTTAATACTAATAAATAGACTAATAGACTTTATTCCTTTTATTTCTAACTTGAGTTTATGCGTATAGCTAAAAATAAATCTACTAACATTAATATTCTAAAAATCAATATAAATCACCAATTGGCCTTTTATAACATAAGCAGGTTCATTTTGACATAAACAAATATTTTACTAATTCTAAGAATTTAAGTGCTATACTCATGAACATATTTATTTTGGCTAGTAAAACCTAGTTTTATACGACTAGTGGTACTTTCTCCTTTCTTTCTAGAAGAAAGTGTCACTAAAAAAATCGGATATAAATCATCTAAAATCCTATAATGTTTATATGACCATGAATTCTATACCATCTACTAATTCCACTAAAATGAACCTATGATTCTAATCCTCCAAATAATTTACAAAGTTCATTGTGACCAAAATTAACTATAAAATTTTCTATCTAGTGTTTTTATCACCAACGTGTGACTACTAAATTTTGTCATATTTCTCTCTAATCCAACATTCTAAAAGTCATCGCATCGAATAGCATGAATAATCACGGTGCACTACTTATCACATATATCTACCAAAAATTCCATAGCGCGCATACACATGAATTTCGAATCACAACATGCTCATATTACAACATAATAAATATACAACTCACAAACTGAATCAAAAGTAATTTTGAAAATATATAAAATATTTTGGGTCGTCTTCTACCTTGAGTTTGCACGTGTGACGGGAAGGATTCGATGGGGGTTCGACCGGGTGGAGAAGAGCAAGGGCTCGGCTTCAGATGGCGGGTGGCATAGCTCTGGCGAGTTCCATGGGCTCCAGCGACGGCGTGGTGAACTTCGACGACAACGGCGGTGGTTCTAACGGCGAGGAGAGTGAGAGAGAGATGGGGCGAGCTCGGGTAGGGAGGATGGAGAGAGGAGCTTGGTTTTTATAGAGGAGAGGGAGGGAAGAGGGAAGGTTGGCCGAGGAAGGAAGAGGGGCGTCGGCTGTGCTTCATGGCACCATTGATGGAGGGAGTAATGGAGGGGAGTGATGGGAGGAAGAAACGGAAGTAGTGATGATCCTTAACGTGGGGAAGAAACGGACGCGCGGGCTTCGGAGTCAGTGGGCATGGGCTCGGCCTGGGCGCGGCTGCGGTCGGTCCTGGCCATGGGGCTCTGGTCGCGGCGGCTTCAGTCGTCGGGGTCGCGTGGGTGTTGCACGGGGTGCAGAGTGGGCGCGTCGGGCGGCGGCTCGGGCGGCGGCTTGCTCGGGCATGGGCTGGTCGGCCGTAGGGCGGCCTGGGCGCGATGGCTCCCTAGCGGCTCGGCGGGCAGAGGCGCGGGGCACGCGAGCCCCTGGCGCGCGGGGCGTGGGGCGCGTGAGACAGAAGCGAGGGGAGGAGAGAGAAAGGGAAGGGGATAGCAAGGGGCGGCGGCAGCGGCTGGAGAGCCAGGGGGAGGCGTGGCTAGGGTTCTTGATGGGCCTTAGTGGGCCTAGGGTTAGGGTTTCTCTTTTTTTTAATTTCAAAATGTATTTTTAAATAACCCTAAAATTCATAATAATTATATCAAAACTATTTTTAAATAAAATATTTATCTTTGGCACTAATAATTACATTATATTATTTCCTAGGATTTTCCTATAAGAAGAAATGTTATTAAATATACAATAATCAATCATGCGCAAGTCAAAAATTATTCAAAATGCAAATAAATAACAAACACTTGAATGAAAAATTTATTACCCTAATTACTATAATAAATAAATGCATTATTTTTAGTTTATGGTTTTTTATAGTGTTACAAGTGGCCTGTCCGTCGTCATTATGTTCTTGTGTGGATGATGAGTGCCAACTTGCTTTCCTGCTTGGCATGCGCTACAAACCATGTCTTTCTCAAAATGAACATTTGTTAGTCCTAAAATGTGTTCTCCCTTTAGAAGTTTGTGAAGTTTCTTCATCCCAACATGGGCAAGTCGGCGATGCCAGAGCCAACCCATATTAGTCTTAGCAATTAAGCAAGTGTCAAGTTCAACTTTGTTTTCATTAAAATCAACTAAATATAGCAGACCCTCTAACACTCCCTTAAATGCTATTGAATCATCACTTCTTCTAAAGACAGTAACACCTATGTCAGTAAAAAGACAGTTGTAGCCCATTTTACACAATTGAGAAACAGAAAGCAAATTGTAATATAAAGAATCTACAAGAAAAACATTGGAAATAGAATGGTCAGGTGATATAGCTATTTTACCCAAACCTTTGACCAATCTTGATTTCCATCCCCGAATGTGATAGCTCGTTGGGGATCTTCATTTTTATCATAGGAGAACATTCTCTTCTCCCCAGTCATGTGGTTTGTGCACCCGCTATCGATTATCCAACTTGAACCACCGGATGCATAAACCAACAAAACAGATTTATGCCTTGTTTTTAGGTACCCAAACAGTCTTGGGTCCTTTGACGTTAGATACAAGCACCTTGGGTACCCAAACACAAGTCTTTGGACTCTTGTGTTTGACCCCAACATATTTGGCAACTATTTTGCCTGATTTGTTAGTTAAAATATATGATGCATCAAAAGTCTTAAAAGAGACATTATGTTCATTTGATGCAGCAGGAATTTTCTTTCTAGGCAATTTAACATGAGTGGTATGCCTAGAACTAGAAGCCTCATTTTTATACATAAAAGCATGGTGAGAAACATTATGAGGTTTCCTAGCATGAATCTTCCTAATTTTGTGTTCGGGATAGTTTGCAGGGTATAAAATATAGCCTTCATTATCTTGAACCATGGGAGCCTTGCCCTTAACAAAATTAGACAATCTTTTAGGGGCATTAAGCTTGACATTGCTCCCCTGTTGGAAACCAATGCCATCCTTAATGCCAGGGCGTCTCCCATTATAAAGCATACTACGAGCAAATTTAAAATTTTCATTTTCGAGCTCATGCTCGACAATTTTAGCATCTAATTTAGCTATATGATCATTTTGTTTTTTAATCATGGCAAGGTGATCATCTATAGCTTCAACATTAATATCTTTACATCTAGTACAAATAGAAACATGCTCAATAGTAGATGTAGAAGGTTTAAAAGTATTTAATTCTTCTATCGTAGATTTTAATCTAGCATTCTCATCTCTAAGACAGGAAATAGAATCATTGCAAACATTCAATTTTTCAATCTTAGAAACTAAACTAGCATTTTCATTTCTAAGACAGATAATTGAATCATTGCAAACATTTAACTTTTCAACCTTAGACATTAAGCTAGCATTCTCAGTTCTAAGGCTAGAAATTGAATCATGGCAAATGCTAAGTTCTGTAGTTAAGTTTTCACACTTGTCTACTTCTGAGCATAAACATTTTTCAATTTAACAAATTTTTTGTTTTCCTTAATAAGGAAGTCCTCTTGGCTATCCAAGAGTTCAACCTTCTCATTAATGGCTTCTATTAATTCATTTAATTTTTTCTTTTGGTCCATGCGAAGGTTGGCAAACAAAGACATTAAATTATCTTCACTATCACTAGAGCTACCCTCATCACTAGATGTTATATATTTGGGGGTTGCTCTAGAGTGTACCATCTTTTTCTTACCGTCCTTAGACATGAGACACTTGTGGCCGACGTTGGGGAAGAGGAGGCCTTTGTTGACAGCGATGTTGGCAGCATCCTCGTTGGAGGAGTCGGTGGAGCTCTTGTCGGAGTCCCATTCCCGACATATGTGGGCATCGTCGCCCTTCTTCTTGTAGTACCTTTTCTTCTCCTTCTTCTTCCCCTTCTTGTCTTCATCCCTATCACTTCCACTAGAATTTGGACATTTAGCTATGAAATGACCGGTCTTATCACATTTGTAGCACACCCTTTTAGAGCGGGGTTTGTAGTCCTTCCCCCTCCTTTGATTGAGGATTTGACGGAAGCTCTTGATGATGACCGCCATCTCCTCGTTGTCGAGCTTGGAGGCATCGATTGGAAGTCTACTTGGTGTAGACTCCCTCTTATCTTCTTCTGTTGCCTTTAATGCAACGGGTTGCACCTTGTGTCACACCCGATTTTGGAAGGCAAACCGAATGCGAACCATGTACGTGCCAGGATAAGAAACTCATGTACACAACGATTACATAATTGGACATCATCACACAATGTTTAAAATAAATAGCAGAAAGATACTTTATTACATCAAGATGTCCAAGACATCCATAGAGTCTAATACATAACCATTGTTCAACATAATTATCAAAGTGCAGAATTACGAAGCGTAGATGCTAAGCCTACACAGGCAGCTGACTGGGGGTTTGCCACTAAGAAAGAACTAGAACTCGTCGTAGTCCTAGAACACCTCGAAATCTTCCATGTTGCCAGCTTCACCTCCTGAGCACTGAGAACAGTGGGGACAACCTAGTGTGGGGGTGGTGTGTAAAGCAAGGGTGAGTACACATCAACGTACTCAACAAATGTCCCGTTTGGTTAAAGTGGACTAGTTGTATGTGGAGTTGAGGTTAAGCAGTTGCTTTTAGGTTAGTCAAGTATTTAATATTATTAGTGGAGCCAACTTTTAGTAATAAACCCAGATATTACCCAAAAGCACCTCCTCAACAGAGGAAATACCAGAGATCAGATTTTATAACATCATTGTTAATCATCAACATAAAAGTATCCAAAGTTCTTCTAATCAAAGAGGATCCCAAGGCTGCTCTTAACCGTGAGCTTGGCTGATATACCAGTTTTTAACACTCTATAGAGGTTGTACACTTTACCCACAAGTCGTGATTCCCATTCTGCCCGGAGATCATGACTCCCCATTGATCACTTCCAAGGTGACCTAGCAGGGTGTCACTACGTAGCCTTTACAAAGACTCCCCTGGTGCATAGCTACTTATTAGGTTTCGCCAGTCGTACAAACGCAGTACACCTCCCCAAGGTGGGTGACTAACAAAAACCAAATCGAATGAACCTCTGCACCCCAACCTTGGCAGAGCAAGCACTACGCCCCGGCCCCCATTGACGGCCCTCCGGCAAAGGCAACCACACCCCCAAGTTCATCTAATTAATCAGCTAAGGGCATCCCATTCCACCCTCATGGTTGTACTGTTATCCCGGGTGGTCACTCCATGAACAGGTCCTTACGGAGAGGTACTCAGGAAAAAGCCCTGAGCCCCCTAAGATATCACAAGATCATCCACATAAATAGGATAACAGTATCGTATCATAAAGGTTCACATCATGTTCATTGATTAAGTTAAGGCAATAGCAACATGCTAACCATGGTAACCCAAAAGGTAAACAAGGACAAGTGAATACAGACTAGTCAATCCTTAGGTTTCATAAAGTAATGCGAGACAGTGAATCATAAAGTATGTAGGACATAATAGGTCAGATGACACTTGCCTTCACCAGGTTGCTGCTTAGGGAGGTCTCCAACAACACACTCAGGAACCTCGGACTACTCGTTGTCTAAATAAAGCGAGCATGCATTTAATACATTTGGAAAGTACAAATGAATATCACACCAAACATGGACAAACATTGGAACACATCTTAAAAAGACATAATACTACATAGGGGATAATGAATTCAAAGTATAACATAAACTATGGCATACATTAACTTTATGTGAAAATAGATTATTATTTCCCTAAGTGTTATTTACAAGTACATAAGCATGGATCAATTTGTTTTATTGTGACCTATAATTTAGAACAGAGATGAACCTATCATTAATCTCACAAGTTTAAACATGATTAAATCTCTAGGGTTCTCCTTTTATTTATTTTATTAAACAAATAAAACTACATCTATATTAGTTCATATTCAATCATAAAAATTAGAATGTGCAGACAGTAAATCAAACCATTTTATTTAAACATAGAATAATCCTATGAACATTTTGCAATTTGAATCACTAAATTTGGAGTTCATATGCAAAAGTTATGAAATAAACAAGTTTGGGAATTCAAAATATGTCATTAGGGCTAATTCTGTGAATGTTTAAAAGTCTAGGGCTAAATCTGCAAGATTACACGGGTCTGCACGCGAAAACCAGGGACGGCGGGTTGATTTCCAATAAACCAAGGGTTTCTTTAATAAAATTACCGCGCGAAGGGGTATCTGGCTATTCTAACCGTCAGATCTAAAACCAATGGCTGAGATTAGATCTGTGGCCGAGGGCGCGCGCGGGAGCGAGCGAGCGCTGACAAGCGGGCCAGGGAGTGTCAGCGACAGAGGGGGAGTGCGCGCTAACCGAGTGGTACCATCGCCAGAGGACTGGGGCGCTGACAGGCGGCTACAGGGGTCCGAGGGGGTCTGAAGGGGTCTAAGGGGGGTCCGAGCGGGTCCGAGCAGGTCCGAGCGGGTCCGAGCGGGGTTCCGAGCGGGGGTCCGAGCCGTTCGATCTGAATCGGACGGGGGAAATCAGACCTGGTAGGATGAGCGGCTGCGGATGGCACTGACAGGAAGGCCAAGGCGTGTGAAGCGCGCGTGCGCAAAGCAGTATCCCGCGGTCCGGGCCGTTTGATCTGAATCGGACGGTGCGGAAATCAGACCGAGGGAAAATAGATGGCTATGGGCAGCGTCGCTCCTCTCCACGGCGGTGAGGTCACCAGAGTTGAGGCAGGCATGGGCTAGGGTGGCTCTAGGGTCACCGGAGATGGGCAGAGGGAAAGATGTTCTGCTTTAATCCTCTGACAACTATCACACACAGCCACATACTCTGCTATCTCTCTTTTCATACCGTACCACCAGAATCTTTTCTTTAGGTCTTGGTACATCTTCTCACTACCAGGGTGTATAGAGTATGATGTCTCATGGGCTTCCTTGAGAATCTATTCCCGGATCGATTTGATGTCAGGAACACATAGTCTGTCCTTGAACCATACCACTCCTTCTGCATCTTCATGGAAATCCTTGCCCTTCCCATCTCTGATCAGCTGCTGGATCTTGTTGACTTTCTCATCATCCTTCTGACCTTTCCTGATGTCTTGCTCTAGAGTGGGTTCCAACTCAATTGTCACTCCTTGAGTGTTGTTCAGAAATCCGAGATTCAATCTGTCGAACTCCTTTGCTAGCTCATATGGCATCGGGTAAGCGGCCAACATATTGACTTGACTTTTTCTACTAAGAGCATCTGCAACTACATTTGCTTTGCCTGGGTGATAATGAATCTCCAGCTCATAATCTTTGATCAACTCTAGCCATCTTCGCTGTCTCATGTTTAGCTCTGACTGAGTGAAAATATACTTGAGGCTCTTGTGATCCGTGTAGATATCACACTCCTGCCCATAAAGGTAATGCCTCTAGGTCTTCAATGCATGAACCACGACTGCTAACTCCAGATCATGAGTAGGATAATTCTTCTCATGAATCTTCAATTGTCAAGATGAGTATGCCACTACTCTCCCTTCCTGCATCAACACACATCCCAGTCCGGTGTATGAAGCATCGCAATATACTCATCAATGAACACCACCACGAACTTGTTGAGGTAGTCCATGAACACACTGTTCATTAAGTACATGAAATAAGCAGGCACATTCGTCAAATCGAATGACATAATCGTGAACTCATACAATCCATACTTGGTGATGAAGGTTGTCTTTAGTATATCTGAGGGTCGGATTCTGAGCTGATGGTAGCCTAACCTCAGATCTATCTTTGAGAACACATTGACTCCTCTCAACTGATCAAATAAATCTTCAATTTTGGGCAGGGGGTACTTGTTCTTGATAGTAACTTCATTCAAGGATCTGTAGTCGATGCACATCCACTTCGTGCCATCCTTCTTCTCCACAAACAACATTGGGGCTGCCCACGGTGAGGTACTTGGTTTGATGTAGCCTTTCTCTAACAACTCATCAATCTGCTTCTTGAGTTCCACCAACTCTGGTTCAGACACTCGATAGGCTCTCTTGGAAATAGGGGCGGTGCCTGGTATAAGCTCTATGGCAAATTCAACCTTCCTCTCACGTGGCATACCTGGTAACTCCTCAGGAAACACATCTGGGAAGTCTGATACTACATTGACAGCCTCTGATGGTTTAATCTCCCTAATGTGAGCGGTGACTTGGTGACAACTCCCTTTTCTGGGTTCTGACAAGACCAACTCCACCAACACTTCTTCTCCTGATAAGGACACTAACTTCATTGTTCTCTTATCACAACTAAGACTGGCTTGATACTTGGTTAACCAATTCATCCCTAGGATGACATCTATAGTTGTATCTTGGTTACCCATGACTATCAAATCGATGGGGAACTCTATCCCCCTTATTTGAACATTTGCACTAGGGCAAAATCTATCAGTTTGGGTCCTTCCACCAACTGAACTAACTCTCATAGGTGGATACATGGGTGCTACTGGTATATTATGTGATTCTACCCATGATGCAGTCACAAAAGAATGTGTTGCTCCAGTATCAAATAAGACATTTGTAGAATGGTACTCGACTAAAAACGTACCTAGTGCCACTCCTGGAGTCTCCTGGACTGTGTCGGCTTCCAAGTGGTTCACCTTTCCATACTGGGTACGAGGTTGCCCACGATTGTTGCTTCCTTGCTGCATTGCATTCTGTCTGACTGGGCATTGGGAGCTGGCTACTGCTGAGTTGCTTACTTTGGGCAATGGTTCACCCAATGGCCTTGTTCCCCACAGTGGAAACATGCACGACTTCCTCCTTGCGCTGGTGCTTCTTGATTGTTTTGGTTGGTTGCTAGGGCAGGAAGACGGGCTGCCTGGTTGCTCTGACGCTGGTATTGATTTCCTCCTTGCTGGTTGTTCTGATGGTACTGCTGCTGCTACTGAGGAAACTGCCTCTGGTACTGCTGCTGTTGGTTCTGACGTTGATGCTGATAGCCTTGCTTGAATGGCTGAGGTGGGTTACCTGAGTAGCGAGGACGACTGCTACTCCCATCCTGAGATCCACCAAGCTTGCGCTTCCTATCCTCTATCTCCCGACGCTTCCTTTCAGTCAAGATTGCTCTGTCGATTAGATGCTAGAAGGTAGGGAAGGTGTGGTTCATCAGCTGGTAATGGAGGGGATCAACCAATCCTCTCAAGAAGCGGTACTGTCTCTTAGCATCTGTGTTGACATCTTCTGGGGCATAACGGGATAGCTGCATAAACTTGTCCTTGTACTCACTGACGGACAGTGGACCTTGCTTCAGGGCGAGAAACTCTTCCTTCTTCACTATCATTAGTCCCTCGGGCACATGGTAGCGACGGAAGTTATCCCTGAACTCCTCCTAAGTGATGGCTTCAGGGTTGGCATGGGTGGCGAGGTAAGACTCCCACCAAGACTGTGCTGCTCCCCTCAGCTGTTGGGGACCATACAACACCTTCTCACGATCGTTGCACTGGGCAGTGTGCAACTCATGCTCCACGGTACGCAGCCAATCTTCAGTGTCCATGGGATCAGTAGAGTGGGCAAAGACTGGGGGATGACCCCTCATGAACTCTGCCCGCTTGTCTCTAGGCACTTGTGGCATCTAGACTTGCACTAGTGGCTGAGGCGGTGGTGGCTGCTGCTGTGCTTGCTGCATTGCTGCTAAAGTCTGACCAATTGCCTGGACTGCTTGGGTCTGCTTCAAGAACATCTGCTCAATGGTCATCGGGGGTGGCGGCGGCAATTGTTGCTACAACTGAGCTGCATCCTCCTGGGGTGCCTGCTGTTCTGGCTGAGCACGCCTTGCACCTCTGCACCTGTTCTCAGACATCTGTAGGAATCACACATATCAGATCTTACTCTGTAGTCTTTCAGCATAAGAAAAGATGTATAGAAGATCTTCATAGAACTGAATAGATGACCATCTTCACTAACAACTTCTCAGATAAAGAGGAAAGTGGAAATAAAGGGATTACCCATCTAAATAACTGACTTTATTAATAACTACACCAAGTTGTAGGGGATACCCACACCTTGGTGACAACCATTACAAAGATCCAACTTCAGTACATGTCCATCATAATAAGAATCCAACAAAATATAAGCAAACTAACTCTGACTAAGACTGGCTAGACTAAGACACTAAACTAAGAATTATTACAGATTCCGAATCTATCGATCTAGGGGTCTAAATCTATGCGGGTCCTGCAGTCTGGGGTACCATAGTCGAAGCGAACATGGGGCGGTAAACGGTAAGGGTGATGAATTCTGACAGGGGCAGGAGGACCACCATCCAGATAGTGGCATGCAGCGCACTCAGCACGCAATTCCGCAACCTCTGCCCGAACCTTGCCCAACTCGTCAAGGGTGTGGTCCAACTCTGTGTCAAGCACGACGACCAAGTTGACCATACTGTTCAGCCTGGGATTGCCCTCACCCACTGGCGAGACAATCACACCTCTAGCACTGCTGGTCGAACGACGAGGGTAGTACTTCAGGTCAAGGCCATCAGCTACCCCGTTGAACAACGAGCAATACTGAGAAAGTGCTTATCGTGCTACATCTTGCATGGCTGCCTCAACAGTATCCCTCTCACTGATAGAATAGTGCTCTAAGAAGGCCTTTGCACCCCGGAGATCATCGTCCAGATGGCGCACCAAGCAAGTAGCCTCCCACTGGTCCGGGTATAACCCGCGACGATGCTGGTAGACTACAGAACGGTACTCGATGGACCATGTGTGTCGATCAAAGGCCCAACACAACAGGGTATCGAGAGCGTCGTGGAAGTGACACCCACGAGCGGCGTCACGAGTGATGGGTCTAGCGATCCATCCCTCCAGCTCCGGCTCCTCCGAAAGCTCCATGTCATGGCTCGAACTGCCACCGGCGTCGTCGTCGTCTCTGTCTCTGTCTCCGTCAGGGTCTCCTTCAGTAGCCAGGATGCCCTTAGGTGGTGCAGGGGGCATCTCTGGCTGAGGTGTAGGGGAAGGCGGCCTCTCAAACTCCACCTCCTACTGAGGCGAGGGGGAAGAGTCTTGCTGCTCCTACTCCTGCTCCTGCTCCTGGCGTTGGTGCTCCTGCTCCTCGTGCAGGCGATGATGCAGTCTCTCCAGCTGACTGGACTAACCTGGCACCGTGCGATGTAGTGGATGCTCCGCCAGGCGAGAAGGCAAAAAGGGGATCACAGACTTACGTGTAGTGCACCTAAGACGAGCCATCTACAAAAGACATCGTAAGCACAAGAGTAAGAGTAGAACTATGAGACCAGAAAGTAAACAGATAGAAAAGTGAGACAAAACTTTTTGAGATAAGTAAATAACATAGAGTTGGTCAAGATGACCAACTTTTGAAAAGACTCTAAGGTCAAGGTAAGAGTAAGGGTCTATAGTCCTTAGGTCGACCATTCTAGTCTGGGTTAGCGGTCCTACAGTCAGCAAGGGCTTTGATACCACTTATGTCACACCCAGTTTTGGAAGGCACACCTAATGCGAACCATGTACGTGCCAGCATCAGAAACTCACGTACATAGCGATTACATAATTGGACATCATCACACAATGCTTAAAATAAATATCGGAAAGATACTTTATTACATCAAGATGTCCAAGACATCCACAGAGTCTAATACATAACCATTGTTCAACATAATTATCAAAGTGCGGAATTACGAAGCGTAGATGCTAAGCCTACACAGGCAGCTGACTGGGGGTTTGCCACTAAAAAAGAACTAGAACTCATCGTAGTCCTAGAACTCCTCGAAATCTTCCATGTTGCCAGCTTCACCTCCTGAGCACTGAGAACAGTGGGGAAAACCTGGGGTGGGGGTGGTGTGTAAAGCAAGGGTGAGTATACATCAACGTACTCAGCAAATGTCCCGTTTGGTTAAAGTGGACTAGCTGTATGTGGAGTTGAGGTTAAGCAGTTGCTTTTAGGTTAGTCAAGTATTTAATATTATTAGTGGAGCCAACTTTTAGTAATAAATCCAGTTATTACTCAAAAGCACCTCCTCAACAGAGGAAATACTAGAGATCAGATTTTATAACATCATTGTTAATCATCAACATAAAAGTATCCAAAGTTCTTCTAATCAAAGAGGATCCTAAGGCTGCTCTTAACCGTGAGCTCGGCTGATATACCAATTTTTAACACTCTGTAGAGGTTGTACACTTTACCCACAAGTCGTGATTCCCATTCTGCCCGGCGATCATGACTCCCCATTGATAACTTCCAAGGTGACCTAGCAGGGTCTCACTACGTAGCCTTTACAAAGACTCCCCTGGTGCAGAGCTACTCGTTAGGTTTCGCCAGTCATACAAACGTAGTACACCTCCACAAGGTGGGTGACTAACAAAAACCAAATTGAATGAACGTCTGCATCCCAACCTTGGCAGAGCGAGCACTACGCCCCGACCCCATTGACGGCCCTCTAGCAAAGCCAACTACACCCCTAGGTTCATCTAATTAATCAGCTAAGGGCGTCCCATTTCACCCTCATGGCTGTACTGTTATCCCGGGTGGTCACTCCATGAATAGGCCCTTACGGAGAGGTACTCAGGAAAAAGGCCTGAGCCCCCTAAGATATCACAAGATCATCCACATAAATAGGATAACAGTATCGTATCATAAAGGTTCACATCATGTTCATTGATTAAGTTCAGGCAATAGCAACATGCTAACCATGGTAACCCAAAAGGTAAACAAGGACAAGTGAATACAGACTAGTCAATCCTTAGGTTTCATAAAGTAATGCGTACAGTGAATCATAAAGTATGTAGGACATAATAGGTCAGAGGACACTTGCCTTCACTAGGTTGCTGCTTAAGGAGGTCTCCAACAACACACTCAGGAACCTCGGACTGCTCGTTGTCTAAATAAAGCGAGCATGCATTCAATACATTTGGAAAGTACAAATGAACATCACACCAAACATGGACAAACATTGGAACACATCTTAAAAAGACATAATACTACATAGGGGATAATGAATTTGTCGGTGTTTCGGACCCGGGGGACCCTCAACCGAACCGACTAGTGAATTTTGTGCCGCGTGTCCCTGCCCAGATGGGTTGATGCAAGATGAAACACAAGAGGAGGGATGAGGCTTATGTTATCTTGAATCGGGGTGCTCGTAGTAGGGGTTACAAGCTTCACGAGAGAGGGTTTGTCCTTGAAGTGAGCCGTCTGAGTTAGCCCCCTTTTTCCTCCCTCTCTGCGTCCGCCTCCCTTGGGAAGGCCCTGGGCATCCCCTTTTATAGATACAAGGGGATGGTCCAGCTGTACATATGGGGGTGTAGCTATGTGCTAACGTGGCCGGCGGAGAAGTGCTTGAGCCCTGTAGAAGCGTAGCTGGCGGTGCGGCCCTGGGTCCTGCTGACGTTTCTTTGCCTTCGTAGAGAGTGTAGGAAACGGGTGACGCCTAAGAGGGGGGGGTGAATTAGGACTCCTAAAACTTTTACTAAACTAGGCCACAATTAAATCCCTAGAGCAAAACCTATGCAAATAATCAAACTAGAAGGTGCAATCTAGGTTTTGTCTAAGTGTTGCTATCTCTACCGCAATGACTAAGTTTCAATCTACACTAAATAAGTATGAATACAAGATTGAAACTTAAATGCTTAATATAAATGCGGAAACTTAAAGAGCAAAGTAGAGAAGCAAACTCTCGTGGATGACGCCGATATTTTTACCGAGGTATCCGGAACCACGTAAGGTCCCGACTAATCCTCGTTGGTGCCCCTACGCAAAGGGAAGCCCACGCGAGGGCCAAGCACCACGGTCAAGTAACTCCGTAGAGAGCCGCGGGCCTTCTCCACACGCAAGTGGTGCTCCGCTTCCGGCTCCTCTCGGACGCTCCCCCGCCGTCTCCACTATCGAGCTTCCGGCCGAAACGCCGCGGGCCTCGTTCCCTCTGGTACACGGTGGCGGCCGTGACAAAAACGCGGTTGTCACGGTCTCGCAAGACTCTCGCCCCACTCGGTACAATTACAACGGCTCATGCAAGAGCCGAGGGGTTATGTGGTTTGTCTAAACTCACTCAACTAACTAGGATTCACCTAGAGCAAGCGCTAAAGCGGTCTAACTAACCTAAGCACTTCGCAAAGCACCTATGCTAATCACCGAGTGATTTTATTAAGCACTTGGGTGTTTGAGCTCTTGGAAATGTGCACTATATGCCTTGATATGTTGCTTGGGCTCCCATACCTTCAAATGGCTAGTTGGGTGAAGTATATATAGGCCCCAACTCCAAAATAGCCGTTGGAGAAAAGCTGCAGTTCTCTGCGGCTCACCGGACAGTCCGGTGGTGCACTGGACAGTCCGGTGGTGCACCGGACAGCGCACTGTAGCATGTCCGGTGCGCCTAGCCGTTGCTCTGTCAGAGAAGGTGACCGTTGGCGCCGCAGGCTTTTCCACACCGGACAGTCTGGTGCTCACACCGGACAGTCCGGTGGTCTTCTCTCCGAGTGCCACCTGGAACTAGCCGTTGGGCTGGAGTTCCCTGGTGCACCGGACAGTCCGGCGTGTGGACACTGGACAGTCTGGTGTGCCACCGGACAGTCCGGTGCGCCTTCGCACAGACAGTCCGCAGCAGCACACTTGGACTCTTCTTGGATCTTCTTAATGTCTTCTTTTGAGGTGTTGCTTTCCTCAACTCCTTAGTCCAAGTAAATCTTGCATCCTGTGAACTACAAACACAAACACTAGAAAACTTATTAGTTCACGGATTGTGTTGTTCATCAAACACCAAAACTCGATTAGCCAAATGGCCCAGGGTCCATTTTCCTTACAATCTCCCCCTTTTTGGTGATTGATGACAACACAACCAAAGCAAGCAAATAATACAAGTATTTGAATGAAAATATGCAATCTACTTGCTAGGATGCATGTTTGTCCCCACAATGTGATATTATGGACTTAAGCCTCCTCCTAACTCCATAATTCACTTACTTCGTATTTTAGGACCAAATAACCAAAACCACTTGAAAAACCATTTGTAGATATAAAATTTTAAATTGGTGGTGTTTGGTGTTTGATATAGTTTTCATTGCTTTGGTCCCTAAACTTCTCCCCCTTTGGCATCAACCACCGAAAAGGAAGACATTAAAACCATGTAGGAAGTAAAAAAAAGCTTGCCCTCATCAAGAAATTTATCAGATGATACCACTTGAAGGATACTAAATTAAACCACTAGAATGGTACCAGTTGAACGGATTACTCCCCCTAAACGAGTGTTCTCTTTAGAAAGAATTTTCTCCCCCTTTTTAGAGATGAAGAAATACTCCCCCTGACAGAGATCCTCTACTTAGGAAAAAAGCATGTGAAAATTAGAGGAGCAAGACATGATTTGAAAAGACTAACTTCCCTTATGCATAGGTAACAGAATATGAGTTAACCACTTATGCATTTTTAGCAACATGGAAGTATATGATATGAAATATAGTCTAATCAAATATTGGAGAAGACATGTAAATGATACTTGATGTAGTCTCAAAAGATACCAATTGAAAGTCAATGGCGAGCTTGAGAGACATGAGAGTTCTTGGAGATTTTGCAGTGGAAGATTGTTGTCTTTCTCTGGGGACCTCATTTTCCTTACAATGAGACTATCACATAAAATAGACTTGAAAAGGTGTTAGTCTCAAAGTATTAGATTATAGAGTAACCTCCCCCTAAAGGTGTGCATACAAGTTTTGAATACTTGTAGGAGACATGCACTTTGATTTGATATCAAGAGGGGCAAATTATCTATAATCCAAACTTTGGCACATATAAGTTAAATGATACAACTTGTAGAAATCAAAATTTTCAATTGATGCATCATTTACTATGGAGTGATATAGAAGCTATGTGTCGTGCTTTTAACTAAACATTTTAAACCATGTAGGTTTGCTTAAGTGTATGTATTGAAAACAAGCAATCCTACCATATGATTTACCTAGTATGCATAATTTTAAACAAAGGTAAACAACAAATGTAATACTAGGCAAGAAAGGTAAACTAGATACAAAGTAAATAGATACGCATACCTAAAAAACAAGAGATACAATAAATCTAGTTACCTTAGTCATGGGTGGGAAATTTGGGTCCAAAGTTTTTACTAACCCACTTGGCAATAAACTTGATCTAATATGATGTATCCCATGATATACATCCCAACTTTGCCAAGTCTCCATATTTCCCGAAGACCTTTGGTCCACTCACTTCCCTTTCAGGATCCAAACCTTCTTGGTGCTTTTCATGGTTGAAATTATTTCCTTTGGCACCCAGATGCGTTTGGCCCCCTTTCCTTTTTGGCTTGTTTGTTGGCCTTGATTGCTATCACCTTTCCATTCTTTTTCTTCTTGATCAAGTATTGTGTAGCATCCTTTTTATTCACCTTTTTATGTAGGTGTTGGAGATTTTGCTTGATGGCTTTTGCTTGAGCTTTTGCCTTTGTTTATCCCCGATAATCGTCTTGCATTGGAAAGACTTGTGGCCTTCCTTGTGGCATAGCCTACAAATCACAGTTTCTCCCTCTATAGGCTTGTTCACTCCCGCAGTGGTGTTATCCTGTGGTGGTCGGATTTGTTTGGCTTTGCCTTTCTTGTCATACAAAGCCTTGCCAAGGCGAGCCACTTCTTGCTTTAATTGTTCATTTTCCTTTGCAACGTCATCCGAGCATGTCTCTACAACAATATTCTCAACAATGACTTGGTTGCAGGGGTTAGAATCATCAATTAAATCAAAGCAGGAAGTAGACGCATCTTTCTTAATTATTTCAGGTATTTCAACTAAAGATGCTATTGGGGTGCTGCCAATGTTTTCTAGCTTAGTAGTTAGTTCATTATTGTTTATGCTAAAAATTTCCATTTTCTCTAGCAAATTTTCAATAGCTTCTTGGGAGCTAGCTAACTTAGCCTTAAGTTTTTCATTCTTTTTAATAAGGCTATCATCGGTAGCAGTGGATGGAGCACTAGATTCTAATAGCTCAATTTTAGTTGATAGCTCACTATTTAAGTTTGCAAAAGTTTCAAATTTTTCTAGCAAACCTTTGTAATCATTTTGAGAGCTAACCAACTTATTTTTCAAGGTTTTAAGTTGAGCTTTTGCTTAGTGCAAACATCCTAAAAAAATTCAACGGCTTCCGCAAGCTCATCTATGGAGGGCTTTCCCTCACCTTCATCATCACTACTGCTATCATCACTAGAGGATGGAATGCTTTTGTTACCTCTTGCCATAAGGCATTTGTGTGATGACCGTGATGAGCGTGATGAGGACCGGTGGCTACGCGTCCTTGGAGGTTCATCTTCACTTGAAGAATCATCCCAAGTTCTAACACTTGTTAGCGCCTTGCCTTTGCTCCTTTCCTTTTTGGGTTTAGCCATATTTGGACAGTTGTCCCTGAAGTGGCTCTTCTCCCCACATGTGAAGCATCCTCTCTTCCTTTGCTTTTTCCTGTCAATGTTAAAGAGAAGATCCTCGACCTACAGGGGCACACCCATTAGATTAATCTTGCGGATTATCCTCATTACCTTTCTGACGCGTCAGATTGTTTCTTCGTCCTCGGAGGATGATGTGCATGGTTGATTATCTTCATCATCATCACTTCCTTCTTCTTCCTCTTCTTCGCTTGAGGAACTTGGAGTGGGAGCCTTCTTTTTGCCCTTCCTTTCATCACATGCAAAAGCATATGGTCTTGAGGAAGTTGGCTCCTCTCCTCGACTCATTTTTTGCGACATCTCAAAGGCCGCGATTTCCCAATCACAATGGTCGGGGTCATGTTGCTCAAGTCCTCCATGTTGTGAAGGATGGTGATGATGCTCCTATATCTTTGTTGTGGTAGCAGGGAGATAATCTTCCTCACAATGTCCGCATCACCTAGCTTATTAATGCCAATAGAATTGAGCTCATTGATAATTAGATTCAAACGAGAATACATGTCTCTAACAAGCTCATCATCGTTCATAGCAAAAGAATTATACTCATTTAAGACTAGGCAATGTTTTTGCTCACGGACATTGGATGTGCCGTCATGGAGCTCATGCAATTTTAGCCAATCTCATTAGCAGTTTTCAAGTTAAATACTTGATTAAAAATATCCATGCTAAGAGATTCATACAAGCAATTTTTGGCTCTAGCATTTAAATGAATTTCTTTTTCCTCACTCGTGGTGGGTTTCTCGGGATTCTTGAGGGGTTTCATCCCGTCATGAGTGACTCTCCAAACACCTAGATCAACGGCCTCTAGGTAACAAGCCATTCTAGCACTATAATATGGGAAGTTAGTGCCGTCGAAGTGTGGTGGCCTATGGGTATCCATCCCTTCCTCTAAAAGGTGTCGGCTCTTTTAGCGGTGAAGCTAAAGCGTTTCAAATGAGCCAAACCGGGCTCTGATACCACTTGTAGGAAACGGGTGTCGCCTAAGAGGGGGGGGGTGAATTAGGACTCCTAAAACTTTTACTAAACTAGGCCACAATTAAATCCCTAGAGCAAAACCTATGCAAATAATCAAACTAGAAGGTGCAATCTAGGTTTTGTCTAAGTGTTGCTATCTCTACCGCAATGGCTAAGTTTCAATCTACACTAAATAAGTATGAATACAAGATTGAAACTTAAATGCTTAATATAAATGCGGAAACTTAAAGAGCAAAGTAGAGAAGCAAACTCTCATGGATGACGCCAGTATTTTTACCGTGGTATCCGGAACCACGCAAGGTCCCAACTAATCCTCGTTGGTGCCCTACGCAAAGGGAAGCCCACGCGAGGGCCAAGCACCACAGTCGAGTAACTCCGTAGAGAGCCACGGGCCTTCTCCACGTGCAAGTGGTGCTCCGCTTCCGGCTCCTCTCGGACGCTCCCCGCCGTCTCCAACTATCGAGCTTCCCGGCCGAAACGCCGCGGGCCTCATTCCCTCCGGTACACGGTGGCGGTCGTGACACAAAAACGGTTATCACGGTCTCGCAAGACTCTCGCCCCACTCGATACAATTACAACGGCTCATGCAAGAGCCAAGGGGTTGTGTGGTTTGTCTAAACTCACTCAACTAACTAGGATTCACCTAGAGTAAGCGCTAAATCGGTCTAACTAACCTAAGCACTTCGCCAAGCACCTATGCTAATCACCAATTGATTCTATTAAGCACTTCAGTGTTTGAGCTCTTGGAAATGTGCACTATATGCCTTGATATGTTGCTTGGGCTCCCACACCTTCAAATGGCCGGTTGGGTGAAGTATATATAGGCCCCAACTCCAAAATAGCCGTTGGAGAAAAGCTACAGTTCTCTATGGTGCACCGGACAGTCCGGTGGTGCACCGGACAGCGCACTTGTTGGGGGCTTGTTCTCAAATGCTAAGAGTTAAGAACAAGGCAACATAGAAAATGTTAGGTGTTAAAGTCCTTCGTCCTCCAAAACATTATATCCCTTCAGGATATAAAGAATTTCGGACGAAGGTTGCGAAGGACGTACCTTCGTGAGCATAATAACAAGGGACGAAGTATTCATACAAATCATGAGGTATAAAATAAACATTTAAATATTATCATAGAATCATCTTCATTTTATTATCATGAATGAATATAATCAACTTCAAATTACAAATGTACCTTCGGTCCTGAGGAAGGCAAAAGGGCAAGTGTGATGCGAAAGCAAAATGCCAAGTTCGCGTGAACAGTACAGGGGTACTGTTCATCTATTTATAGACACAGGTCACAGCCTGTGACGAATTACAATTATGCCCCTTACAAAAGTTTACAACATTGACTCAAACCTCTATGGATAAAAAGGTCATTCTATCTCTATGTCGGTTTGTAATGCCGAAGCTTCATGAAAAGGAACCTTCGGCCATCTCCTGGGAACAACTTCAGCCGAAGCTGCTTCTTCGTGTAAGACCTTCGGCGCACCGAAGCATGGCCCCAACAGTAGCCCCTTTCGCGGTGCTAGATCGTTTTTCGTAACGAGCTTGATCCGTGAAAAATGCCTCTTAAGCTTCGGGAAGCCGAAGGTCCAAAAAACACCTTCCCTGAGCTCGTTGCCGAGAAACGATTCAATTCCCGAGCTCGTGTCGGTCCCACCTTGCAGAGTTACTGTTTGATCTTTGCGGTCCACTGCGCAGCGAGTACAAGTGACTGCCCGCCTGGTGTAAAAATCCTGCCGCTTCGCCTTCTTACCTGCAGCACTATATAAACAGACGAGTAGGTGTGAAGTTACCACAGCATTCATTGCTATTTGCACTGTTTTGCTGCCAAAATTTTTAACTATAGCCGAAGCTTGATTCTCAGAATCGAACGAAGGTCCATCTCGAAGTCTGCTTCGTCAGAAAGAAAAGCTTCGGGAGAAAAGGAAAAAGAAAAAAGTATCTAACTTCCCCAAACTCAGAATCATATGGCCAGAGTGCGATCTACTGCCAGAGTTGAACGTGAAGGAGACGAAGCCGAAGGTTCGAATACTGTGCCCATCTCCGAAGCAATGCAGCGTTCCGGACTGGTGATTGTGGAAGAAATGCCCGCTGCTGAAGCAGACCCAAGAATTGCCGAAGGGGAAGAAGAGAACATTGAAGAAACTGATCCCGAAGATGACTATCGCATTGCCATGCCCAGCAAGCCCAGTCACTTGGACTTCGGGAAATCGACTGTTTCAAAGGCTGATCTTTCCAAGATGGTGAAAGCAGGTTATTTTAGTGAAAATCAGAAGAAGCTACTTCGCTTCGGGGGGAGAAGAAACTACCCCGAAGCCAGAGAAGGACGAGATTGTCATTTTCAAGAGCTTTTTAAAGGCTGGGCTGAGATTCCCTCTTCATGGAATTATTGCAGATGTATTGAAAAAGTTTGGTATTTACTTCATCAATTGACTCCTAACGCTATCGTTAGGCTTAATGTTTATATCTGGGCCCTTCGAAGCCAAGCTGTGGAACCGTTTGCCGACAGTTTTTGTCGAGTTCATGAGTTACATTACCAAACAAAGGCCAGAAAAGATGGGCTACATGATAACTTCGGTTGCTACAATTTTGCCTACCGGAAGACAACAAAGTGTCCTGTTATCAGCTACCGAAGCAAATGGCCAGCAGGCTAGAATCTGAGTGTTTTTATGTGAAAGTTGACGAAGACGAAGAAAAATTGGTACAAAGCCCTCTTGATTTAATCTTCGGAGAAACAAGGCCGCGATGCCACATGAAATTGGAGGGTCCCACCTGGGCTGCACTGGGTGAGTTTGAAATTATTTCAGAGCATATCGGTACCAGGGATCTGGTTCAAGAATTCTTGGCGTTCAGAGTCTTCCCTACTCTGAAAGAATGGGAAATGCCAAAGCTGGAGGGAGAGAAGAAGAAGGGGGAACTTGTCCGGCTTCCTTATCACTTCAAATTCAAGAAATACTTTAAAAAAGCCTTGCCAAGAGTGGCTGGACACAGTTGAGGTGATGTGCAATGAAATTCTTGGGAATTATTCCAAAAAAGAAGATCAAATGATGACCGCGGCCTTCGGCACCCGTCCGAAAGCGAAGGCTGAACCGAGTGCTTGATGCCCTGGGCTTCGAGTACCCTGACTATGAACGGTTGAACAAGGGTGCTGAGGGCCAAAAAAGGAAAAGAGTGGCTGAAACTTTGAACAAGGATGAAGAAAAACCACCAAAAGAGGAAGAAAATTCCCAAGAAGAGAAAAATATCAACTCCAAAGCGAAAACTATCCGATGAAGAGGGGACCCCCGCACCACCTTCTACCAGCGACGTGGAGGAAATCTTAAAGGTAATGACTGAAACCCTGCCCACGAAGCTAAGTCCATTAAGGCCTAAACTGACGAAGCTTTTTCGAAAGGTGGAGGAACCCGAAAATCGAAGAAGATAACAAAAACCAAAAGACAAAGAATTATTGCAGTGACTGAAGTTATCGACAAGACGCCACCGAGGGCGTCAATTCAGAAAACACCAGCTGTTGAGGGCACAACAAACGTCGAAGTCGCACCTTCGGAGGTCGCGGCTACCGAAGCCGCTACAGCCGAAGATGTGAACTTAGAAACTACCATTGAGGACATCAACAAAATTTTGCAAGACATGGCTGCAGAAGAAGCTGCTACCGCTGCTGAGAAACCATGGCCACAGTGCCTAGGAAGGGGAAAGAAATAGCCGAAGACACTTCGGACGACGAAGCCTACACATTTCAAAATTTAGTTGGGCAAAAACTGTCGAAGGCCGAGATAGAAAGAGCTTAGGAATATGCCAAATCTTGCGGATACAAGCCAGGAGCTCTTCTATTGGAGGCATTGATGATGAAAAATTGGCTGCATTCGTGATCAAACTGGGGCTAAGGTCATCGGTACTCTATCAAAGAGTATCGGTTTTCCGAAGCTAGAAACAGATATCAGCCGCTACCGACGACAACATATCGTCGGCAGCTTATTTTATTCCAATTTCAGGTAAACAACTTTTCTCTGACTTCTATTGTTTTTTAATAATGGTAATATTCCTAACGAAGGTTGTTTATTTGCAGAGCATAGCTACTAAGCAAAGCCTTGAAGATGCAGCAAGATTTAGAAGACAAAAAACATGAAGCTATAATTGAAAATTTAGAGAGCAAGATAAAAGAACAATCAGCTATTATTGAAAAGAAGGACTTCGAACTCCAATCAACGAAGGCTTGCTCGCAGAGACTGAAGCTAAAGTATCAGAATTGAATTCGAAGCTTATCTGCCAATCAAAACAATTTGAACAAGAGAAGCTAGAGCTTAATTCAAAACTTGAAGCCGAAGTCCAAACCAACTCAGATTTGAAGAAATTATTAACAAGCCTTCAAGACAAAATGTTTGAAATTTAGCAACAACTGTATTGAACAATTAAAAAAGATCTTTTACTCAGTTGGAGGCCAGCAGTGGGAAGTTTACCCCTTCGGCTGAAAATTTACCAAAAGCCTTCGATCATATTGAAGCTGAAATTGAAGAGCTTGACGAAGTTATAGCCGGGCACGGTGACTTCTGTGCCTGGGTAGCTTCTCGGGGTACCGCTGCAGCGTTCCTGAAGGCCGGCTGCGAGCATGGAAAAATCATCAACAGGCCCAACTTCGCCTTGTCTCCATCAATTCTGGACGACATTCCTGACCTCGCCCGAAGCATCTCAAATAGATTTATAAAAATGATATGGACAAAAGGCGGGCGAGAGAAGGCTGGGGACGAAGCTCGAAGTCATCTTGAACCGGTAAGAAATCATACCTTGCGCTTACCTTCTCCTTCACACTTGATTTTTACCCGCAATACCTTGATTCATGTAGGATGACGAAGCTGAAGGTGATACTTAAAGAATATGCCGCCGAAGCGGAAGCCTGACGAAGATTAGTAGGAGTAGACTAGAAAAAACTCAGGAGAATTTGTAACAACTTTTTGTAAATACAATTAAACTGTTCTCAAGGAACTTTGTACATACCTTGCAATATATTCTTACCCTTCTATTGAGGCGCTTTGATGTGGACCGAATTAGTATTTTGAGCTAAAGGCGAAAAAACACCTTCCCTTCTTTTCGTACACAACGAAGCATAAAAGACCGCTTCTTCTTTTTGCCGAAGCTTTTCTTTTTATACACAACGAAGCATAAAAGACTGCTTCTTCTTTTTGGCCGAAACAACCACTTAGGAACGCAAATGCTATGAATGAATGCTTATGAATGCAATGCTATGATGTAATGTAATGTGCGAATGAATGTCCAAAACATGTATCCGAAGCCACACCCTCAGCCATTATTTCCTTAGAAACAACCACACATCAGCTCTGCATTCCCTTAGGAACGTCTTTGGAGCTTCTTCGCCTTTTACTTAGGCGGTATCAGCGTTGACTTTCGCTGTAAGCTCTGCATCCCCTCAGGGACGTCTTTGGAGCTTCTTCGCCTTTTACTTTCGTCGGAATCAGCGTTGACTTTCGCTGTGAGCTCTGCATCCCCTTAGGGACGTCTTTGGAGCTTCTTCTCTTTTCAGTTTCGGCACTCGATGGTGCGTTCTCAGCTTTTACATTTACATTCTTTGGGGGATTTTGCTCTTATAAAACTAAAAAGGAAATTACATATGATGGCCCCATTAAAAACCTTTCTCCCCCTTTAGAAAGGAAAAGGGTGCCATGAAAAAGAAAAGAAAAACATAAAAAGTTACATCAAGTTATACATAATATCGCCGAAGCTTCATCCGCATTCCAAGATCTTGGAATTTCGTTGTCGTCCATGTCCTTTAATCTGTACGAACCAGGCCTTGACGAAGATACTACTAAGAAAGGTCCTTCCCATTTCAACTGTAATTTGCCCACTGTGTCTGGGTTGGCCACTCTCCGAAGCACCAAGTGTCCCGGCTCAATATTTTTTAGCCGGACCTTTCTATCTCGCCATTTGAACTGTTTCAGCCTGGTATTTATTGATATTCTCCACATCTTGAAGCCTGATCCCTTCTAAGCATCTTTTCCACAAAACAAGCATCTTCAGGACTTGATTCTGCCGAAGCTACCACTCTTATTGATCCAGCTTTAGCTTCTTCCGGAGTTATTGCTTCGTCTCCGAACAATAACTTGAATGGAGTAAGCCTGTAGACCTTGATGTTGTTGTATTGTGGCTCCACACCACTTTGGTTTAACTGATCTGCCACTTTCCCCTGGGTTGATTGAAGATTAACTTCATTATTCCTGTCATTATAATGTCGTTGGCCCTTTCAACGAGTCCATTCGACTCCGGATGCCTGACTGATGCAAAATGGATCTTCGTTCCAATTTGATCACAGAAATTTCTGAAAGCTTCGGAGTCGAACTGCGTTCCATTATCTACAGTGATGGCCTTCGGTACCCCGAAGCGACAGACAATATTCTGCCAGAAAAACTTTTGGACAGTGGCCGAAGTTATTGTGGCTAATGGCTTCGCCTCAATCCACTTGGAAAATACTCCACAGCCACTATAACATATTTTAGATTCCCTTGAGCCGGTGGTAATGGACCCAACAAGTCAAGGCCCCACCTTTGCAATGGCCAGATGGTTGTATCAGCTGTGTCAAAGACGAAGGTTGCTTTTGATCTCTTGCACATTTCTGACAACCTTCGCACTTTTGAACTAACTCCGCTGCATCCGAAGCTGCCTTCGGCCAATAAAACCCTTGGCGGAAAAACTTTTTCCAAGTAACGGCCTAGATCGATGTGGGATCCACACAGGCCTGCATGTATTTCTTTCATTAACTCTATAACCTTCGGTTCTAGACAAGCATTTGAGCAGCGGGGCGCAAACTCCATGTTTGTATAATTCCCCTTCTATCATGACATACGGACGAGCTCTTGCCTCTATTCTTTTATTGTAAGCTTCGTCATCTGAAAGGAACTTACCCTGAAGGTAAGAGATTATTTCAGTTCTCCAATCTTCGCTGTAAACAGGAGATATGTTGAGGACTGCTCTTTCAAGGAGCTCCACTGAAGGTGCCTTTATTGTTTCGAAGAACACATCCGAAGGTAACGGCAGCCCCTGCGCTGCAGACTTGGCTAGCAAATCAGCATGCTCATTTTGTCCTCGAGGGATATTCTTGACAGAAAATCCTTCGAAGGAGGCTTCGATCCTTCGGACCGTGTCTAGATATTTTTCAAGCTTCGGATCTTTAGCCTTGCAACTTTTGTCAATATGACCCGAAACAACCTGGGAATCAGTTTTAAGAATCGCCCTTCTGATTCCCATTGCCTTTAATTTCCGAAGGCCCAGGAGCAGGGCTTCGTACTCAGTAATATTGTTTGTACAGCTGAAGTCAAGTCTTGCTGCATAACAAGTTTTAACCTTGGATGGTGAGACCAACACAGCAGCTGCACCTGCTCCGAAGGTTCCCCAAGAGCCATCACAAAACACTGTCCACACTTCGGCATCTTTATTTGCTTCTTCATCCTGAGCCCCTGGCGTCCAGTCGGCGATGAAATCTGCCAATGCTTGAGACTGGATCGAGGATCTATGCACATAATCAATGTAAAATTCATTGAGCTCGGCAGCCCATTTTCCAATCCGTCCAGTAGCTTCTCTATTTCTCATGATATCCTTCAACGGCTGCGAAGAAGGAACAATAATATTGTATGCCTGAAAATAATGCCGAAGCTTCCTGGATGCCATTAAGACGGCATATAATACCTTCTCCAACTCCGTATAATTTTTCTTTGATACACTAAGGACTTCAGATACAAAATACTGGAACCTGCTTCTTGACTTGTCCATCAAGCTTCTCCTGGACAAGTGCCGCACTTACCGCGAGTGTGAAGCTGCCACATATAACAACAAAGGAGCCCCTGGCGTTGGTGGAGTTAATGTTGTTAGATCTATCAAGTATTGCTTCAGCTCTTCGAAGGCTTTTTGTTGACTTGGGCCCCATTGAAAGACTTCAGCTGACTTCAGCACCTCGAAGAATGGTAAATTTCTTTCTGCTGATCTGGATATAAATCTGTTGAGAGATGACAGCCTTCCTGTCAATCTTTGGGCCCCCTTTCTTGTGGTTGGTGGCTCCATTCGAAGTATAGCTTCGATTTTATTTGGATTAGCTTTGATTCCTTTGTTGAAACCAAGCATCCAAGAAATTTCCCCTTCTTTACTCCGAAGACACATTTTTCTGGATTCAGCTTCAGACCAGCTTGTCTGAAACTGGCGAAGGTCTCCTGCAGATCAGCAATATGATTTTCCTGCTTCGTGCTTTTTACAATGATGTCATCGACATAAGTCAACACATTTCTGCCTATCTGAGACTGGAGGACCTTCGCTGTCATTCTGCTGAAACTTCCTCCAGCATTTTTGAGCCCCTCAGGCATCCGAAGATAGCAATATGTGCCACTTGGGGTTATGAAGCTAGTCTTCGGCTCATCTTCCTTCTTCATCCAGATTTGATGATAGCCTGAGTAGCAGTCCAGGAGACTCATGAGCTCTGAAGAAGCTGCTGCATCGACTAAAGAGTCTATCCTTGGCAGCGGGAATTCATCCTTCGGACAAGCCTTGTTGAGATCTGTGAAATCGATACACATTCTCCACTTGCCATTGACCTTCTTCACCATAACAGTGTTAGCTAGCCACTCTAGATACTTTACTTCTCTGATAACTCCTGCACTGAGGAGTCTTTTACTTCATTGTGAGCCCCTTCGGCCTTGTCATCCGACATCTTCCGAAGCCTCTGCTTTCGGGGTCTGAAGGATGGGTCAACATTGAGCGAATGTTCAATAACATCCCGATTTACTCCACAGAGATCATTAGCTGACCATGCAAAAACATCTTTGTTGTTGAATAAAAACCTTATCAAGGTTTCTCCTGGTCTTCAGATAATTGCGAGCCCAACAGCACCTTCTGCTCTGCTATGTCCTCACACAATAGCATGGGCTTCGGCTGATCTGCTGAAGCTGCTTTCTCCCTTCTGAATTTGTACTGTTCACAAGCTTCAGCTCCATCTATGTTATGGATTGCTTTGGAGTCAGTCCAGCTTCCTTCGGCCCTTCTAGCAGCTTCCTGGCTTCCATGAATAGCAATAGGCCCTTGGTCCGAAGGAATCTTCATGCAGAGATAAGCTGGGTGAAGAATTGCTTCGAAGGCATTAAGAGTACCGCGACCAATGATAGCATTGTAAGGATACTCCATGTCAACAATATCAAACACAATTTGCTCAGTCCTTGTGTTGTTAACAAATCCGAAGGTTACCGGCATGGTAATCTTCCCAAGTGCTACAATCTGCCGCCCTCCGAAGCCACAAAGAGGGTGCGTAGCATCATGAATCTTGTCTTCGGCTCTTGCATTTGTCTGAAGGCTTTAGCAAATATAATATCAGCTGCACTGCCTGTATCAACTAAGACATTGTGGACCAGAAATCCTTTGATCACGCAAGAGATAACCATGGCATCATTGTGAGGATAATCCTTAAGCTGAAGGTCTTCCTGAGAGAAAGTAATTGGAATGTGGGACCATTTTGACTTGATGAAGGGTCCCTGCACTCCAACATGCTGCACCCTTCTCTGAGCCTCCTTCTTCTGCTTCTTGTTAGCCGGCTCTGAGCAAGAACCGCCTGTTATCGGGAGCACCATCTTCGAAGCCGAAGCAGCTTCAGCTTGATTGTTGAACGAAGCCATCAGCTCAGAAAAGTGGAAGTGAGTTCACCGGAGGTGGGCGCCAATGTTGGGGGCTTGTTCTCAAATGCTAAGAGTTAAGAACAAGGCAACATAGAAAATGTTAGGTGTTAAAGTCCTTCGTCCTCCAAAACATTATATCCCTTCAGGATATAAAGAATTTCGGACGAAGGTTGCGAAGGACGTACCTTCGTGAGCATAATAACAAGGGACGAAGTATTCATACAAATCATGAGGTATAAAATAAACATTTAAATATTATCATAGAATCATCTTCATTTATTATCATGAATGAATATAATCGACTTCAAATTACAAATGTACCTTCGGTCCTGAGGAAGGCAAAAGGGCAAGTGTGATGCGAAAACAAAATGCCAAGTTCGCGTGAACAGTACAGGGGTACTGTTCATCTATTTATAGACACAGGTCACAGCCTATGACGAATTACAATTATGCCCCTTACAAAAGTTTACAACATTGACTCAGACCTCTATGGATAAAAAGGTCATTCTATCTCTATGTCGGTTTGTAATGCCGAAGCTTCATGAAAAGGAACCTTCGGCCATCTCCTGGGAACAACTTCAGCCGAAGCTGCTTCTTCGTGTAAGACCTTCGGCGCACCGAAGCATGGCCCCAACAGCACTGTAGCCTGTCCGGTGCGCCTAGCCGTTGCTCTGTCAGAGCAGGTGATCGTTGGCGCCGTAGGCTTTTCCACACCAGACAGTCTGGTGCTCACACTGGATAGTCCGGTGGTCTTCTCTCCGAGTGCCACCTGGAACTAGCCGTTGGGCTGGAGTTCCCTGGTGCACCGGACAGTCCGGTGTGTGGGCACCGGACAGTCCGGTGTGCCACCGGACAGTCCGATGCGCCTTCGCACAGGTAGTCTGCAGCAGCACACTTGGACTCTTCTTGGATCTTCTTAATGTCTTCTTTTGAGGTGTTGCTTTCCTCAATTCCTTAGTCCAAGTAAATCTTGCATCCTATGAACTACAAACACAAACACTAGAAAACTTATTAGTTCACAGATTGTGTTGTTCATCAAACACCAAAACTCGATTAGCCAAATGGCCCGGGGTCCGTTTTCCTTACTGAGAGCTTGAGAACAATCGATGTCATGGACGCATGCAGGGAACCATCATTACCTGTTGCCGGAGTAATCTAGATATGACACTGGTCTTGTTCCTTCGTAGCCTGAGGCGGCTAGCTAGAGGTAGGGTAATGATGTATCCCCTGTAGCATAGTTGGTCTGAGGCCGAGGTCAGGCGAGGCGGTGACTTCTCCTAAGGTCGAGGCCGAGGTGGGGCGAGGTGGGGACCTTCTCCTGAGGCCGAGGCTGAGGCCGAGCCTGGGGTCGGGCGAGGCGGAGACCTTCTCCTGAGGCCGAGGCTGAGGCCTGGGGTCGGGCGAGGCGGAGCTCCCTGTTGCGCCCGAGGCTGAACTCGGGAGAGGCCGTGACTTACTGTTGTTAGTCTTACCCTGGTGGTTGGCACAGTAGTCGGAACAGGGTGAATAGTGTTTTTTTCCTGTCAGAACGATCAGTAAAGGGGCAAAGTGACTGCGGTCATTTCGACCTTGCCAACTGAGGCGCGCGTGTCAGGATAAGGTGTTAGGTGATCCCTGCATTAAATGTGCATGCGATACGGTCAGCGGTAAGGCGATTTGGCCGAGGTTGCTATACGACAAAGTTTGCCCGAGCTTAGCCTCGGCGAGCCGGGTGTGCGCCCGCTGCCTGAGGAGGCCCTCAGGCGAGGCGTGAATCCGTCCAAGACTTCTGTTCTTGCCCGTGGCCAGGCTCGGGCGAGACAAGATCGCGTCCCTTGGTAGATGAGGCTTTAACTTTGAGCTGTGCTTACCAGCCTTTACGGTCTGTTTTGAAGATGTTTTTCAGCCATGCTTAGGAGCATTGTGGGTACCCCTAATTACGGTACCCGACAGAATTCAAAGTATAACATAAACTATGGCATACATTAACTTTATTTGAAAATAGATTATTATTTCCCTAAGTGTTATTTACATGTACATAAGCATGGATCAATTTGTTTTATTGTGACCTATAATTTAGAACAGAGATGAACCTATCATTAATCTCACAAGTTTAAACATGATTAAATCTCTAGGGTTCTCCTTTTATTTATTTTATTAAACAAATGAAACTACATCTATATTAGTTCATATTCAATCATAAAAATTAGAATGTGCAGACAGTAAATGAAACCATTTTATTTAAACAGAGAATAATCCTATGAACATTTTGCAATTTGAATCACTAAATTTGGAGTTCATATGCAAAAGTTATGAAATAAATAAGTTTGGGAATTCAAAATATGAAATTAGGGCTAATTCTGTGAATATTTAAAAGTCTAGGGCTAAATCTGCAAGATTATAGGGGTCTGCGCGCGAAAACCAGGGACGGCGGGTTGATTTCTAGTAAACCAAGGGTCTCTTTAATAAAACTACCACGCGAAGGGGTATCTGGCTATTCTAACCATCAGATCTAAACCAATGGCTGAGATTAGATCTGTGGCCGAGGGCGCGCGCGAGGGCGGGCGAGCGCTGACAAGCGGGCCAGGGAGTGTCAGCAACAGAGGGAGAGTGCGCGCTGACCGAGTGGTCCCAGCGCCAGAGGACTAGGGCGCTGACAGGTGGTTGCAGGGGTCCGAGGGGTCCGAATCGTTCGATCAAGATTGGACGGTGGGGGGTCCGAAGGGGTCCAAGGGGGGTCCGAGCGTGTCCGAGCGGGTCCGAGCGGGGGTCCGAGCCGTTTGATCTGAATTGGACGGGGGAAATCAGACCAGGTAGGATGAGCGGCTGCGGATGGCACTGACAGGCAGGCCAGGGCGTGTCTGGCGCATGCGCGAAGCGGTATCCCGCGGTCTAGGCCGTTCGATTTGAATCGGACGGTGGGGAAATCAGACCGAGGGAAAACAGATGGCAGCGGGCGGCGTCGCTCCTCTCCGCGGTGGTGAGGTCACCAGAGTTGAGGCAGGCGTGGGCTAGGGTGGCTCCGGGGTCGCTGGAGTTGGGCAGAGGGGAAGAGGGCGCCATGGCGAACTCGATGGCGGGGAAGAGGCCATGAATCCACGGGCAGAGAGGGGAGAGCGGCGGTAAGGTGGCCTCGGGCGTGCCAGAGAAACTCCGGTGAGCCATTCCGACCACGGGGAAGGGACTTAAGGCGCTCTAAGGCTTGGGCTAGCTTCAGCAGAGACAGGGATGACACAGAGACCTACTCCGGTGAACTAAACCAGGCCAAATCGGGTGGCCACCATGCGAGCACGGCGGAGTGCCGCGGCCGAACACCAGCGAGGGTGAAATTGGCCGAGCATAGGGCGTAATAAGGGAAATTGGGCACGGGGACGGGTGTCTCACCTCGAGGCAGAGCTCGGGGCTTGGTGCGGACTCCGGCAAGCTGGATGGCCGGGGACGCGGGCGTGGGTCTCTGGCGGCAGCTGGCGGCGAGGGTAGAGCACGAGAGAGGGTGAGGGTGTGCGAAATGAGGTGAGGGGTGTGCACGGGGCACTGGCAGGGCTCTAAAAAGGGGAGCTAGGCGCATGGGTGGGCGTCGTGGCCGAGAAACCAGGTGATATGCGCGAGTGCGCATGCGTCGGTCCATGGCGACACGCGGAGAGGGCGGAGCTGACAGGGCTGGCCTACGGCGCAGAGAGAGAAAAGAGGGACGCTTGGGGCAACGGCTCGACGACTAGCGATCTGGGCCCGCGAGACAGAGAGAGAGAGAGAGGAGAGCGCGCGCTGTTGAGAAAAATGGGCGCCGACAGATAGGCCCCACTGGGCAGCGAGCAAGAGAATGAGCGCGCGCGGTGAGGGGATCTGCCGCTGACAGGCAGGGTTCGCCTGTCAGGGGCGGCGGGCACGCGGGCGCGCAGCCTGACTGTGCTTAGTGGGCCGACAGGCTGCTTTCTTTTTCTTTTTCTCTGGATTTTCTAATTCCTTTTCCATTTCTTTTTCTATAGGGTTTTCAAATCCAAATTCAAACTAGGTTTCAAATTCAAATAAATTCAAACATGTGCAACAATTCAAAGAATATTTTAAGCTCAGCATGATGCAACATGTCATGACTCGAAATGTTTTAGCAAAATAAATAATTAGATCTCTCTAACTTAAGCTAATTCTACTTAAAAGGGAGAAAGGGAGAGAGAATCTAGGGAGAGAGAGAAAATCTAGAGTGAGAAAAGGAAGAGTAACACCTGATTTTGGGTGATATTAGAAAGAAATTTTATACCCCCAAAATCAGGGTGTTACACCTCGGGTGTGGCGGTGGCGCCTTGCTCCAAGTTGACAATGTGTTTGAAGTCTTTGATCATAAGTTCAAAGCTCACAAACTTGCCAATGACTTCCTCGGGAGACATTAGTTTATACCTAGGATCCCCACGAATTAATTGTACTTGAGTAGGATTGCGAAAAACAAGGGATTTTAGAATAACCTTGACCATTTCATGGTCATCCCATTTGGTGCTCCCGAGGTTGCGCACTTGGTTCACCATGGTCTTTAGCCGGTTGTACATTGCTTGTGGCTCTTCTCCTTTGTTGAGGACGAATCGACCAAGTTCACCCTCGATTGTTTCGCGCTTGGTGATCTTGGTCACCTCATCTCCTTCATGCGCGGTTTTGAGAACGTCACAAATTTCTTTGGCATTCTTTAACCCTTGCACCTTGTTATACTCTTCTCGACACAAGGAGGCGAGGAGTATAGTCGTGGCTTGGGAGTTAAAGTGCCTAATTTGGGCGGCCTCGTCCGAGTCATAGTCTTTGTCCCCGACTTGAGGTACCTGCGCTCCAAACTCAACAATATCCCAAATGCTTTCGTGGAGTGAGGTTAGATGGTGCCTCATTTTATCACTCCACATACAATAATCTTCACCATCAAAATATGGTGGTTTGCCTAAGGGAACAGAAAGTAAAGGAGCGCGCTTTGAAATACGGGGATAGCGAAGAGGCATCTTACTATACTTCTTGCGCTCATGGCACTTAGAAGTTGTGGACGACTCGGAGCTTGATGTGGAGGGTGACTGAAAGTCGCCTAGAGGGGGGTGAATAGGCGGAATCTGAAAATTATAAACTTAAGCACAACTACAAGCCGGGGTTAGCGTTAGAAATAAGTGCGTCCAAATGAGAGGGCGAAAACAAATCACAAGCAAATAAGAATGGATGACATGGTGATTTATTTTACTGAGGTTCGGTTCTTGCGAACCTACTCCCCGTTGAGGTGGTCACAAAGCCCGGGTCTCTTTCAACCCTTTCCCTCTCTCAAACGGTCACTTAGACCGAGTGAGCTTCTCTTCTCAATCAAATGGGACACTAAGTCCACTACCAGGACCACCACACAATTGGTGTCTCTTGTTTTGACTACAAGTGTTATGGAAACAAGAATGAGGAAGAAGAAAAGCAATCCAAGCGCAAGAGCTCAAAAGAACACAAAAGTCTCTCTCTCTAGTCACTAATTTGTTTGGAGTGATTCGGACTTGGGAGAGGATTTGATCTCTTTGTTTGTGTCTTGTATTGAATGCTATAACTCTTGTATGATGTGTGAAGGCTGAAAACTTGGATACATTTAAGTGTGGTGGTTGGGGGTATTTATAGCCCCAACCACCAAAAGAACCGTTGGTGAGGGCTTCTGTCGTATGGTGCACCGGATAGTCCGGTGCGCCAGCCATGTCACCAGGCCGTTGGGTTCCGACCGTTGGAGCTCTGACAATTGGGGCCACCAGACAGTCCGGTGGTTCACCGGACAGGTCCTTAAGACTGTCCGGTGCGCCTTCTGGCACTTGCTCTGACTTCTGCGCGCGCAGGCGCGCACTGTAGCGTATTTAATGCCTTCCGCAGACGACCGTTGGCGCGAAGTAGCTGTTGCTCCGCTGGCACACCGGACAGCCTCCCAAATTCCCGAAGCTGGCAAGTTCGTGTCGATCTCCCTGGTGCACCGGACACTGTTCGGTGGCCCACCGGACAGTCCGGTGCGCCAGACCAGGGCTGCCTTCGGTATAATTTGCTCCTTTGTTTTGAACCCCTTCTTTTATCTTTGTATTAGTTTATTGTGAACCTTTGGCACCTGTAGAACATATTTCTAGAGCAAACTAGTTAGTCCAATAATTTGTGTTGGGCAATTCAACCACCAAAATTCATATTGGAAAAGTTTTGACCCTATTTCCCTTTCAATCTCCCCCTTTTTGGTGATTGATGCCAACATTTGCACCACAAGTTTTGTTTTTGCAAATCCTTTGTAAAATTCTTTTCAAAACATTTTGCAA